>JAINUG010000217.1:77500-105000 GCA_029706075.1 Aldrovandia affinis
TCTCTCTCTGTCCCTCTCTCTCTCTGTTCCTCTCTCTCTCCCTCTCCTGCATTAGACCAGAGCACAGTCAGAGGTAAACAGCTCCACATTGTAACATGTAACATTTTGTTGTCATGTCCTGCATGTTTGGTGCCCATCCAGTTCCGCCTCTGGGGATTAATACAGTGTATCGTATTTTATGTAAACAGCCCCACATGTGTGGCTGCAGGCCTATATCCCCACAGCTCATTCTACCCACAATGCACCTGCTCTTTCTCAGTCAGAACATGAGCTCCGACCCGTTTTCTGTTTCACTTCGATTTACTGTAGCTGCTGTCGCAACACTGTCTCTTTACTCGCACAAGGGTTCCAGCGAGGGCCTTTGTTGTCACACTCGCGTGTTTTAGCACCAGACAAAGATGGTTCGAAGATAATCTACAACAACCCCCGCCTCCCCCCACCCAAGTACAGTTGTGGGATAAAACGATGGCAGAGGCCACGAGCACCGGTCAGTCGCACCAGCCTCCCCCCCCCCTGCCCCGACCGAACAGCCATTAAGCGCCCCCACCCCCACCCCACCCCCACTCCCCGCCCCGCGTTGAGGAGCGGGAGCGTGTTAAATAATGCAACGACTCTTATCTGTGTTCTATTTCAGGAAGCGCGCGGAAATCGCACCAAATTGGCATGAAATAGCGACGGGGCCTTCACAGGGCTCATCTCTCTCCTGGGGCGGCGGGTTGGGTCTGTCGCCGAGCAGAACCAGCAGAGGCCCAACGCCATAAAACCCGTCTGAAGTGATATTTGTTAACATCGCTGTTAATTTAATTCCCGCGACGTCTCTGTTTAATGGCCATTTTAATCACGCCAGGGACGGGTTCACACGGGCGGGAGGGGGGTTCTACGACTCGAACAGACGCGCGAGAGACGAGGCGACGGTAAGTTTTGCGTTTCTCCGTTAAAACTCATATTCGATATGAAGCTGCGAGCTTCGCACTGTTCAGTGTGGGGTGGAAAGAGAAAGGCTTAATTTCTGCAGTCAGGGAAATTGATTGGACACGATACTGTGAGCTGTTCAGTGAATTGAAAGGTTTCCTGTGCGGTGCGGGTCAGGGGAAATATCACCCGCCATCGACTCTCTCAGCTCCCAGTTCCTGGGAGTTTTCCGATAACAGCAGACCTCCCTTTGCAACGGAAGAGCCTTTCCTCCGCTCCGCCGCCTCTGGCAAACTGACTGTCCCATCCCTCCGGGCGCCCAGCAGCCACTCCTCGTGGTCTCGCCTCTTCTCTGCCCCGACCTTCGGTGGTGGAACGACCTTCACTCTTCTGCGATCTTCTGGCAAGAGACTCAAAACCCACCTCTTCAGACTCCTACCACTGATTCGGTCATTAATTACGGAATCACTGGCATTTATTTTCCACAAGAGACTCTTAAAACCCACAGTTTACATTTCTTTACATATAATCCATTTATACAGCTGGATATTTTCTACATTAATTAACCTTTAGCTCAAGGGTACAACAGCACCACCTGGGGTTTGAACCAGCAACCTCTGAGTTACAAGCCCAGCTCTCTAACCATTACAACCAGCCATATACCCATACATGTTTAATACTGTATGAAAAAAAACAACCCAAAAACCTACTAACCTTTTCCCTCCCTGTGCTACAGGTATGATGTGCAGCTGCCAGCAATGATGTGTATTGCTGTATTACTACAATGATCTCTTGCACTAACCCTGATTAATCTTATCATGTATAAATGCACATCTTGTAAGTTGCATCAGTCCAGCTCTGGCTGGGAGCACCACTAGGGGGCGGTAATTGGCCATCTGCACCAGGGAGGGTGGAGGGAAGCCAATACGAGCTTGCTGTGTATAAGAGTGGCCCTGTGTACCGGAGTTACAGTTAACGGCTTGGCGAGTTCCGGCTCGGAGGAGGCGGTACATCTCCTTTGCCACTGCCGGTCTCAGGACTACGGCAGTGAGCTCACAATCCAAGGGCGGGATAGTTGACATGAAAAGAGGATATAATTGGCAACTAAATTGGGAGAAAATGGGGAAAATCTGAAACATAAAATTAAAAAAACACCCTGAAACCTGCACATATGCGAGCCCCACTGGGGCGACTCTGATACGACATCTGTCTCTCCCTCCTTTGTTCTCTGGCCTTTCACGCTCTGGTTAGATGTGAAAAGGGCGCACTGCGCTGTAAGGCCATGAGGCTCGTTGACTTTTGAAAAGACCATGAGAAGGCGCTAAAGCACGAGATGCCCTGTGTGACAGCGGAGGGCCAGAAGGGAACGGTGAAGGAACACATCCACTGCAGGACGGCCCATCTCCCACACGCCCGTCTGACTGTGGCCCAGGGCTCTGTGTGAGTAACACAGGGCCCTCACAGACAGACGCCAACACAGTGGACTCACACACATGCACATTCACACGCACATAAGAACATACAAACATACATACATAATGTACATAAGAACATACATTATACCACACTGGTAGGCAGTGTGGTATAATGATTAGGGAGCTGGGCTCAGAGGTTGCAGGTTTGATCCCAGGTGGGGACACTGCCGTTGTACCCTTGAGCAAGGTACTTAACCTGAATTGCTTCAGTAAAATATCCAGCTGTATAAATGGATTGTAAAGAAATGTAAAACTGTAAGTCGCTCTGGATAAGAGCATCTGCTAAATGCCTGTAATGTAATGTAATACAAACAAAGGAACATAAGAACATACAAACAGAGGAACATAAGAACATACAAACATATGAACATACTACTATAAGAACATACAAACGTAACGATGGTGGGTAGGTCTGCCTCTGCCTGCAGCGAGTTTTGAACCGAGGACCCCAACACAACAAGAGACACGATTAGCCCGCTGAGCTAAAGACTCAAGCCCCCAGCCAAGGGAACCAATCATACTCTTGCCGCTTATTCTGTAGAGAATGCTCACATGCTTAACTCACGTATTGGAGCTCCTCTGCTGCACAAACATACGAATATAAGAATGTAGGAATATTAGAACATAAGAATATAGGAATATAGGAATATAAGAATATAAGAATATAAGAATATACGAATATTAGAGTATTAGAATATAAGAATATAAGAATATAAGAATATACGAATATTAGAGTATTAGAATATAAGAATATAAGAACATACGAATATAAGAACATATAATGACAAGAGCAGGCCCATCTTGGCTCTAAAGAGTATCTAGTACTGCATCCAGCCTGGACTTGAATAGCCCAAGTGTTTCTGCCTCTACTACCTGACCTGGCAAGCTGTTCCAGGCATAACTCTGTGTGTAAAAAAAATACTTCCTGATATCAGTGCAGAACTGATTCCCACCTGTGCCCTCTTGTTTTGCTAACTGAACTCAACCTGAAAAAGCTTTAGTAGGCAGTTTACTTTGTTAATCCCTTTTATGAACTTAAAAACCTCAATCAAGTCCTCCCTTGAGGAGATTTTGCTAATCTTGAATAGATTCCTCGTAACTTAAATATTTCATACAAACGTTTACCTTTCATACAAACACTCACGTATATGCATACACACACGCATGCAAACACACACGCACACACACATACACACATGCACACATACATACATACAAACACACACATGCACACATATACACACACACACACACACACACACACACACACACACACACACACACACACACACACTTACATGTATATACAGTGCATCCGGAAAGTATTCAGACCCCTTCACTTTTTCCACATTTTGTTATGTTACAGCCCTTCTTGCCCGGTTTAGTTTGTCCCCAAGAACTGTGGTTCCAAACTTCTTCCATTTCCAATGATGGAGCCCACTGTGCTCCTGGGGACTTTCAATGCTTTAGCAATGTTTTTATACCCTTCCCCAGATCTATGCCTCAACACAATTCTATCTCGGAGGTCTATGGAGAGTTCCTAGGACTTCATGGCTTGGTTTTTGCTCTGACATGCACTGTGAACTGTGGGACCTTATATAGACAGGTGTGTACCTTTCTAAGGCATGTACAATCAATTGAATTTGCCGCAGGTGGACTACAATCAAGTTCTAGAGACACCTCAAGGATGATCAAAGGGAACAGGATGCATCTGAGCTCAATTTTGAGTGTCATAGCAAAGGGTCTGAATACTTATGTAAATGTGATATTTCAGTTTTTTATTTTTCATCAATTTGCTAAAATTTCTAAAAAGCTGTTTTTGCTTTGTCATTATGGGGTATTGTGTGTAGATTGATGAGGAAAAAATTAATTTAATCCATTTTAGAATAAAGCTGTAACATAACAAAATGTGGAAAAAGTGAAGGGGTCTGAATACTTTCCAGATGCACTGTATGCACACACACACCTGCATACACACACACGCACACACACACACACACAGACACACACACATACAAACACTCACATCTATATACACACACACGCACACATGCACACACAGACATGTATATGCACATGCACACAGGAAATGGGTTCTCAGTAACAGACGAAATCCACAGTGCATTTAAGGAGCTGAAGGAGGTTGCAAGTTCAAATCAAAAGTGGGACACTGCTAAAAACCCTGAGGATGGTCCCTACACAGAAATGTAACAGAATGTTTCTACCACATTTTATCCGTAAAAATGTAAGCTCTATAAAAAGTGTTTAATGAAGAACAATTAACACCTAGTAGCATTTCAGAGGTTGCACAGAGGTTGGAAGCAGAGCCAGCACACACAGTGTCCCCCCAGGACCGAGGTTGAGAATCACTGTCTTAGATAACCTGGAGCGCAGTCTGTGTTCAAGGGACAAAGCAAAAGCTTTTTCTTTCTTCTTCTTTAACACCATCCGACAAATAACTAAGTAAGAACTATTCATGAAAGTCAGTCTCTGTAAATTAAAATGTGACATTCAGCTGTACTGAAGCGGGCCGCCTCGGGTTCTCTCTGTCTTCTTCAGCTCGTCCTGTACGGAGGTGAGACTCTCAATGATCCAAACAGAGGGAGAAAATCATATCCCCCCCTTCTGCCAATGAGAAAAAAGAGCAAGAATAAAAGGCCAGATGTAGCCAGTGGAGGAGAGTGCGTTTGTTGGATCTTACAGGCTCTGCAGAAGCCGAATCACACTGATGTCTTATTGGCCGTGAGCCGGAGAAGTTCCATTTTTAAGAAATTAAACAATGCTTCACATTCTGGACCCGTCCTCTGAGATTTCAGCAGTGAGCCACGAGGGCTTTCTGATTTTGAGCATGAAATACGATTTATGAATGATTTATGAATGTGTAAGTGTTTTACAGGGCTTCACAAAATGGAGCCACAACAAGAGAACCGGGTACATACACATAAACATGCACACACAGACACACACACACACACACACATACACATAAACATGCACATACACACACACACATACACATAAACATGCACACAAACACAGATATACACATACACATAAACAAATGCACACACACACACACACACACACACACACACACACACACACACACATACAGACACATACACATATAAACACACACACACACCTACACAAACACGCACACACACACATACATAAACATGCACACACGCACACACACACACACACACCTCACGTATGCACAAACATGTACACCTGCATCAAGCGGCAAGGCTGGGGAATACAGAATCTATCACCGCAATTCATTATTGATGGAGTAAAATCAGTTATCAAACTGAGCTGGCCCAGTTTCTAAATAAATCCACACACACATGCATTACAATACCGAAAGCCCCGGGGTCATTTTAATATTTCAGTGCGCATTATTTCTTGGCTCCCGGCACGTTTCTTGCTTGGAGACTTTGAGATAAAAAGAGACCTTTTCCCTGAAAGAGCCCAGCGATGTACCACACGACGAGCTCGGACCTTTCACACCTTCAATGCCACACATGACACGGCCTGCAGAGAGACAGCGCTGAGCGAGTGGTTCTGCTTATAACACCACACCGCTACAAACGCAGCAGAGACAGCACTGAGCGAGTGGGTCTGCTTATAATACCACACACACCACACCACAACACACCACACCACACTGACGTTCAAACGCAACAGAGACAGCACAACAGCGAGTGGGTCTCTTATAATACCACACACACCACACCACAACACACGACGTTCTATAGACACCAGCACCACATTTCTACAACACTGACGTTCAGCAGAGACAGCGCTGACGTTCTACAACACTGACGTTCTATAGAGATAATCAGCACTGACGTTCTACAACACTGACGTTCTACAACACTGACGTTCTATAGAGAGACTCAGCACTGACGTTCTACAACACTGACGTTCTATAGAGACTCAGCACTGACATTCTACAACACAGCATAGAGACTCAGCACTGACGTTCTACAACACTAACGTTCTATAGAGACTCAGCACTGACGTTCTACAACACTGACGTTCTATAGAGAGAATCAGCCCAGACATTCTATAAAGGAGAGAATCAGCACTGGGCAGCAGTGTAGTGTAATGGTTAGGGAACTGGGCCTGTAACTCAGAGGTTGCTGGTTCAATTCCCAGGTGGAGCACTGCCGTTGTACTCTTGAGCTAAAGGTACTTCACCTGAATTGCCTCAGTAAAATATCTGGCTGTATAAATGGATTGTATGTAAAGAAATGTAAACTTAAGTAAGTCTGGATGAGAGCGTCTGCTAAATGCCTAAAATGTAAATGTAAAATGCACTGACATTCTACAGCAGTGGTCTCAAACTCAGTGCCACAAAGGGCCGTGTGTATGCAGGTTTTCATTCCAACCAATTACTGCTGCCTTAATTGGCTCAACTACTCATTTAGCCATATGCATGCACCTCTGTGCATTCTTGAAGTTAAAGCACAGAATATACTCAACAATTATTATTTAGCTAACAAAAATATTTAATTTCACTTTATATACATTATGTGCAAGCCAACATGATAATTGAGCAAATAATGGAACTAATGATCTAATCAAAAGCGGAGGCTGCAGTAAAAACCAGCATACACATGGCCCTCCGTGGCACTGAGTTTGAGACCACTGATCTACAGCACTGATGTTCTACGGAGAGAATCAGCGCCGACGTTCCAGAGAGAAGAGAATCAGAACTGACGTTCTGCAGCACTGACGTTCCACAGAGGAGAGCAGAGTTTATCTTGCCCCTTTCCTGCTCTCCTCTCCAACAGGATCAATAACGGTTATATCCACTCACTTCATCACCAGATCCCGTTTCCCAGAGTTAAAGTCAGGGGGGGGCGGGGCCAACTGGGAACGGGATTAAGCCTGATTCGTGCCGAGCTGTCGAGCACCTTCCAATTTCACCCCAACAAGCACCAATCATCTGCGCTTGCTGTTCGGCGAAGGAGCCATCACACACGAGCCCTGCATGAGCTCGGCAGCACAAAGAGGCGCCGTGCTGCTTTTCACCCCACTGTTGCAGCTTGCCTCGCGCACACCGATATTTCACCGCACATAATAAGTATTATTAAATATTATATGATGTTTGTTTGCTGAGCGGATCCCCTTGCCCATGAGGATTCCGCATGGCTCAAATTGGTGTACATATATATATACTGTATATGGTGTTCATACAGCTGGATATTTGCAGAAGAATTCCAGGGTAAGGCTTTCGATCAGAAATCCATTAACACACACGGTTAATCCCTCAAGCTCAGGGGTACAGCAGCAGAGCCCCGCCGGGGATTCGAACCTGCAACCTCCGGGGTTAGGAGTGCAGTTAACCTTAACCGCTGCAGATTGAAGATGTGACAGGACTTGGGGAGGGGGAGGGGGGGGGGGGGGGGTGGGGAGGGAGGTCGAAGGCTTTTTAAAGATGTTCGGTGCGTGATTCTGACTGGCAGTAGGGTGTTTTTCAGGACACAGTGTGTCATACACAGTGGAAGAAGGGTGCTTTTCAGGGCACAGTGTGTTTTACACAGTGGAAGAAGGGTGCTTTACAGGACACAGTGTGTTATTTGCAGTGGCAGGAGGGTGCTTTTCAGGACATAGTGTGTCATACGCAGTGGAAGAAGGGTGCTTTTCAGGACACAGTGTGTCATACACAGTGGCAGAACAGGGTGTGTCATACACAGTGGCAGGAGGGTGCTGTTCGAACGCTGGCGGATTGATGGGGTATTTTGGGGAGGTGGGGGACGTGACAGCATGCGGGACGGATGGGGGCCATCCATCAGCGTTAGCGCTTAGCGTGGGACAGGTGCTGTCCTCACCACACCACGGCCAGACCCGGTGTCCCGACTCTGACCGGCAAACCGGATCGCCCAACATCTGCTCCCCGGGCTGAACGCTGGCGGCTCCAGCCTGCTCACACCAGCACATATTTATCCGTTATCATGTTTGAGATGCTCTAATGCAACGAATGACCTTTTCCTCCCGATCCGGAACACCCCAATCGTGTCACTAAGCCTCGCTCACTGGAACCACCGCTGTCAATTCAGGAGAGCGGAGATACACACGTGCGCGCACGCTCTCCTCCCGAAACACGTGATGTCAGCCACCGCTTCTTTTCACACCCTGAGTCTACGAGTTAATCTCGCACAGACATGAGTCAGAGGAACACACTTCATGTGCAGCTTTATCCCGGCAGACTGTGGCCGCCTGATGAAGTCTGATGGAGACCTTTATGCTGTTGTGTTTTTAATTTATCTTTTGGTTTTTTCTGTTAAGCTTCATACTTGAGCAGTCCTTTGTTTTTGGTGCCCTCGCTGTAATTTAATGTTAATTTGTGATTTAGACCTGAATCAGTAGAGAGTTGTTACAGATTTGAAATGTCCTTATGTCAGGTACGTAATCAACCGTGTCGGGCGAAGTACACTTTGACACATTGAAAGCTCTCATCCAGGTCTATGCACTGAAAATGTTTCATAACTCAACAACAAATAAAGTTAGGTAATCAACAAAAAAAACTGTTACGTCTAAACTATAATGTAGTGCTGGAACATTTTTAAAAAAAGGTCAAAGCAGTGGGGGGGGTGGGGGTGGTTGAACTGTGAGGCCTGTCAGGCTGCACTCAGAACACTGTGACAGAGCCATACATTACATTTACATTTACAACATTTAGCAGACGCTCTTATCCACAGCAACTTACAAGATGTACATAAATACATGGTAGGATCAATCATAGTACGCGCAAGAGATCAGTGCAGTAATACAGTGATAGACATCATTGCAGGCAGCTGCGTACCATACCTGTAACACTGGGAAGGAAAAGGTTAGTGTGTTAGTGTTAGTGTAGAGCCAGCTGAGAAGGCTGTCATCACGGCGAGGCCCGCACACGATTCTGCCGCTCAGGGTGGTGGGATATGAGGCGCACTGCGATGGGCATTATTAGTGCCCTTTGACCCCTTGCTGGTGAACCTTCCTCTCTGAGAACGGTGTGAAAGCCCTCCGCCTCACAAAGTCCAGGGGGGAATTGGTGAGCCGCTTAAAAAGCCTCACAGAATTCCCCAGAATGCCCGCGAGTGAGCACTTCCTTCTCCGTTCTTCATTCACTCCCATCGCCAGTGTGTGTGTGAGTGTGTGTGTGTGTGTGTGTGAGTGTGTGCGTGTGTGTGTGTGTGTGTGAGTGTGTGTGTGTGTGTGAGTGTGTGTGTGTGTGTGATACCTACTTTTAACGTTACGTTGAACTGCATTGGCATGGAAACCATCTGCATGTAGGACCAGGGATTAGATGAATATTGACAACCAAAAAAACAACAAGAAGCAGTTTTTTGGAACATCAACGTGATAAGCGCACAATAGATTACACTGGTCTACAAAAAAAATGTTTTTCGTTCTTGCATGGACTTTGGAAACTGGTTTTGGCTCATTTTGGGCTGCTGAATCCAAATCTGAGCTCAGATTTGCTCTATCACATCAAGTTTTTGTGCTATCTATGCTCCACATTCATGGATTTGACAAAAGTTGACCATCCAGTCTGGCAATCTTGGTGGGGGTAAAACAGCAAAAGCTTGATTATTCTCACCAAAACTACTTCATTTAGGGCCTTAAAATAATTGTACAAATGTACATAAATACATGTTTTACATAAGTTTATGTTTTTGTGATTTGCAGATGTGAAGACACTACCTAATCTGCTGCTGAGACTCTACCTAATCTACGTTTTTACAATTAAATATTGTAATTGAAGTAGATACCTTTCATTTTTGCATCTATCGATCTTCTAATGCAACAGTGTTTTTCAACTTCGAGTGTAAAATTGCTGTTTTCTCAAAAATAATGATTTTTCATAGTTCAAAAACCTGATGTGATAGGTAAAAACTAATGCCAGATTTGGATTCAGCATCCAAAAGTTAGCTGACCAGATTTTTTATCAAACGTTGCAAAAACCAAAACAATGCAAGAAAAAATAGTGTAATGGTTAGGGCCAGCTTGTTAGGTTGCAGGTTCAATTCCCATATGAGCTAAATATAATATCAGTAAAATATCCAGCTGTAATAATCAAACTAAGAAATGTAAACTGTGTAAGTCGCTCTGGATATGAGATTCCACAGCCTAAAAAAAAAGAAAATGTTTTAAAAACCCTGCATTCAGCTGCAATAAGGAATCACAGTTTTCCCCCAATGTAATCTGCACTATAATATAGTGCCGTGACACTGTGTTACAATGATTAAAAATACTACCGTCAGCAGCTGTTTCACACTGCAGGAGGCAGAGATTCTTACACAATGCTTGAACCTCTGTTTGCCAATAGTTTGTCAGTGTTTCGGTTATATGCTTGTATGTGCATACTGTCTGAATGGAGCTGCAGTTCCATGCAACGAACACTAGATGGGGCTGCCCCTGCTATTTTCAGCCGCTCCTGAAGTGGGACAAAGAGTCGCGTGACGGTCTCCTCTGGCTGCTTACAATGAGAACAGAGCGGGCCTCTTCCCCGAAAATACAGCCCCTGCGCCCGCAAACTCTACGGAGCGGACACACGCAGAGAGAGACCGTGAAAATGAGCTGGTGCTCACACAAAGAGTTGACCTTTCACAGCCGTGGATATTCGTTAATGTAAAAAAAAAAATAAAATTCTTTCCACAATGCACTTCAATGATGTATCATTTGTGCTGATATTTTTACAGTGGAATTGACCCTAACATTGTGTCTGTGCTTGAATCTGGAAGCCTGTGACCGATGCCATTCTTATATTCGTACTGTACTACGGTAACCTCACACACTGAAAGCGGTGACTCCTGCGTACCTGCCTATCGTGATCTCACCTCTTCAGGGACTCATCAGCCTCTTAGAACTCAAAGCACTTCTACCCGCCACAGCCTTGGTGTGTCAAGTTTACAATTACAGCGACAGCTATGCTCGATAAGCACTTTCCTTTTCTGTCTTTCTTTCTTCGTCTCCTTTCGTATTGTAATATCGATTAGCGCTACAAGCATCGTGTAACATAATAATCCACTTAATGTCTTACTTCACTCACGTTCGTAGGGTCCGATCACCTTTGCACTCAATGTCTGTGATGCCCTGTCTGTCTGTCTACTCTACTCTGGTGCTCGTACTTCACCCTGATTATTTGCACTTCGGTGCGGTTTTGACGCACTGACCTTGCATGTTGTTTTGGCCAAACGCATCAGCCAGATGCATAAATGTGACCAAAAGGGCATCGGATGCGGTGTTACTTCCTGTATCACAGACGCAGCACAGACACTCAGTAGTGCAGGAGCATAGCCTCAGGAACACAAATAAACCACTAACTACTTCCACAAATAAACTACTTCCACAAATAAACTACTAAATACCACCACAAATAAACTACTTCCACAAATAAACTACTAAATAATGCCACAAATAAACTACAAATAAACTACTTCCACAAATAAACAATTAAATAGTGCCACAAATAAACTACTAGCTACTTCTACAAATAAACAATTAAATAGTGCCACAAATAAGCTACTAGCTACTTCCACAAATAAGCAACTAAGAAGAATCAACTAACAATCAGAATCTTCAATTTTTTATACATTATCCTTCCAAACAGCTGGATCTTAACCACACCAAGTGCACACAGAAATGTGGTTCTGTGTGGCTCAGTAGGTAGAGCACAGCATTGGCAACGCTTAGGTTGTGGGTTCAATTCCCACCGGGACCACATATACTGAAAAATGTATGCATTCACTACTGTAAGTCGCTTTGGATAAAAGCATCTGCTAAATAGCATATATTATATTATTAATTAATGATGCACATTTCTGGGGCTTCAGTTCAAGTGCCCATTGATAAATGATGAGATCAACAGAACAACAGATATTTATTTAACCAATGTGCACACAGGGAGAGCAGTTCAAGGCCATCTCCCACTCACTGTTATAGGAACAGTGGGGAACAGTGGGGAACAGTGGGGAACCCCCCCCTCCCTCTCCCTTGCTATGCCCTCCCACCTGTGTATGGCATGATGAATACATTTGCATACATATCATTGATTCATTGATGTGCTCATGGCCATCCCCACCAATGGACCAATGGGCCTATGATCATCTCAGTTCGACCAATGAGGTTCACTCAGACCAGATAAAAGCCCGCCCTTGGAGGGGTTTGGGGAAAGCTGGGACAGGCCCATGCCGGAGATGATGAGTGACCTGCCTTCACTCCCCAGAGTGAGGATGACCCAAAGCACCCCGTCACGGAGATAATATTCAACATCCGCGTTTGCTTGTTTTCATAGTATATATTAGAGAGACACCGATCCGGCCCATGCTACCCTCCCTGGGGCCTATATTAGCCTGAGGTGTGCACATCTCCAGAGGCCGGCGGCCTAAACAGATGCAATGAAGACAGGTAGTGTGATATACTGTGATATACCATACTGCAGGCAATTAATATGTGTGTGGGTGATTTGTTTGGAATGTGCTAGGGTGCAGGAATCATATAAGTGTACGGATCAGTGGAAACAGACAGAGCAAGAACCAAATCACCCATAAATATCCCAATATATTTTTGTAAACTCCAGCTCACCACTTCACATGACAATTAGAGAAATTATGCTTTATTTATGTTTATTTATCTTGTTTTGTGGATGTGTTTGGATTTTCCCACATTTTTCCCCCTTCGGCAAACAAGGCACCTCAAACGCCGGCTGTGACTCATCACCGGAGCGTCAGGGTTAGTCCCAGTCCCACTCTTCACTGAGCGAGGAAACAAAATGGCCTCCGTGCCCTGCTCTACTCACATTCACTTGTATTATTTGAGGCTAAGCAGGGAGAAACTGGACACTGCACTATATATAGCTAAAAACACAGCTGGTGTAAAGACAATGTATTACATTACAGGCATTTTGCAGACGCTCTTATCCAGAGTGACATACAGTTTACATTTATTTACAATCCATTTATACAGCTGAATATTAACTGAAGCAATTCAGGCTAAGTACGTTGCTCAAGGGTACAACGGCAGTGTCCAACCTGGGGATTGAACCTGCAACCTTAACGTTACAAGCCCAGTTCCCCTAACCATTATACCACACTGCCTGCCTGTATACTCCCTCCTTCACTGCCCTTCCCCAACAGAACAGAGCCCCCCCCCAGATGCTGTGTGACGGGCGCCCTGCAGACGTTCCTCATGTTAACGGGCCGCCTGGCTCTCCTCCAGCTCCCCCACCCTGCCTGCAGCGCCCCCTAGCTGCAGCTCACCTTCAGTTCACTCTGTTTTTCTTGGTGCTGATCATCTGGGTCAGGCGCCCTTGGCTGGCCCGGCTTGCCGCAGCAGGGCCTCTTCGTACCCGCGGCCCCTCGGCTCGCGTCTCTGCAGCGGGTTATTTTTACCGCCGCCGAGTGGAGTGAGCGAGCAGAGTCTGTCCTGTCCCAGAGATCTGGGCCGGAGGAGGGGGGCGGTAGGGGGGGGGGGTAGGAGCCAGCTTCCGAAAGCGATCCCGAGACAGAGGTTCCACTTCATCACTGCTCCTCTCCTTCTTCCACGAGGGGGACTTTGTGCTGCATGCGCGCCTCAACATGCATTTTGTTTTCATTCATTCTTTCATTATCTAACCCGCTTATTCCTGGTCAGGGTCGCGGGGGAACTGAAGCCTATCCCAGCATGCATTAGGTGAAATACAGGAATACATCCTGGACAGGTTGCCAGTCCATCGTAGGGCACATATACCATTCAGCAGAACAAGGTGGAAATTAGTTAAAGGCAAATTCTGCACAAATATTAGGAAGTTTTTCTTTACACAGAGAGTTGTCAATGCCTGGAACAGCTTGCCAGGTCGGGTAGTAGAGGCAGAAACACTTGGGCTATTCAAGTCCAGGCTAGGTGCAGTACTAGATACTCTTTAGATTAGGACATGACGAGCCTAGATGGGCCGAACAGCCCGTTCTCATCATTATGTATTCTTATGTTCTTATGTATTCACTCGCACACTCATACCTACAGGCAATTTAGACTCTCCAATTAGCCCCTAACGTGCGTGTCTTTGGATTGTGGGAGGAAACCCACGTGGACACGGGGAGAACATGCAAACTCCACACAGAAAGGCCCCGGCCGGGATTCGAACCCGGGACCTTCTTGCTGTGTGGCGACAGTGCTATCCACTGCACCACCGTGCCCTCCTATTTAGTTTTATTTGTTTTTATTTTATTGTTGATACATACTTTTATATTTTTCTGTTGTTTATTGGGGACAGGTGTTGGAAATTAGCCGTCGGCTATAAACACTTAATGCACTCAAAGCAGGCGATGCCTGTTTTTTTTTTTACATTGTAGCAAGGCTTCATGCAATGCCCCTGACAAATAAACATATTAAATAAATAAGAGAATATATAAATAAATAAACATGACTGCCTGTCTATCATTTTTTCCCCTCATTTCTCATTCAACAAGAAAACCGTGTAAATATTCCCTCAGTAATATCTCAGTGTCCCAGTGCTGTTGTGGGATGTAGTTATTCATCTATTCATCATTACGAAGATGAAGATGATGATGATGAAGATAATGATAACCGGAGGACTGGGATCCGCTCATAAACATCTGACCAAACGGTGGAATTCAAAGTTAACTGGACGTCAGGCCCACTGGACATTCGGAATGTAAAGGTCAGTGAATAAGTGAATAAATCGTAGGATCAATAAGCCAATGTAGTCTGAGCTGTGAAAGGAAACCCTGCGCGGTCCCACTTCTGCTTTGAAAATCCTCTCACGATCAAGACTTACCGACTGATCCGGGATCTGCTGTTCGCGGCGCGCGCTAAATAAAACATGCTTCACGGGGTATTTTTATACCGTTAACGAGGTGCATCGGGGAGAGGAGTACAGCGTGTTTGTGGAGGATGGAGGTGCTGTAGACGCACGGCAGTCCAGAAGCACTGCCCATTAATCCACCCCCCGTCCCATCGGCACACTGCCTCCTGCCAGTACCTTCAGCAGGTACAGAGTAGGTCTCAGACCCCCTCAGAGTCGTGAGGTCGATGGGACAGGGTTCCCACTCAAATCAAATATCCATTTTCCATGACATTTCAATGACAAATTTAAGGTTTTCAATGACGTTATTTTTTGCGGCTGACACAAAAATGGACTTTACTTTCATAACTTAACATGTTTTTTTGCCAGTGCAAATACACATCTCATTGTGTGTGTGTGTGTGTGTGTGTGTGTGTGTGTGTGTGTGTGTGAGGACAGCCGTGTGTGAGGACAGCCATGGCAGGTAGCAACAATGGTGGCAGGGGAACAGATATTTTGCAGTTACGTTATCGGAAAAGAAAAAAAATATATATAACGTTACATGGAATCAGACATTTCCATGACAACAATTTTCAATGTTTTCAATGATGCGTAGGTACAGCCAGTGCCTCCTGGCCATACCTTCAGCAGGTACGCTGAGTCCGTCTCAAACCCCCCCGATTCGTGATGTCGACAGGAGAGCCTGACACTTGTCCCCTTAATATCACCCCAGTCAGCAGTTCCCCCGATTTACTGAACTTTACTAAATCAAGGGGTGAGAGGTGACAGGTGGCCCTGTGTTGTGGGGTCACCTTAATCTGAACAGACCAGCACATAGAACAAGCCCTGCTATACCTGCCTGCTGCCCTTAATCTACACAGACCAGCACATAGAACAAGCCCTCTTTCATCCTTATCCCTGCTCTACCTGCCTGCTGAAAATAAATTATAAGTACCAATTGAAGTGTATTTTATTTGCCTAGGCCCTTAATTCCTCGCAGACCAGCACATAGAACAAGCCAAGAATTTTCTACCTGCATGCTGCCCTTAATCTACACGACAGAAAAGAACAGGGGCCCAACTATTTCTTGCCCGTTAATCACACCCAGCACATAGAAAAGCCCGGGTCCAAATGGCTCTTTGACCAGTGTTAAAGGTTGCCTGCTGCCCTGATCTAAACAGACCAGCACATAGAACAAGCCCTGCTCTACCTGCCTGCTGCCCTTAATCCCTGCTCTACCTGCCTGCTGCCCTAAATCTACACAGACCAGCACATAGAAACAGCCCTGCTACACCTGCCTACTGCCATCTGGCCTCATCAGAGGGCTCCTGTCAACACAATGGGAGGTCCAGTCTACAGCCTCTAACCTTCCTTTCGACTTTCGGCGAAGGGGTTGTTTTTCCCCCCTCTGTGTGTGTGTGTGTGTGTGTGTGTGTGTGTGTGGGGGGGGGGGTGTAGTCTGACATGCGGTGGGTCACACTGTCACCTTACAGAGCCAGGGTCCTGAGATTGAACATGGCCCTGTGTGTGTGTGTGTGTGTGTGTGCGTGTGTGTGTCTGTGTACATTATGTGTCTGTGTATGTGGGGTATGTGTCTGTATGTGTATGTATGTGTGTGTATGTATGTGTGTGTGTGTGAGTATATGTGTGTGTGTGTGTGTGTGTATGTGTGTGTATGTGAGTATCTGGTGTGTGTGTGTGTGTGTGTGTGTGTGTGTGTATGTGTGTTTTTCTAGCGGTCCTTTCTAAAGCTGCTCCTACCTTGCTCCCAGTGCCTGCTGGGATACGCCTGAGCTGCCCACAGCCCTCTTGAACACGATGTGGTCGCTGAAAATGGGCAGATGGACAAACAGGTACTTAGAGTCGTGCTCCAGACAGTAAAACACTTTCATGATTATTTAACGTGACCTTCACAGGGCAGGCCCAAATTCACAGTTATTACATTGTTTTTGGATTTGCTTTTAAAACAAAAATAATTGTAAAAAATCGATGCATAACAAACGATGTCCACATTTGTTGTATGTCAGGTGTGCACTACAGTCAATTGGTTTCTGTGCTGAAAGCTTTCTGGCATGCGCTGGCAGCCAGTGGCCTTAATGGATAAGCACATGCCCATTCTGAATCTCTTCCAGGGGAGATTCTAGGATTTCACCTTTAGGGGAGGGGGCTCAGCCCCAATGAGAATGTGAGATGTACACATGAAAAGCACAGGCCTACATTTTTTATTAATTTACTGATACATTCCCCAAAACAGAAACACCACAATAATGGTCGCTCTCAAAATTGAAATACCACTCTCTCTCCATCTGTGGTATTTTTAAAAATAGATTTTTATTTTCTTAAAGAAGGACTAAACATTTTCAGGGGGGCTGAGATGAAAGACAGGGGGGCTAAACCCCCCCTAAATAGGGCCTAAAATCACCACTGTTCTCTCTTCTACTGCAGGGGCTGCATACAGGCAAGGGCACGTATTACCCTTAACCATAAGAGATACAGCAATTAATGATGCCATCAATTTTCAATTAAACTTTGCATATAAGAAATGAAACCTTTTTCATACCCTTATTTCTTCCTTTGTCCCAAACTAAATGAAAAGATTGGATTTGTGTTCATCACTACCACGTCCTCCATAACAAGCAGGACATTCCTCCTGTGTGTTTACTGCCAGCTGGTGTTTCTGGTCACTCTGCAGTCCAGCCGCTGAGCTGCGCAGTCACTGTGTTTCACTCTGCAGTCCAGCCGCTGAGCTGCGCAGTCACTGTGTGTCACTCTGCAGTCCTGCAGCTGAGCTGCGCAGTCACTGTGTTTCACTCTGCAGTCAGAGCAGCTGAGCTGCGCAGTCACTGTGTTTCACTCTGCAGTCAGAGCAGCTGAGCTGCACAGTCACTGTGTTTCACTCTGCAGTCCTGCAGCTGAGCTGCGCAGTCACTGTGTTTCACTCTGCAGTCCAGCAGCTGAGCTGCGCAGTCACTGTGTTTCACTCTGCAGTCCACCAGCTGAGCTGCGCAGTCACTGTGTTTCACTCTGCAGTCCTCCAGCAGCTGAGCTGCACAGTCACTGTGTTTCAGCTCTGCGCAGTCCTGTGTTTCATCTGCAGTCCAGAGAGCTACAGTTCTGCTGTACAGTACAGTGCAGCTGACAGTCACTGTGTTTCACTCTGCCCTGCTGGTCAGTCAGGCACCCAGCTGCGCAGTCTACTGTACAGTACATAAAGCTGCACATGAAGTCTGTAAAGCTTCGTCTTCCAGCTCATGTCTGTGTGACGTTAACTTGTAGACTAATGCTGTTAAATGAAGTGGCGGCTGACATCACGTGTTTCGGGAGGAGAGCGTGTGCTTGTCTCCGCTCTCCTGAATGGGCAGGGGAGGTTGCAGTGAGCGTGGCTTAGTGATACGATTGGACATCTCAAATTAGGGGGAAAAAGGGGGGGAAGCATTATAAAAAAAAATAAAGTTAAAAAGATGAGGACAACACTGCCCTGCCTTCCTGGACGACAGAATGGCCAATCATGCGTCGCCCTGCAGGCCACAGTTAGCACAGGTGCGCTACCTGCGTTTAGCAGTCAGGAGCCACTACACTGAGAACCAGAGCTGTCTGCAGGACAAGCCAGCTGACAGCTCCAGAAATTAAACCATTCCTTGTAACTGGGGGGGGGGTGCATCAAAACTGAAAACTGGTTTGTATGATTATTACTCTCCTTCAATAATTATGTGAGCGAGCATTTGCTTGACGGCGATAACTTCAGTGCGAACTGTTTTCACGGTTGAGTGTGTTCTCTCTCTCTCTCTCTCTCTCTCTCTCTCTCTGATCTGCTTACTGGCTGCGTGTAGACTTTCACCTGCTTACACTTGGGGAAAAACAAAAAAATTCATTTTTAAATTAGACAGCTAAGGTTGACCTTTAAAATGCGTTTAACTCGCGCGCACACACGCACAAATGCGCGCTGACATCAAACAACCAATTACCATAACTGTATATTCACACTTCGGATTAAGAGCAATTACTTCAAATTATGCGCGATCGTTCGTAGCGCGCGCGGAGCTGAGGGGAGCGGTGAGGCGGCGCGATGGCACCGTTCATCATCTCGCCGCGGATCTGGAGCCCGAGTCGCTGCCACCGCCACGCGACACGCGGCGCATTAGCGCAATTACGAGCGTCGCCTCCTTTAAGCGCGGATAAATTGCGGTGACTCTCGCGCGCGCTTGTGCGCACAGAAGCACGTGACAGCCGCAACACATCCCCAGCGTTTTATCTCTTCGCGGCTCTTTTTTCGGAAGGCGGGATAATTCACGTGACTCGTGCCTCGTGATGACTCGTGACTCTGAATGAGCGCGGTGTCAGGGCTGTGCTTCACACGGGAGACGTTTCCGGTTTCATTGCCCTTTCATCCACGGTTGCATCACCGCGCTGCGACAGGAAGAACTACAGAGGCCTGTGTGTGTGCCTATACTGTATATATGTGTGTTTATGTGAGTGTGTGTGTGTGTGTGTGTGTGTGTGTGTGCATGAGTCTATGTGTGTGTGTGTGTGTGTGTGCCTATACTGTATATATGTGTGTTTATGTGAGTGTGTGTGTCTATATATGTGTGTGTGTGTGTGTATGTGTGTGTATGTGTATGAATCTATGTGTGTTTGTCTGTGTGTGTGTGTGTGTGTGTGTGTGTCTGTATGTGTGTATGCGTACATTAGTCTGTGTGTGTGTGTGTGTGTATGCGTACATGAGTCTATGTGTGTGTGTGTGTGTGTGTGTGTGTGTGTGTGTGTGTGTATGCATGCGTACATGAGTCTATGTGTTTATGTTTTGAGTGTGCATTTGTGTCAAGTATAGCTATGTGTGTGTGTGCCTCTGAGGCGTCTTTAAAAGGACCAGAAACACAAACAACAAGGCGAAAAGCAGAGAAACAACAAGCCAAACCCAAACCCAAACCCCCGTCCCTGTGCCATGATCAGCCAGTGAGCCAGGAGAGGTGCAGTTCAAACAGGGGAGGGAGGAAGGAAGGAAAGAGGAGAAGCAGGAGAAGAGAGGCAACGAGTCCAGCCCGGCTGCAGCCTTTTGGGGTCTGCACCTTGCAGCGCGGGGGTGGGGGTGGGCAGGGGAGATGGGCTTGCAAACCAAATTCAGCAAATTTCAGCTACAGGTAACTGCCAAATAAAGGAAGCACCAACATAAAGTGTCTTAATAGGGCTTTATGTTGGTGTTCCTTTATTTTGGACACACACACACACACTCTCTCTCTCACACACACACACACACACACACACACACACACACACTCTCTCTCTCTCTCTCACACACACACACACACACACACACACACACACATAAACACATAGGTATTAGGTATTTTATTTTGGGGGTTCTGGGCAGTTATTTGTTTGTCCTTTGACAATGATTTTATTTGAAGGTGCGCGCACCTGAATCCTCCGCCCTTTTATCGCCAGGCGCAGGTACTTGACTGACGTCTCTTATTTAGCGCATGAATGAGCGGTCTGAATCGCTACCAGCTTCCCTAATAGGCGGCGGTCCCCGTGCCAATGTCCTGCTTCAGACCGCGCGCGGGCGAACTCATAACTCAGGTCCAGCGGGTTAACGTCACGATTTACTGCTGGTGTGTGCGCGGTAAAATAAAAACCCGTGCGCGAGCCGGAGAGCGCGGGGTAATTTAGTGCGACGCGGCGCGGGTCGCTTTCACCGCCCGCCCGCCCGCCCGTGGCTGCCGCTCTCCGCTCACCGGCGCATCGGTGGCATAGGCTCAACTCGGCACGCCCGGAAAATACCGAACCCCGAGACCGAATGTCGGGACACAACATTCACCTGCAGAGGCACGATCATTTCCCGCGATTTGGATGCGGTGGGAAAGACTTTATCAGAAATATATGGAAAGCATATAAAATATGATAAAAAAACAAATATATATATAGGCCTGTAATTTTAAACATAGCCTAAAGTAAAATCATGTATATCTCTAACTGTTTTGCACTTAACGTAGGCTATTCCGAATATATTTAATAACATCGCTGGAAGTGACTGCTACATTTTCTAATATACTCTGTATTTTATATAGGCTATATCTTGATATCTCTCTGACATATATTCATTAGATTTGTGTGTTTCATATTCTAACTCTACCATACACATTTTTGTAAAGGTCATGTAAAAATACCCCTCTTTGTGAAATAATAAGAAAAAGATCAGAGGAACACAAGAACCCTCTTATATGCATTAATGTTCTGAAGTTACGGTAAAGTAGTTCAGTAGCCTACAAACACGGCGTGGGCCCTCACTCGGCGGAAAACACCAACATCCACATCTTGTAAGTCGCTCTGGATAAGAGCGTCTGCTAAATGCTTAAAATGTAAATGTAAATGTAAATGAAAACAGCAAAAGCCCCTCTTATAGCAATCAAGTATCAAGCTCTCACATATTAAAACCCTGCACTGAGTGGTTTATCTACACGCGATGATCATATTGTTGTCCTCGGCGCTTGGCCAAGCTTATTTGATCACAGGATTCGTTTATTTTTCAATAAGACACTGGCGGAGATGAAGATGGGACGCGCATGCGCCGTGCTCGCTACTCGGTCTCCAAGCGCGCGAGTTTAGCGGCATTCCAACTCCCCCCCCCTCCCCTCCACCCTCGCCCCCCACTTCCGTGTAATGAACTTCTAATAACTTCCATTACACGATAAGACTGTGTCTCTCTGCCCGGATCTCTGCCGAGCCATTTATTTAAGGGTCACTTTTGCGGCCTGTTAGTTTTCGCTTTTCGACTTTGTGACGGGTGAAGTGTAATGGAGTGATAAAGGAAGGAACCTAATTTGTTCTTTTTTTTTTTTGCGTTCATTTTCTCCATGTTCCGCTTTTTAACGGGCGCTGCGCCGTCGTGTGTGTCGCGCACGCACAAGAGAGCGCGCGCGCGCTCGAGATGGATCCATCGCCCCGGTCCGCGGGGTTTCACTTAACGCTGATGAATTGGCTCGCGGCGGCAGAATAATTAAAATAAAAAGTCCGTGCGAACGGCTACATCCATCTGCGTGAAAAAGCTAATGCGCTTAATGGGGTTGCGCGAACATCTCTTTTGTCGTAAAATCGAAAGGTTAATTTTTCTCTTTTAATAAAAAATATTAATGATTACTGCAGGTAAACGTGTCTGATAAGGGGGACGGCGAAAAGGTCAGTCATACAAGACATTACTTCAGCCGAGGTCTTTAGTTTGAATGAAGCCCAGAGCGTCGGAAAGAAACACAGTGTACATTATGTTCAAATTAACTGCGCAAATGTGTTCCGTCACATTAGGGACACGTCGGCAAGGCGGTCCTAAAACACGCGCAACGCAATCAAGACTGAGACATTACCTCGTTATAAAGCAATCCTATGGGTGCTCTACAAAAATATACAAGACCCAATATCTCTCGCGCAGATATTCCATTAAAAACAATTAAATATAAATTGAATTATAAGTGTGTTTTCCTTTTCGAAAACGCAATTTTTCGAGTTCGGTGATCACCCAAAAAAAATCGATTAAAAAACAACGTGCTCGCATTGAAACAAAGTAACAATTGCACTTATTCGTGATCCACGGTTTAACCCTTTTGAGAAATGAGGTTGTTTTAGAGTTCTGTTCGGGAATCTTACAGATCTTTGAGGGTGCCATGGGCAACCCATTGTGATGTCATCAATTAGAATCAACTAGATCCCCAACATTTTAGGCACCACGGACCACTTTCATGCAAGACAATTTTTCCACGGACCGGGGGGATCACGGCATCACAGCTGGATAACAAAACACAATAAAGTGCATATTATATCATTTAATTATTACATTTATAATGTAAATGTGACTCAACTCAACTTCTTTTAAATGCAGCTTTCTCTTTTTTGGCAGTCTTGGAGTCTTCTGCTGTCTCATCATTGGGTCTTTCCCCCTTTTCAAAGAAGCTCTCCAGCAATGTTTGTTTTTACTCCATTTTTTCCACCGAACTTGTGGGCTTAATGTATTGGTGCATGGGAAAAAACGGAGACAAGTGCGGAAAAGAGGCACAGACGGAAGTGGTCATTTTCAAAATAAAACACCCTGCAGACTGCGATAGGCAATAACATGGAAATAAAATTAAAATTAAAACGTTTTTATTATTTCTGTGCGGCCCGGTACCAAATGATCCACGGCCCGGTACTGGTCCGCGGCCCGGTGGTTGGAGACCGCTGAACCAGAACGTCACGGCGTGTTCTAGAACGAAGCACCACGGCGCACAGAGCCGCGCTTAAAGTGGTGATGTCATTCTCTACGGACGCAGTCATCCGCAAAGGCTTTAAACGAGAAGACACTTTCGCTCACACAGGAAAAGAAACGCAGCGATTAAAAAAACAACAAGTTAAATAAAGTATCTGAGGGAATTTCTGTGTGTTACTGTCTGAAGTCGGGCCTCTGCGTTGTCCTATTATTTTAAGTGCTTTTCGCAGCGCTTGGCCCCGGTGGAGTCGAAATGAATAAGCAAGAGTGCGCACGCGCAGTTACACAGAAGCGCCGCACTTCAAACCCTACGGAGATGGTCCATTCACCGGTCATGTTCCCCGGGTTCGACGAGAGGGGATTACACAGGCAAGCACAACACGGGGGAAACGGCTCCATTTTGATCAGGGCGATATTGCGGTGAGCGTACAAGTAGGTTCAGAACAGCTGTTGTCGACGTAATTGCATTGAGCGCAAACATGAAAAAGCAATCATTGTTTTTGCGCCGGATCTTTTTTCCTGCTCTTTGTTTCTTTCTTTCACGCAACTTGTGCGGTTTCGCTCTGCGCTCACTGTGGGCTGCTGTGTGGCGTAAAGGTAGTTTCACCGCCCAATCAAGAGGCTCAGCGCTGCGGTCACCGCTGAATAAAGACACTCTTCCTAACCAACACGCGACAGGTGGCCACATGGAGAAAAAAAACCTCCAGTAAACTGCCACTCCAGGACCTTGACTTTGTATTCATAATCATATTTAATAATATATATATCAGTATCACAATCAAAAAATATATTATGATTCTTAGGCAAATGTTCCTATCCAGAATGATTTATATTTCGCCAGTATGTCGTTTTTTGTGAAGCTATCATCGTATCCCGACTCTCCCCCAGAGTGACATAATGAGACGTTTTCAGCTGCGTCCCCTTGTGTGTAAAAACACCACCTGCTCACTGCGAGCTGACGGCTCAGGGGCCATGTGATCATCTCCCAAAACACCGGATCATGCTTCACACGCTGTGCAATTTCAGCGAATTAGCGCATCGTTTTTGTACAGTGAAATCACCGCGTTTGTTCGACCGCAAGGCAAAGGTGCCATTTAACGCCGCGGTGAAAAGAATTGGGATGATTGCACCACCGGAGCGACTGCACACACCCCTCTTCACTCTCTATACTCTCCGGTTTTTTTCAATTTAGTTTCAGATTTATTTATTTTTTTCAGAGTTTTTCCCGTTTTTCTCCCAATTTGGTAGCCAATTATATCCTCTATTTCCTTCGATTCGTCCTCCCCCACGAACTCGCCACCCGTCACTATGGGGGCAAGCTAATACCCCGAGGCCGGCGATGATCCGCCTCCTCCGAGACAGAACTTGCCCACCTGCTTTCTGGAGACACCCTTCCGCTCCTCAGCGAGCTTGTGCCAGCTCTCCCTCCCCCTGGGGTGGACAGCCAATCGCCGCCCCTCACCGGCTGGGGCTGGTCTGTCGCAGTCAGGTTTTGAACCACGACCGTAATAGGCAGCTCACACTCGCAAAGCACCAGTCAATGCGAGTGCGTTAGCCCGCTGCGCTATCCGAGGCCCCATATACTCTCTTTCTTTTAACATGATTTTTGCCTCTTTCCTTCTCCTCCCCCGAATTTGGAATCATCGGTTGAGCTCCTCTGGGTTTCCCGGCTGTGCCACCCACGCATATTTTTTATTTTTTAAATTTAATTTATTTCAGATTTTTCCCCCGTTTTTCTCCCAATTTTGTAGCCAATTGTCCGCCGCCCGTCCTCCAGGAACGAGATTCGCATTCCTGGACCTATTTCCCCGCCTTCTTTCAAGACGGAGATCTTCCACGGACTCCATTAACCTTCTCCTCGACGGACTCGTGCCGGCTCTCCCTCCCCCTCCCCGGAGGCGCGGACAGCCAAATGCCGCCTCCGATCGGGCTGACGACCAGGGCCGGTCTGGTAGAAACGCGGGTTTTGATCCGCGTCTCTGACGGGCAGCGCACACCACTCCAAAGCGTGGTGCACTAGACCGCTGCGCCATCCGCCAGGCCCTTCACCCACGCATATTTAAAGAGCTCTGCGGTTGGGCGTGCTCTCTCTCCCTCTGATGCGCTCGATGCCTGTGAGCCAGTGGCCAATGCAGCGAAGGAGAGAAAAACTCACCTCGACCACCACCACCATTGTGCAGCAGCCACCTGGGTGATGCGCGGCGGCCATTTTGTGCCAGAACGCTCAGCCACACACCAGATGAGGTGACATTTACCGACTGCACCGCGGTGGGAGACCTGCTGTGTACATTTCTGAGCTCAGCCACACACCAGATGAGGTGACACACAGTCTGCTGTGTACATTTCCCGAATCCCCACCCTTAAACAAAAAGGTCCAGAATAACTGCCAGATGAACTTCCCGGCGTCTCTCGTGTGCAACCAGTGAATCACCCTGTCTTCACTCTGTGCCTGCCTCTGATCTCAGATCAGCTTCTCGTGCGTAACCAGCAGCATCAGTGCACCCACCCCTGTCATCCCCCATGTGTCTGCCTCTGATCTCAGATCAGCTTCTCGTGCGTAACCAACATCAGCACCCCTGTCATCCACCATGTGTCTGCCTCTGATCCCAGCCCCTAACCAGTCATCACCCACCCCTGTCATCCCCCATGTGTCTGCCTCTGATCTCAGATCAGCTTCTCAGGAAACCATTTTATTTTTCTTCCAGCGAGATAGGCTAATGTCAGATATCTGCTCTCTGGACCAAGGTGTCAGTCAACCTGTTTTCACCCGACCCTCCGAGATCCGGAGTCTGGCTTTGAGGGGTGCACTGTGACACGACACAGTGAGGCCCTGCCTGCCCTCCAAATACACACAGCAGCCCGAGGAGACCGAGGCACGGTTTAACTGCATATCTCTTAACACCATGAAACCATCCAGCTAAGTCCCAGCGGCTCACTAACTCACAGGCACGCGCACGAAAAACAATCTGTACCCTGGCCAGGCTAATGCCGTATAAAACATGTTATTTTAAGCATCTCATCACGCATTCTAAATAAAGAAAAAAACGACTCGACTGTAAAATATCAAACTGTTTTCCGCGACCGAGGGTCAGTGAATTGCGTGGTGATAATGAGGCCCTCGGACGGCTACATTTAGGCCAAGTCACGCGGAAGCACAGCGCTGGGAAACCGCTCCCTTTCAGCTTCGACGGAGCCAGCGTCGTTCGGCAAAACACACAGCCTAACGATGTCCCAGCTCAAGCTTGTGCGACCGACGCTGTTATCTTGGCTACGTAGAGTTTACTCGGTGAGCGCAATTTAGTTTATCTTAAGTTGATACGAACAACCCAAAAAATAAGTAATTTTCCACTCTCAAGTCAAAGTCACAAACACACACTCACACAAACAGCTGATCCGGTTCACCCTCCCAGTGCATTTTACATCTTAAGCATTTAGCAGACGCTCTTATCCAGAGCGACTTACAAGACGTGCATTAATACATGGTAGGAACAATCATAGTTCGTGCAATGAATTGATGTGTACCAGTGATGAGTAATCAGATGAACAAGCACCCACACAAACACACACACGTATGCCCACACACACACACACACACATTCTTGCTTGAACGCATAAATTAATCAGATACAAAGCGCCCATCCTGACAGTTGCCCCAAGCGAATGTAAATATGGCTCCATGATAAAAAGCCTCAAACTTTCTTGAATCAATCACTTTGACTCAATAAACTACTCCCCCCTTTCAGCGACGTCAGGAAACATCGCGCTGTCGCGTCCAGGGTTCGATTGAATAATTTACTCTGCAGCTGTTGGCTTCCACCCAGCGCACCAAAAAACGTACATTCAAGATCCATTAAATATAATTCCAGCCGCAAGTCATTTTGTTTTAGTGCGAGGAGCTCGTTCAAAACAATAAATGCTCCGGTCTGAAAGCTTTTTTTAATCGTGAGTTACTTGGCACTGAAAATTATGCATTCAAATGTGTTCTGATCTTTAATTTTTTAATTCACTGATTGAGGGGAGAGCAGGCGACACACATTAAGAGACATGCGCCTGGAGAGTCAGTTGTATAATAATGTCGATAAACTCAAGATAAACTGTAGGG
>JAINUG010000217.1:110000-112500 GCA_029706075.1 Aldrovandia affinis
AGGAAGTAGAAGAGAAAAAGTATTCTTATATCTGCAAAAGAACATTTGTGTGCACCGTGGCATTCGTACTGCAACACGCATGAATGACTACGTATTTAAAAAAATTGATAATGGGTAAAATTCTCCTTTAAGTGAAATCATAAGAGCTGCACAAGGCCACAGGGCCATGGAGATAACACAGGAGCCTGAGCCTGAGAAAAGCACTTTTGTGAGAGACAGCATCTGCAAGGTTTCCCCAAAACAATTGGAAACGGCCTCTTTATTCCCAAATGTGTTGCTAAGATACTATCCTTTGAGCATGTCACTGCTCAGCTCTAAAGTCAAGGTTGCTGTTACAGATAAACGACAGGGACTGGCATGTCGACTTCTCTCTCTCTCTTTTTTTTTTTCCTGCTTGAAATTTATTTTCAAAACATTTCTCGGTCTCTCTCTGCCACTCTTATCTCCCGCTCCTCTCTCAATTTGAAGAGAAAGAGAAGGATGATTAGAGAAAGAGAGACAAAGAGAGAGAGAGGAGGGATCCTTCCCATGCCCCCTCTCCACGCTCTCACCATTTAAATCTGCTCTCTGGGGAGGCGGATAGCGTAGCGGTCTAACGCACCGTATCTTGGCTGGTCCGATACGAGTGTGCACTGCCTATCAGGGATGCGGTTCGAAACCCGTCTCTGCCAGACCGGCCCTGGCCGTTAGTCCCGATCGTGGGCGGCATTTGGCTGTCTGCCCCAGGGGGAGGGGGAGGGTGAGCCGGCACTAGTTCGTTGAGGAGCAAGGAGGGACCTGTGGTCGGGTTCTGTCTCAGAGGAGGCGGATCTACCGGTCCGGAAAAATTGTCTCATTACCCGGAGGATGGGCAGCGGACTCGTGGGAGAGGGTGAATTGAAATAAAATAGAGGGTATAATTGGCAACCAAATTGTCGCTATGGCGATGCCAGGGGGTGGGGAGGGGACTGTTAGGGACAGGGTGGAGGCTTCTGCTCTGGGTGCGATAAAAGTTTAAAGGCTGTGATAGGAACTTCACCCCTATGCGATATCTCTTTTCAATTAATCACAAATGCATTCCCTACCGTTCTAGGTTTGTCTCTCTGCTTTGTCATTAAACTGGAAAATATTTAATATCACTGCACAAATAGTTCAAGGTAAAGTTTAATTCATTTTTGGGTGGCAGCGTAGTGTAAGGGTTAGGGGAACTGGGCTTGTAACTCAGAGGTTGCAGGTTTGATTCCCAGATGGGGCACTGTAATACCGTTGAACATAGGTACTTAACCTGAGTTGCTTCAGTAAATATCCAGCTGTATAAATGGATTGTATGTAAAGAAATTTAAACTGTAATGTTTTTTGTAATCACTCAATAAATAAGACTGGATGTACTGAAATGATGGCTGAATAATATCTCAAATATGTAAGACTACTATTGTTAAAATGTTTCCTACAGCCATTCAGGCTTTTTAAAATCTTTTATTGTTTCTAATTTTATCCCAGTTTTCTCCCAATTTAGTAGCCAATTACACCCTCTTTTTCATGTGAGTACAGCACTGCCTGCCCTCCTGCTCTCTGAGGTAAAACCACTGTTCTGCAGAATAAGAAGAGAACAAATGTTCTTTAAAAACAAAATCAATGGATAGACATTAGTCTGGGTTTTTTTTATTCATCATGAGGGGTAAACACCAAAAGAAATGTTAAAGAAAGAAAGGTTTATCTTGATTTTGCTGTCTGAGGGTAAAAAGGTAAATGCTTTTGAAAGACTGCGATGAAAAGATGCTTGGGGAAACGAGCCATTTCATCCTGTCAGATGGTTGATTTCAGAGAGAGGGGGGTTCTTTCATCTGCATCGAGGAGCTGAAGTAGACCCGCTGTAATCTCCCTGACCAGGCCCCATGACCAGTGGCATCATTTCAGCAAAAGCCAAGGTATGGCAAGGGGCGGGGTGGGGGGGGTGGGGGGGTGTGACCCCCTTGGTGGAAATGTTTTGTCAAATCAGTTGTGCAACAGTCCATTTTGGTGATTGTTTCTATACAATTTACTTATATATTTAGGTAACATTCATAAACAAAGGAGACAACTACAGTATGTAACTAGTAAACCTATTTTTTAATTATAACCTATTTTTTATTTATTTTTAAATTATAATGATATAGTGTTATACAAATCTTTTTTAGTGAAATGTAGTGATAAGCGCTACAGGACCTCATCAGGGTAAGGGACGTTAGCTAGCTAGCTTGTTAGCTTCACAATCGCGGGTGACGTTAAGTCCAGTTTTTCACTCAAATAACATATAGAACGTGTTCGTATTGACACAACATGACATGGACTTGTTCATGAATATGTTACATTTGAATCAACAGTATTATGGCGTATACAGTTTGTTTAACCCACCTGAAC
The DNA here is from genome assembly GCA_029706075.1 of Aldrovandia affinis. Taxonomy (NCBI): domain Eukaryota; kingdom Metazoa; phylum Chordata; class Actinopteri; order Notacanthiformes; family Halosauridae; genus Aldrovandia; species Aldrovandia affinis. The sequence continues at coordinate 112,380 of JAINUG010000217.1, forward strand.
GAATGAGAATAACGGACAAGGTTTTAATGCTAACGTTAGTCTGTGGCTTGTTTATTCTGAGGAACTGTAACGTTACTAGCCAGAGCAGCAACCGCTATCTCCCGTTCAACTACATCGCCAT
>JAINUG010000217.1:117500-182500 GCA_029706075.1 Aldrovandia affinis
CTTTGTAAGTCACCCTGGGTAAGAACAAAATCTGCTACGAAAGTGCAAAACTTAAATGCATAAATAAATGAATATAAATACAATTTAGAAAATGCGTATATAAAGGACATTGGGTGTGCAATAATCCCGACACCTGATATGTTGACTTTCTCCCCCCCTCTACAGCTTGGACAATGCGCGTTACTCCACTCCAGTGATCGTGAGTATTTAGAGCAGAAGACATTGGCAAACCGCGAGTGGGGAGCTCACTGAAGCACACTAATGATGGCATGTCACTAAGAGTCCGGGAAGAAACGAGCCGTTAGCCATGGCGCGCGGGCGCGTTAAAGACACACTCATCGTCAGTGCTGTTATGGGGAAGGGGGGGGGGCACGGGGGTCCCCTAAAATCACCATCACCTATGGCTGAGACCAGGGCTGGACTGGCTATATAGTCTACCGGGCCGATTCCCGGTGGGCCGGTAGGGCCGGTATAATTATTATTTTTAATTAAAAAAATATAAATATATATATTTTTTTGCCATCGAACGGCCGCCCCAAAATGGACAGACTGCAAGGATGTCGTAGTGATGGGCGGTGTCCGACCGATTGTGATGGGCCGGTCTGAGCCAAATGGCAGGGCCTATTTTTGTCCCAGTCCAGCCCTGGCTGACCCCCCCCGACACCACCAGTATAACTTGTTTGTTCATGTCTCACACCTTCATCCAACAGCCACTGTAACCTGCTGCCATGCAGCTGCTATTAAACTAGATTAGAATGAGAAGACCTTTACTGCTATTGCTTTATTGCTAAGACCAGTTGCTATTAAGCACACAACTACATGGAAGCTTGATTTTGATGTAAATATATATATATATTTATAAAATTATTATTAAAATGGTCACAATGTAACCCAAAGACGTCACAACCACAAGGGGGTTTATTTGATCTGAAATCCTTAAATATTACATTTTATGAAATATGGACATTTTGAAAAAATATTAATAAAAGGGGCCCCAGTTTGGGAATCCCAGCTCTGGGACACAAACGTAATTTTTTTTTTTTTAAAACAAACTTTTATTTCAGACTCCAATTCAGCATTGCTTACTAAATTATAATAATGATATTACCACCTAATGCTGAGCGATTGCCATTCGGTAACGGATTAGTCCTTAGGGACTAGGTTTCCCCTCGACTTGAACACACACACACACACACACACACACACACACACACACACACACACACACACACACACACACACACACACACACACACACACACACACACACACACACACACACACACACACACACACACATATACACACAGTATATATATATATATATATATATATATATATATATAGGTCAAGCAGGAGTTTAGTTCCCGAGGTGAAATCAGATCAATGACGAAATCAGAAGTGATCCCGAGTACACCGCTACGCATAAAAAACAAGTTGCGCAGTGCCGCGGCCCCCCCGACACACAAACGCTCCCACAGAAGTCGGCGAATTAAAGGCGTTTGGCATTTAACAATCAGCCAGCCGTGACGATGGGAGCAGACCGCAGTGCCTCCGGGCGCTACACGAGGTGCAAGCTCATTATTTCACGTTACGTAACGGGTAACGGAGAGAGAGAGAGGAACGCGGGCGGCTCTTTTCGGGCCAGCGATCCGCGGAGGTCCGAGGAGCGATAAGCGATCACGGCTGAACCCGGCGTGAGCGAGCGAGCGAGCCTTCGACATCAACATCGGCCGTAAAACATTATTACATTCTGGACTCTGGAGTTGGGACGCGGCCGCAGACCGCATATTTACAGCGGGCTTCGCTCGTGATTGTGATTAATCTAGCGGCCGGAGCGACGCACGGGGGGGAAAAACTAAACGAGAGCATCGAGCGGAGATGTCAGTCGTCCAGGGATAGATCGGCCGGTAAAAAAAAGTGCCGACGTCAGTTTGAAAATAACGTCCGAAAACAACGGCGACGCGCCGCTTCCCGTCTCCTCGCCACTCTTTCCCTTCGCCCCGGTGGACATTTTACATTTGACATTTTAGGCATTTAGCAGACGCTCTTATCCAGAGCGACTTACACAGTTTACATTTCTTTCCATACAATCCATTTATACAGCTGGATATTTTTACTGAAGCAATTCAGGTTAAGTACCTTTAGCTCAAGGGTACAACAGCAGTGCCCCCACCTGGGAATTTAACCTGCAACCTCTGAGTTACAAGCCCAGTTCTCTAACCCCGGTGGAGCCTCCCTTTGAGCGGAGCTAGCAGAGGGGAATTAAAATTGAGGGGGGTGGGGGTGGGGGGGGGGGGGGGCGTCAGCACAAACCGGCATTACTGCCCCGTCAGATCACATTAGCGGCAAAATGGGGGGGAGGCGGCTGTTAACTCCACCATCACCCCCAACACACCGGAATCGATTGTCAGTCGTCCCTCAGTCATCAGACACACGACTGCTGGGGGGCCAGAGCCACTCCCCCAGTGCGTCCGGCATCCGTCCAATTACAGAGGCCCAATTCCGGTCTTACAATTACTGGTCACTCGTACAATTATCTGTGACGCGTTTTGGCAGCCATTGCTGCTGGACAGCTACTCTTTGGCCTGGCTTGTTGCCGTCTTCGGCTACAGTAAGGCAAAGCGGGCGCCTCGCCTTCCCCAAACTGGGTGGAATGTCAGGACGACGCTTTGGGTGGAGGCTGCTGATACAGTGCCCCCAGTGGCCCTGAAGGGGAAAGACGCCTCCCTGGCTGCAAGGTGAAATGTCTGGACGACGCTTTGGGTGGAGGCTTAGCAGTGCCCCAGTGGCCCTGAAGGGGAAGGACGCCTCCCTGGTCCGTGTGTCTGTTCGAAGCTGTCTGCCCGAATTAGCTCAGACAGGGCCACTAAGTGCTCCGTGTCTGTTGCAGCGGAGCAGGTGGCCTTGTTCGACAAAGTTAAAACACGGCCGTGTTATATAGGCCCGCTAAACAGGGCGGCTGAGCGAAGTGGTGATTGCCGTGGTAACAATGCTCAACTTTTAAGGGGGGGGGGGGGGGCTGTCTTCTTAATGAACACTCGGGGCAAAACATACGTGTGCTTGTGTAGCCCACTCTCACTAACACCTCGTTAGACGAATGTTTTTTTCCCTTTCCTTTTTGTACACGTGTTGTTCATGTTCTCGATTTCAGCCTGCTCCGTGTTCTCTCTCCTGTATGTAGCCAGAGAGAGAGAGAGAGATAGAGATAGAGAGATGAAGCTCGCAGCCCTACCTACTGACGAGGTGAAGTCTCAAGGTCATCCGCAAGGTCGCCCGCTCCCCGAGAGCATTCAGAGCCCCGCTGCGGAGTGCACCCCCCCCCCCCCCACCCCACCGTCTCACAGATTCTCAGTCACGCGTCGCCTCCCGAGACGAACTTCACATTAAGGTCTCCAAATCGACGGCGACAAACAGGGGCGGCACTAATGGATTGTTTGAGATTGTGCCTCCATACTTATTTATTTATTTATTTATAAAAGAAAATATATACATTAAAAAAACAGTTTTAAGCGAAATTGACATTTAAAACATCACATTTAAAGAGTGATGTGGACATTAAGTTCCCATCTGCTCGAACAGGTGCACGTGTGTGTGTGTGTGTGTGTGTGTGTGTGTGTGTAGGCCTGTGTGAGTTAAACTGATTTGTGTGTAATGTTAATGCATTTACATGTGTGTGCAACCTCTGAGGTGTTTGTTTGTGTGTGTGTGGGAACCCCTAAGGGTGGTTGGAAACACAGGCAAACAGTGTCAGCATCTTGGGGTGGGCTCGTGTGTATCCAATCAGGCCCATCCAATTGGGAATGAATTCATTCATTCATAATTTATTTTCATATTATAGAAATAATAATATAAGATCATAAGAATACATCATGATGAGAACAGGCCGTTCAGCCCATCTAGGCTCGTCATGCCCTAATTTAAAGAGTATCTAGTACTGCATCTAGTCTGGACTTGAATAGCCCAAGCGTTTCCGCCTCTACTACCCGACCTGGCAAGCTGTTCCAGGCATTGACAACTCTCTGTGTCATAGCTAAGACAAACTGCTAAAAACTACTGATGGGTGAACGAGGCCATGACACCAAAACTGGGTGCAGCTACCATCTGCTACCAGTAGCTCACTGACCTGAACCAATCATTGCATTTTGTTGTGGAGAGAAAATCATTTCGATTGGTTCAAACAAGTCAACGGCTGACAGCTAATTGTAGCTCCATGCATTTTTTTGGTGTCACGACCCCTCCTTCCCCCCCATCACTGCTGAACACTCGTCACAGTCCGCAGTGCCCTTCGAGGCTCCGAAAAAGCCACTCGGATCAACGGAAGAAGGCTCCACAACACAAGAGGACGAAGGTCAAGGTGACACGCTGTAATTAAGCCCCGTTTCTCCCATCGCCTCCCACTGCAGACCCAGTTAATTAAACACGTTTTTAAAACCGTAAACTGTAACACATTTCCCTCGTTGAGCGGTCTCTGGAGGAGTCCTGCGTTTCGGGGGCCTCAAGTGCGTTTCACAGAGAGCGCCGTGACCAATCAAATCATTCCTCAGCTCTCGCTGCGACGCTCGAGTCCAACCCCGTCATCGCTGGCCCTCTGGTGACGGTGTTACGAACAGGTGTGGAGCCGTCCAATGAGGCCTGGGCGCACAGTCAACTTCCTGATTACTGCGTGCGCTCGGGTCAGTGGCAATGTCGTGGCTCTTAACTGGAGTATGTTCGGTCAGAGGGGGGAATACACTGGGAGTCTGTGCACAGCGCAGTAAAAGATAAGAGTGCACCATTATCTGATCTGCAGTGATCACATTGTTGTGTGCAGTTACTGGGAGTATCGGACGCAGTTTGACTTTTAACGATAAACCCCACACCCTCCCTTCATTGAGGTTGTTGAACACCCCCATTATTTTTGCATGCATCATTCAATAAATCATTCAACGAATCTTTATTGTTAGAGTGTCAGACTGCCATTTACAAATAAGTTGTTATAGAGCACTTCACAATGGACATTTTCCCAGAAGGAATATATATATATATTTTTTTTAAAAGAAAAAAAACCCAACTGAGCCAATTTGGGAAAAAGTCGGTCAAAGTTGAACTGAAAGTGATCTGGGAAAATGGCTCAGACCGTTACACCACAAGCCTCGCGCCATTCCCACGAGCGCTGGAGGTTCACGTCCTTCTCGTTCCTGGATCCTGATGAAAGGGATACTCTCTCTCCGGTTCCTGACCTGATTCCGGGCCGCGGTGAGCTGGCAGCTCGATCACTCGCTCACTTCCTGCGCTCTCTGCGTTAGGGCTCTCAGTACAGCGTGTCTGAAGGAGACGCTCACCCCACGAGTCTGAAGATACACGTGCTGCGCACCCAGGGAGGAAGGGATTCGGTCAGCGGGATTGTCCGTGCCTCGCTGCACACCAGCAACCCCTGCTGGTCAATCGAGCGCCCGCAGTCTGCCAGTATAAATAGGAATATACTTTATTGCCATGTTACACAAGGTAACTGGAATTTGTCTTTCCACATATCTCTCCTAGATGCACACCCACATAGACCAGTATACATATGTATTCCATCAGAGAGGTCCAAGCACAGGGTCAGTCATAGTAGGGTTTAGGTTCAGGGCACCAAGGGCAGTGCCCCAGGAAGTGAACTAGCCTCCCTCCAATTTACAGTTCATTGTTTTTTATCATTGGCCTTCCTGGGATTCGAAGCAGCAACCCTCCGCTCGCCAGCCCGTGTCGCAAACCACTGAGCCACTGCCGCCCCTAAGCTGCACAAAAAGTGCCTTCCTTCAAAACTCATGTCTGTGCGAGATTAACTCGTAGACTCAGGGTGTGAAAAGAAGCGGTGGCTGACATCACGTGTTTCGGGAGGAGAGCGTGTGCGTGTGTGTGTCTCTGCTCTCCTGAATTGACAGCGGAGGCTGCAGCAAGCGAGGCTTAGAATACGATTGGGCCATTCCAAATTTGTGAGAGAAAGGGGGCATAAAAAAGAGGAAGGAGAAGGCTCCTAACACACTGTAAGATATCCCATAATAACAATACATCGCCTACATGTTAACATGAGTATTTCATTTTCCACATGCATCATTTATTTTCTTTTTTAAAATTAATGTTCAGAAATGTTTTCCCCACTTGGAAGTTGTAGGATAAAATGTGTAAATAAAGGTGGAAAAAATCTTACTTAGTATTTTAATCTCAGGCTGTAAGGCAGCAAAAGGTGACATTTTTGAGAGGGGTGTAGACTTTAAAGGGACAATGTATATATACAGTATATATATATATATATATACACACACACACACACACACACACACACACACACACACACGTGTATATATGTAAATGATCTGGACTTTGATGTTTGCAATACTCCATCTTATAAAATGTTACACAGTTACATCATACTCTTGTGCACTACAAGCTGTTGGTCTCACAGATGAGCGGCATCCTTGCGGCGGTCATACATGTGCGTGTGCGTGTGAACGTACGACACCGCCGAGTGCAATATGTCACCGCGGTCACTGAGCCAGAGAGGCACGTGCAAAACCCCTCGGAGCCAGAGCGATCAATAACCTAATAGCAGATCAGCCGATAAAGGATTGACTGCGGATTACTCAAAGGCAGAATTCCCTCTGAGCGCGGTGATATATTTCAAGACTTCTTTGCTTCGCTTTATGGCCTTGGGAGGATGCAGCGTCGGTTACCTCCCTGCTCTCTCTAAAGCGCTGGACATCTCTGACACCCTCTCACATAACCGACGCAGTCAAGGTGTCGTCACAGTTGCCGTGTTTTGGACTTTGCTCCTACCCTTTTTGTTTTTCTCCCTCCCTCTTCACCGATGATTTGGTATCCGATGACATCATCACCGCCCGATGACATCAGATACTGATGACATCACGCTGATGACATCACCGTCCAGACACCAGATGACATCACCGAAACACGCCGATGACATCACCGTCCAGACACTGAAACATGCCGATGACATCACCGTCCAGACACTGAAACACGCCGATGAAACATGCCGATGACATCACTGTCCAGATGACATCACCGTCCAGACACTGAAACACGCCGATGACATCACCGTCCAGATACTGAAACACGCCGATGATATCAGCAAATCGTGGATCTCATATCCAATTACAATGAGAAAAAAACTAAAAACAAACCTTATTGGCAGGAGGCTGAGAGACAGCAGTCAGATGGTAAGATGCCCTCGTTCTGAATGCCAAAATAGACACAAGAACTTCAGACTTCAGATGGAGAAACACGCCCACCCGGTTAAAAAATTAGCTGACCACCAACTCCTTCAAATCCCTCGACACCCATGGGGGCCTCCGATAGCGTAGCGGTCTAACGCACCCGTATTGGCTGGTGCTTTACGAGTGTGAGCTGCCTATCACGGTCGCGGTTAAAAACCTGACTGTGCCAGACCAGCCCTGGTGGGGAGCATTTGGATGTCTGCCCCAGTGGGAGGGGGGAGGGAAAGCTGGCACGAGCTCGCCGAGGAGCGGTAGGGCGACCTCGTAAACAGGGTTGGGCGTGTTCCGTCTCAGAGGAGGCGAACACTGCCTCGAGGTGTTAGCTTGTCCCGAGGAGGCGGGCAGCGAGTTTGTGGGGGAAGGGTAAATTGAAAAGAAATGGAAAATGGAAATTGGCTACCAAATAGGGTGAAAAACATTGAAAAATCTGAAAAAAAGATAAATACATTTATCAAATTTCCTCGATACCCATATGAGCAGCGAGCTCAAATGGGAAACCCAGCTCTAAGCCACGTTCACCGCAACCTCATATAGGCTACCGAGAAAGGCTCAGCAGAGGTTATATTTCTTTAGACAGCTCAGGAAATAGGAGTCAAGCAGTGGTCAAATTCTACACTGCCATCACTGCAAGATTTTTTAACCCTGTCCATCACTGCCTGGTACCGAAAAACACAACCAAATGCACAATAAACACTCGACACTGCGCAACGCTGCCTCATTTCATGTTTTTGTAACCTGTCTTGTGTTATATATAGCACATGCACTGTTGCACTTTTGTGTGCCATCCATGTGTTTTTGTCCTGGTCACTATGTACACTTGCTGGGTTGTATGTATGTATGCGAGTACGAGAGCTCTGGAGAAAGACTCCCACCAGCCTGGCTGTGTGGCGGTAAAGGAGAAACCGCTGAATCTTTGCCGCCGATATATCCTCCATGCTGCTGAAAACGGCTGCTCATTCTCCTGAGAGAGAAACTCTCCCATCTCCCCAGTAAAAATAGCACCCTGCGTTTGATACCAAACAGCACAGATTAGTCTACTGCAGTGAGAGAGAGAGAGAGCGCAAGAGAGAGAAAGGAAGAGAAGGTGGAGACAGAGTAGCACTTTTTAACCAACTGTGAAAAATACAAGGACATTAGATCAGAGTATTACCCAAAATTGACAAAAAAATCTTCCCCGAATTTTAAAATCTCAAACACCACCAACTGCTCCCTTATCTATTAGAGGGAAAGGGAATGTGCAAAATTAGCAGCACAATATGGAGCCACCTGCCACAAGGCCAGGGACGAGGAATGACTGCTTGTAGCTGGAAATGAGTTCATTAATGTCACATTACATTGTAAATGTGTGCTTTGGCAATATGAGAGTCATCCGGTCATGCCAATAAAGCAATTTTAATTGAATCGAGAGAGAGAGAGAGAGAGAGAGGCAGAGGAGAGAAAGAGAGAGGGAGGGAGAGACACAGAGGGAGAGAGAGGCAGAGGAGAGAGAGAGGAAGAGAAAGAGACCCAGAGAGAGAGAGAGAGAGAGAGGGCAGAGGAGGGAGAGAGGGAGAGAGGGGAAGAGAGAGAGAGAGAGGGAGAGAGGCAGAGGAGAGAGAGAAGGAGAGAGACACAGAGAGAAAGAGACAGAGTGAGAGAGAGGCAGAGGAGGGAGAGAGGCAGAGGACAGAGAGGAAGAGAGAGACACCGAGAGAGGGGCAGAGAGAGAGAGAGAGAATGGAGAAGCTTAATTAAGTATTGAGGGCAGGAGGAGGAGCGGTTCCTCTTGCTCCCGTTGGTGACCTGGCGCAAGGCCCCATTTGGCTTGAAAACGCGCCCACTGACCTGAGAGTAATCCCGCTACAGACCGAGTGTCAGTGTGAGGGGGAAAATAAACGCTCATAAATACAACTTTACACATTCAGACGCATGCAAAGCCCCCCCCCCCCCCCAAGTGCATCATGTCTGTGGTGGTGTGGGGTGCATCATGTCTGTGGAGGTGTGGTGAGGGGTTTGGTGGTGGTGAGATGTCCTGGGGTTTGGACGTAGGGACCCCTGGTACAGGGAATGAAGGGGGAACCCAGATTGGGGGGTTAAACCAGGGGGTGCAGTTCCAGTTCCAGTTTCAGGGCGGTTACTCAGTGCAGGGCAGGTTGGTTAGCGCTGGGACCCTGTGTTACGGCTCAGCTCATTGGGTCGCACACCCCGCCCCCCCGGTAGGACAGCCCACGAGCCGCCACGCTGGCATTTACCGCCCTCCCTCCTCCATTCTTGAAGTGCCTCGACTGAGTGCCATGGCAGTTTGGGCGTCTGCGTTGTTTTAACCGAGATCCCCACACAGATCAGGAGGCATTAAATAAGCCAGAGGCGCCGAGAGGACGTTCAGAGTGTGAGGATTACTGTCACTCTGCTGTCACTGCGCTGTCAGTCTGAGGAGCTGCTGAGCACTGCCACTGCCACTGCCGCTCAGAGACCAACTACCTTCACCGTACTCCTCATACATACACACATATATATACATATATTCATACATACAGGTCACTGCCTAAATGAAGGAAACACCAACACAAAGTGTGTTAATAGGGCATTAGGTCACCACGAGCTGCCAGAACAGCTTCAGTGCACCTTGGCATATATTCTACAAGTGTCTGGAACTCTATTGGAGGGATGCAACACCATTCCTCCACAGGAATATGATTCCATAATTTGGTGTTTTGTTGCTGGTGGTGGAAAATGCGGTCTCTGTCTCATGAAAGTGATAACTCAGAATGTCTTTGTGTTTATTGGCATTTACCTTGCCCTCTAAGGGGTTGAGTGGACCTGAAACCATGCCAGGAAAATGCACCCCACACCATAACAGAGTCCCCAGAACCCTTAATTTACTCATGTTTCCTTTATTTTGGCAGCTACCTGTACCTTGACCATTAGTCCTCACACACACACATACAGACACAGACACACATGCACACACACAGACACACACACACCCCCACCCCCACACAACACACTTACACATATATATACACACATTTACATACATGCATATATACACACACACATACACACACACATTTGCCATTACTTTTCTCACACACACACACACACACACACACACACACACACACACACACACACACACACACACATTCACATACATGCATATGCACACACACACACACACACACACATGCACACACACACACACCCCAGGGAAATAAGATGGGTCCAAACCTGTAAATCACAGGTGGTTGAGTTCCCTCTCTTGCACAGTTTTCCCTCTCTCTGCCACTGATTCAACACACACAGAGAAAAGCAATAGGTCTATATTGTGTCAGCACAGTTCGACACAAATTGCTTTTACTGCCAAATTATTAAAATATAGATTATTTGAAGAGAAGAGAAGAGAGATTGAGAGAGGCCTAAGATTGTGTCAGCCTTTCGTGTTTGTTTTGATGGTTTAGCTTTATATTAAAGTCTCCTTGCCATGTTTTTACGGTACATTGTGAAAACTGCAAAAATGTCTATACACTACAGTGTCTATCACTCAAATATGTCTATATACTATAGTCTCTACCACTGAAATATGTCTATATACTATAGTCTCTACCACTGAAATATGTCTATATACTACAGTCTCTACCACCAAATATGTCTATATACTACAGTCTCTAGCACTCAAATGTGTCTATATACTATAGTCTCTACCACTGAAATATGTCTATATACTATAGTCTCTACCACTGAAATATGTCTACATACTAGTCTCTACCACTCAAATATGTCTATATACTACAGTCTCTACCACTGAAATATGTCTATATACTACAGTCTCTATCACTCAAATATGTCTATATACTATAGTCTCTACCACTCAAATATGTCTATATACTATAATCTCTATCACTGAAATATGTCTCAGGGTTCCCAGTCAAATCAAATTTCCATTTTCCATTTCAATGACTTTTTTTTTGGCGACTAATGCAAAAATTGACTTTCATAACAACACGTTTTGTTGCCAGTGCAAATACACATCTCATTGTGTGTGTGTGTGTGTGTGTGTGTGTGTGTGTGTGTGTGTGTGTGTGTGTGTGTGTGTGTGTGTGTGTGTGTGTGTGTGTGTGTGAACAGCCGTGGCAGGTGGCAGGTGGCAACAACGGTGGCAGGGGAACACATTTTGCGGTAACATTTTCTGAAATGTTTTTCGGAAGAAAAATATGTATAACCTTACATGGAATCAGAAATTTCCATGACATTTCCATGACAGAAAATTATTCTGATGTCTATATACTGTAGTTTCTATCACTCAAGCTGTTCCACCCACTGGCAATTCCCTGTGTACATTTTTTTATAAAAACATCCTGATGTCGATGCAACATTTACCTTTCACTAATTTACACCTGTGCCCCTCTAGCAGTTGGGATAAATGGTTTATTTGGCCCTGATGCCGTCACGCTGATGTGTGTGAAAACAGCATGCTTCTCTGCACTGCGTGTGTGTGTGTATGAGAGGAAGAGAGAGTGTATGTGTGAGGCCAGAAAGAGTCGTTTATGTGTGTGAAAACAGCATGCTTCTCTGCACCGTGTCTGTGTGTGTGTGTGTGTGTGTGTGTGTGAGAAAACAGCACGCTTCTCTGCACTGTGTCTGTGTGTGTGTGTGTATGTGTCTGTGTGTGTGTGGCATGGAGACCATGGTGATTTCTACATGAGTTACAGCACCGCACGTCAGCACGGTTACTGCTGCTGCCATCAATTCCCTGGCACCACTCCTTAAAACAGACATCATCGTGACACACACACGCACAGGCAAGCAAGCAAACACACACAGGAGCTCCCTTCCGCCCCTCTCTCTCTCTCTCTCTGTCTCTCACGCACAGACACTCTGGCCTGGATTCGATCACCATTCCCTGACTTACAAATAAAGTGTTACTTTTTTCTCTTCAATGCAAACACAAGTTTTTAATGAAGGCGGGCGAACTCGCCAAACTGTGTGCGGTCCAGGCATTAATAATCTGTCCCACACTCGTTCACTCTCTCGTAAGATGCGCACCCACACACTATATGTGTGCATATCATACACATAAACGACTCTCTCTGGGCCTCACACACATACTGTACACATACACTCTCTCTTCCACACACACACACACACACACACACACACACACACACACACACACACACACACACACACACACACACACACACACACACACACACACACACACACACACACACACACACACACACACACACACACACACACACACACACACACACACACACACACACACACACACACACACACACACACACACACACACACACACACACACACTCCCTCTCTCACAAGTACAGTTTCTCACCAAAGCCTGTAACGCAGAGAGAGTGAAGGAGAGGGAAGTGGAAGCACTTTCCCAGGCTTATCTTCTACCAGGGGGAGACAATCACATTCACAGCATGCCAGCAGGGAGTGGGGGAAAAAAATTACATAAAGGCAAAGCTTCGCTGTTCGCTGCTCTCCTCACCTGAAATAACCGCGCAGGTTTGTGAAGCCAGTCTCGTTCAACCTGACCTCGCTGAGCGAGTGAGAGGGAGGGAGCCGATCGGCGCCGGTGCATCGCGGGCCAACCCCGCGGTAATCACCGGTGAAACGGCAGGGGAGGGGACCGAGGGCCCCCGATTCTTCTGCTCACTAAAATTTAAGGGCCAATTAAGTCTCTGAGTCCCAGATGCACTCGTGTGGCGGAGCTGGAGCTGCCTCTGCAGGAGGCGTTGCCAAAAATTCACCGGAAAGAAGAACCTGGACACACGAACCGTAATTTAGGCTGGTTTGGTTAATGACATTGTGGGGCCGGATTATTTTGGTATGAAATTTAATTCAAAAGAAGAAATAAATAAATAAATGTTAACTTGCATTTATCTGTTAAGTCAAGGTTAGGTACAAATGTTGAACCCAGGCCTGCATGTTCTTTATGTTAAATAATTAAATGAATATTCCCTTTCAGGAAACAGTCGGAAAATCTCAGAGCGATAAGACTTAATTATTCCACCCCCTCCCTCCCTCCCTCCCTTTTCAAAAACCAGAAAGGGGTAGCTGGGGGTTTTCCATCAAACATGCAGGTTACGTTCCTAACCCCCCACTGTAGCAGAAAGTAAAGATATACAAGGAGTCTGAAATAAAGGCTCACCATTGCTGGGGTGCAGTGGACAAGTTTGTTCACAACAAAGATGTCGGCCCCAAAGTGAGGCAACCCGAAATGTCCACGGAATGTCCCCCCATCTTCACATATCACATTTTCTTAGAGTCCACTTCACCCAATTGCCTACACATCCACAGGAAGCCGTGGATGGCTTTCTGATAAGAATGAGCTGTGACGTTAAGTTAAACAAAGTCAAACGCTCACAGCAACATGGCCACTGAAATGTGTCTAAAAGCCTCACGCTGAAGATGAAGTCAGGCCTCTTGAGTCACTACGATCGTACCCTTGGTAGGCAGCGCGGATGAAGATAAGAATCTTTTATGCTGTTCTTGAATGATTATGTGTACTACAGCGGAGATTAAACGGAGCCAAGGTTGCCCAGACGCCGCCGACGACAAAAAAGAAGAAATTACAAAGACCTTCCATGACGAATATGGCATTTTTATGGTCGTTTCCGCAGTGAATGAACGCACGCTTGTTCTCCTGGCCATACGGGTTCGCTTCCGCGAGTCACATGGCGTCCCAGCACAGCTGTTACGACAGAGCGGTAATAACTCAAGCACGAAAACACTTTGTCGCGAAAAATAATCTTCTTCATCTACTCTGTTTAAACACAAACAGCCTCACGGCAAACGCTCGTGATTGAGGAGTACATGTCGTTCTGCATCATAATTTAAGACCAATAAAAAATTATGCAAACGCACTTGTGAAGTGATGGCAAAACACAACGAAGACCAGGGGCCCATCTGTATAACATTTTACATTTGGCTTTTAAGCATTTAGCAGACGCTCTTATCCAGAGCGACTTACAAGATATGCATTAATACATGGTATGATCAATCACTGTTCGCGCAAGAGATCAGTGCAGTAATAGCAATAGACATTGTTGTTGGCAGCTGCATACCATACCTGTCACACTGGGAAGGAAAAGGTTAGAATATATATATATATATTTTTAGGAAGTTTTAAACAAGTATACATGTACAAAAAGCAGTAGTAAACATGTAGGCAGTGGTGATGAAAATTTGCTAGATGTACAGAATTCAATGGTAGTGGAGTCTGAAAAGGTGGGTCGAGTCTCCTGCAGAAGATCGCCAAGTGATTCCCCGGTCCTGACCGAGTGTGGAAGGTCGTTTCACCACCGAGGGGTCAGAGAAGACAGAGAGACAGAGAAGAGGCGAGACCGCGAGGAGCAGCTGCCGGGCGCCCGGAGGGATGGGGCTGTCAGCTTGCCAGAGCAGAGGGGTCTGGCTGGCGTGCAGGGTGTGATGAGTGTCTGGAGAGAAGTTCCTCTAGCCGCTTGATAAGCTAGCACCAGGGATTTGAATTTAATGTGTGCATTAGGGCATCTTAGAGTAGGAATGCTGATCTAGGATCAGTTTTACCTTTTAGCTCATAATGGATAAGGTTAGGACATGGCCAGGGGGAAACCTGATCCTAGATCAGCACTCCTACTCTGAGATGCTCTATGAATATGTACCCTGAACTAGGATCAGTTTTGCCTGTTAACTCATAATGGATAAGGTTAGGACATGGACAGGGTAAACCTGATCCTAGATCAGCACTGCTACACTGAGGATGCTTTATACCAGTGGTGGTTCGTCCATTGCGTCAAAGGCATAGCCTCTCTAATGAATCTAGTGGTCTAAGCAGTGGAGCTGTTTTTGTTTGTATTATTTTCTCTGCCTTAAAGGTGTCTGGAGCTCAGAAACCGTAAGGCCTACCGCAACCAAATTTGGCAGATAGGTTCCAAATCTTACCCACTACTCAGGCCACAAACATTACCCCGCTCAGCCAGATGGTGGCGCTATAACAAGCGATTCTTACATTTCTGCCCATACCTCCTGAACCGTGAGGCCTGGAAACGAAACAATTTTTCCCCTGAATCCTTGGCTCATGATTACCACAAAATTCTGTACATCTAGCTAATTGTCATCACCACTGCCTACTTGTTCAACACTATATACCCCTGCTTACTCCATTAAAAAAAAAATAATAATATAAATTAAAATAATAATTAATTACTAATCTTTTCCTTCCCAGTGTTACAGGTATGGACATTGCAGCTGCCTGCGATGATGTCTATCACTGCATTACTGCACTGATCTCTTGCGCTAACTATGATTGTTCCTACCATATATTAATGCACATCTTGTAAGTCGCTCTGGATAAGAGCATCTGCTAAATGCTTAAAATGTAAAATGCCAGAGCGGTGGTAATGCGTGTGCTCAGTGTATTAAGAGACAGTAAAAGACGGCGCCCCAGTAACCATCTCAGGGGCCCAGAGACGTCTCGTAGCAGGGCCACGGTATCAATCAGGCAGAGGCAGCTCCTCCAGGGCGACTCAATGAACACGTCGACTCAACACGTTAATGCACCTGCTAAACTCAGGCAGAGCTGCACTTTGTATCTGTCCCAACGCCGTGTAGCTTTGTTCTTCTGCGGACGGCTGTGTGATTAAACACGGCTGTCTCCTGTGTCCGTATCTCCATCGATACAGAGGCTACCAGCACAGCAAACTGAAGGCTGGTGCTAAAAAAGTGCTCTTAGAGCCATGGCGCTTCAGCCACAGTTGTGAAGGAGGAGGAGGAGGAGGGGGAGAGGAACGGCAGGGCAGTGGGATGGTTAGGGAACTGGGAACATGTGGTTCTGTGTGGCTCAGTGGGTAGAGCGTGGCGTTGGCAACGCTTAGGTTGTGGGTTCGATTCCCATTGGGACCACATATACTGAAAAATGTATGCATTCACTACTGTAAGGCGCTTTGGATAAAAGCGTCTGCTAATATAATTATTATATTATATTAACTGGACTTGTAACTCAGAGGTTGCTGGTTCAATTCCCAGGTGGAGCACTGCCATTGTACCCTTACCATTGTACCTTCAGTTACTTAACCCGAATTGCTTCAGTAAAATATCCAGCTGTATAAATGGATTGTATGTAAAGAAATATAAACTGTGTAAGTCGCTCTGGATAAGAGCGTCAACTAAATGTCTAAAATGTAAACATAAAATGAACGGGGTTGTAAAGTGGTGTAGACCATTTTTGACATTTCTGGGGAAAGTCACGTTGGACTTATACATTTTACACGGCGGAGAATGCATTGCGGCCTTTTTAAGAGTTGCCTCTGACTCAGGTGATAAGCTGTGTATTTGTAATTGTATTTGGATGTCTCGATATGTGTGCATATCCTGCGTTTCCTAAAAACCGATCTAGGCAATGACTTAATTATGTGTATTGAGAACACACATTAAAAAAAGCCATATAACAATATAGTGCATTTTACATTGCATTTTTGCCATTTAGCAGACGCTCTTATCCAGAGTGACTTACATAGTTTACATTTCTTTACATGCAATCTATTTATACAAAAGAAGAAATGGATATTTACTGAAGCAATCCAAGTTAATTTTGAATTGAATTGAATTGAACATTGGATTTATATAGTGCTTTTCAAGGAACCCAAAGTGCTTTACAATGATAGGAGCAACTCACCTCAACCACCACCAATGTGCAGCACCCACCTGAGTGAACGTGACGGCAGCCATAGTGCACCAGTACAAACTCACCACACATCAGATACACAGTGGAGAGGCGAGGAGGGAGGGAACGAATTGTATATATATTGTCTGGGTTGGGAATTTGGCCAGGACACCGGGTTAACACCCTACTCTTTTTGAGAAGTGCCATGGGATCTTTTATGACCACAGAGAGTCAGGACCTCGGTTTTTACCTTCCCATCCGAACGATGGACATGTAGTCCCGTGGGATGGAACCCACAACCTTGGCATTGCCAGTGCCATGCTCTACCAATTGAGCTACATAACTACAAGTTAAGTACCTTACTCAAGGGTACAACGGCAGTGCCCCACCTGGGAATCAAACCTCCAAACCTTTACGTTACAAGCCCATTTCCTTAACCATTATGCTAACATTGCCGCCCATAGTGCGTATAATAAGTTGGTGTGCCCACGATTTTCGCGGTTTTGTGCACATGCAAAAAAAAAAATTTGTTCCACTCCAGCCGGCAATCATGACCACAGCTGAGTCACTTACACCACGGAGCGGAAAAGCCGGCCAGGTGCTGTGCTCTCGACTCACGGTGACCGCCGGTGATTACATCCTGCTAGGCCAGGGAAATGAATCACAGCATGAATCTAGCTTTTAATAATTATTACTTTATAAAAAATAAAAAATCATATCTGAATATAAAAGGAAGAGACAGCCATTAATTTGTCCGTGGCGCTGAAGTAATGGGCTGAACGGACCCTTCTTGTCATTGTGCATTCCCATGTTCTTTATGTAATTCAATCTGACTGAAAAATGGGAAAGCGTTAATATTAGGTATTTCAAGTGAAGGTGAATTATTTGGAGTGTACTGTACATGGTAAATGTACTAAATGTTTAAAATGTTACATTTTCAAAAAAGGTCCTAAAAATGTCACTCACAAACAGACATACACAAAATGAACGTTTCAAAATCCAAAAATTGTACTCAGCAAAGACAGAGGATGAACACAAGATTGGGTACAAGTAACTGCCAAAATAAAGAAAACACCAACATAGTGAACATAATAAATGTCTTAATAGGGCACCAGAACAGCTTCAGTGCACCTTGGCATTGATTCTACAAGTGTCTGGAACTCTACTGGAGGGAAGCAACACCATTCTTCCACAAGAAATTCCATCATTTGGTGCTTTGTTGATGGTGGTAGAAAACGCTGTCTCAGGCACCACTCCAGAATCTCCCATAAGTGTTCAATTGGGTTGAGATCTAGAGACTGAGACGGCCATGGTATATGGCTTACATCGTTTTCATGCTCTTCCATTCAGCGACCACTCGTGCCCTGTGGATGGAGGCATCGTCATCCTGGAAGAGACCACCCCCATCAGGATAGAAACGCTTCACCACAGGATGAAGGTGATCACTCAGAATGGCTTTGTGTTTACTGGAGTTTGTACCTTTCCTCTAATGGGGTGGACCTAGCAACGTCAGGAAAATGCACCCCACACCATAACAGAGCCACCAGTGTTTCACTGAAGTGAATGGCTTTGTTCTTATTCTTATTACCTTTACCGGAGTAATATTCCTGCTTCCCCTCTGAGGAAGAGGCATGAACAGCGTGGTGTGTGCAGATGGCACACAACAACGGCCCCCCCACAGGGAAAATGCCCACAGACAAAATAAGGCGTTAATTAGATAATCTGTAGACTCAGTGACACGGAAGATGAAATACAACAGCGAGGCCTACAGTAAGCGACTCAACGTAGCGCTGGCTATGTGCCACACCGTGAGCTTTCCAGGGAATTTCTTGGTTTTGTTTTCGTTTGTTTTGTATTTTACCTTCAGATAATTTCTGACATAATTACTACTATGAGCGAGAAAAAGTGACAAGCATTCAGGGGAAATTGTGCAGGTGCACATCAGCGTGGCAGGCCGACGTTTACTTGCTTGCAACGTCTGAATATTTTGTTATAAATCAATGTCTGGCATATTGAAAAAGATTTCAGTTCAAGCGAAAGCTCGATCGTTTTGTTCTGGAGAGATTTTTTTTCTTTGGTATTGTGCCATCGGTGAGGTACCTCAGACACAAAGTAATGACCTCACTTCAGAGACAATGGTCTGGGTTCAATCCACTTTCGTGCCCTTCAAATCCTGCCACCAGCCAACCGTGCACGCAGTGTTTTACTACAAAGTTATAAGGGTAAGTGGTGGGGAAAAAAAATAGCCTTTTTAAGTGCTTGGGGTGTAAAAAAAAAAAAAAAAAAAAAAAAAAAAAAGTTTTTGCATTAAACTGCGAGCCAAAAATGCTGAATGGAATCCAGGCTCAGGCTGAAATGCTGGAGTTGTGAATGGAAAGAGCTGAATCTCCCCCAAACCCACATGAAGAAACAGCCGCATTACTCACCAGTGGCAGAATCGGGCGGCTCTCATAATCGGGTATCGATCGGGAGCGGCCGTGCTACTTCCGCCCCAAGGCAATGAGCGAACGCTGCACATGTTGGCTCCTCCCACGTCTCCCTCGTGCCGCTGGGCCCGCCCACTCTCCCCGGTGCTCTCTCTCCAAGCGGTCGGCTGATAAAGGGGGTGTGTGTGTGTGTGTCTGTGCGTGTGTGTGTGTGTGTGTGTGTGTGTGCGTGTGCGTGTGAGTGTGTGTGTGTGTGTGAGTGTGTGTGTGTGTGCGTGTGTGTGCGTCTGTGTCTGTGTGCGTGTGTGTGTGTGTGTGTGTGTGCGTGCGTGCGTGTCTAATTATGCCGGGCTCCACGGCTTGACGATTTCCAGGACTGACGAGGCGGGCAAATCAAATGTCTAATAATTGAAATCTCGGTTTCATCGAGGATTCACAGCCACGTTTGTTTCCTGTGGTCCCCGGGGCGAGAACTCAATTTCTCACTCTCTTTTTTGTTTGTTGCTGCATTCATCGACAACCTGGGGGGGGGAAGACGAGAGCAAAACGTCTGTGCGATCCGAAGGTCCTCTGACCTTTGAACCCTCTGTGCAGTGGCAGGGTTCGAGGGGCCCCCAGGGCCGACTGGCAGTCACAGCGAGGGACCGAGATGGCTGCGTTATCTCACCCAAATAAAGGGATTGCGTGACGGAGACCCGTCTCGGTGACTGCTCGTCCCTGTGACGCTATTGGACGGTCATGCTCCATTTTCCAGGCATGACGCTCACATGACGTGGGGGATTTGTCCTGCCTGTTCAGAGTCACCTGACTACGTCCTCCTCCCCCCTCTCTCTCTCTCTCTCTCTCTCCCTGGCATGGTCTCCCATCACCCCTCGGTCCCCCTCTGCTGTGTGCTCTGTGTCTTTGTGCTTCCTGTCCAGTCTGAACTCGCTCTACTTTATGCCTCTGCTGGCAGAACGGTGTTTTACGCTCTGTGGGGTGGCCCGTGAAATGAGCGTCTGACTCAGGTCCATGTCAACTGCCCTTAAGTGTCAGGGGGAGAGCGTGAGGTGGATAGTTATGTGTGTGTGTGTGTGTGTGTGTGTGTGTGTATGTGTGCGTGCGTGCGTGAGTTAGTGTGCTTGCGTGTGTGTGTGAGAGAGTGTGTGTATATGTGAGTACGTGCATGTGTGTATGTGTGTGTGTGTGTGTGTGAGAGTGTGTGTATATGTGTGAGTGTGTGTGTGTGTGTTTGTGTGTGTGTGTGTGTGTGTGTGTGTGAGGGAGGGGGCTGCAACTTTGACATGACCATCAGATCAACCTCCTATTAGGGGCCACACATCATATAAATCCCCACCATATAGAGCAGAATACAGAGCAGAGCCCTTATGTAATATACTTGTAGTTACTGCATTACATTTATCCATTCATTTGAACATTTCTAAATCAATGCGTTCGCCCCCTCCCCCCTCCCCCTCGTTCTGGAAATGAGACAAAAAAATCATTAATGGGCAGGAGGACGGTCACACCTCGGTGGATAGCACAGCGCTGCGCGGCGATGTGTCTTTACTCGCGTGATCGCCTCCCTGACCTCCTCTGAGCGTTTCTGGTTTCCTGGGAGCGTACGCGGCGGCCACACAGAGGGACATACAGGAGGGTAACCCATACAACATCAACAACAGCTGGGAGCAGCAACATCTACGAGAGCAGCTAGGCCCTGTTAAAACAGCAGCTAAGCCCTGCTCCAAGAACAGCCTAGGCCCTGCTACAAAAGCAGCTAAGCCCTGCTACAAGGTCAGTGAAAAGGTGTTAGAATCAGCTCAATTGTGAGCAAAGAGAGTAAAGTGAGTAAACCTTCACCACATCATGATAATGGCAACAACGTTCGCGTTTTGTGCATGAAGTTTCTCAGATTCCTCCAAACGACACCGAAGCAGGCAGAAACGTAACCTCCATCAGCAAACAGCACTGGTCCTTTGTATTCTTTGCTTTTAACGTTTCAATTTAATTGTATACCTTGTTTGCCTATTGCCCTGTAATTGTCAATTGTTTGCAGGTTTCCTTGCTTTTTTTTTTTTTTTTTTTACCATTCTTGGGTTCCCTGAAAGGCGCGTAACAAATAAATTATCATTATTAACAGCCACACTAGGAACATTACCAGAACGTTGTGACAATGCCCTAGGTAGGTTCCACGCTTGCTACTGCAGGTGTTGTCTGGCCGCGTCTATCTGTGGCAGACCAGTGCAACTGCTTTGCAATCTTGTAAATGTTATAAATTGTTCATTTTTCAATGGGTGACATCTGCTTCCTTTATTGGTTTAAAACAATGTGAGGGGAAAGCGTTTAAATGCAGGAGGGACCGTGCAGAGAGAGAGTCCAGCGCTCATAAACACGAGACACGGAGCGGCGGAGCACAAATCACCATCAAACACTCCCAATGATTTGTCTCTCTCTTTTTGGCATCGTTGTCACGGCCGCCTTTTAAAAAGGACCATCTGCATGTAAAGCAGCCGGTGCGCAGGTAACTGCCAAAATGGATGAAACACTCGAGTAAATGGAGGGTTCTGGCGGCTCTCTGATGGTGTGGGGGTGCATTCTCCTGGCATGGTTAAGGGTCCATTCAACCCTCTTAGAGGGCAAAGTAAACGCCAACAAATACAAAGCCATTCTGAGTGATCGCTTTCATCCTGTGGTCAAGCATTTCTATCCTGATGGGAGTGGTCTCTTCCAGGATGACAATGCCCCCCATCCACAGGGCACGAGTGGTCACTGAATGGTTTTAAGAGCATGAAAACGATGTAAACCATATGCCATGGCCGTCTCAGTCACCAGATCTCAACCCAGTTGAACACTTACGTGAGATTCTGGAGCGGCGCCTGAGACAGCATTTTCCACCACCATCAACAAAACACCATATGATGGAATTACTTGTGGAGGAATGGTGTTGCATCCCTCCAACAGAGTTCCAAGACACTTGTAGAATCTATGCCAAGGTGCACTGAAGCTGTTCTGGCGGCTCGTGGTGACCCAATGCCCTATTAACACACTTTATGTTGGCGTTTCCTTTATTTTGGCAGCCACCTGTACATTAGATTGTATATTGCCTCCACTAGAGTAGTTTATGAACAGCAGTCTGAGGTCGAGCAGTTTAGGGAGGAGCAGGTGGCTACTCGTCATCACCTCCCACTCATCATCATTCTTGGCCGCCAGCAGCCGGCCCTCACAATAATTGATGAATGGGGGCCGGCTGCACAGAAGACACAGCCCCCACCACAGCATCACCCCCCACCCCCGTCCCCAATCCTAGCTCTGAGGGCCACTAAACACAGCCACTACCTGCCTAATGCTTCCAACTAACTACAGGCAATTTCACACCTAAAACATACATTTTCACCATATGCCAAATCATACGAATGCAATAAACACAGGCTATTGGCAAATTCATACATGTGCGATATATACAATCTATTATATTTACATAATATGTATATGGCCAGAATGTATGCATATAGTACAATGATTAGAGATAAAATTAGAACGTAATTCACATTTTAGTGGCGTATATAATTCATAGATATCTTGTTACTTATTGATATGAGACCGTAGTCCTTGGGAAATAAAAGGGTACTGCCTGAATGACGACACACAGCACTGGCACAGGAGCGGCCAGCAGGGCGGCGCCAGGATCAGAGGTGATTTTTTTTACACATTAAGGAACTCTTTGCACTCTGACAGCTGATAGCAGGAGAGAATGTTTAGCAAATTAAGCTTAATAGCCAGAGACATTTATCATCAGAAAACCACATCCCTGCAATGTGGGGGCGATTCTAGAGAGGCATGCTAGACCCCCCAAAACACTGCCTCTACCACCCTCCCCAATCCTGGCTTCTGTTCCTGCCGGACACTTAACCAACCCTGACTGGACCAATCACCATCTTAACTGAACTGGTTTAGTCTCCCCTCCACAGCTGGAGGTGGAGATAGAAGACTGGCACTGTTTTGTTTTTCTTCCAATTGCACAAAAACTAAACAAAAAAAAGACATAAAACAATGTGATAAATAAAACAAGGAAAATATGTGGTGGAGGAAGCAGATCCCCCAGGGGGCTCACGGAATAACTTCCCCTTTAGAAAGAAAAACAAATTTACAACACCAATAATTACATCGCAGAATTAATGGAGTAGTGATATTGAGTGCATTATAAGTATTGTTTCAGGGACATTTAGTGTCTTAATGTGTTTTTGGAGAGAGTACGTGGTAAAGTACATGTCTCCCCCCTCGTGTCTGCTCATGCACAAGCTCCCCCCCACACCGCTGCAGCGCTTATAGTGGCTGATTATTCCCCTCTGAGGCTCAGCCTCCACCTCCCTGCCTATTCTGTTGTTGTTTTGCCCCCCCCCCCACCCCACCCTTCCCTTGCCCCTGTCCCCCCTCCCCCGAACACAACTTCCACTTCAACATACTTGAACATCACACACGATCCAAAAACAAAAACAAACCTCATGGCACCCACATAGGAGAGAGGGATGTTTTCAGGACGAGTTAGCCGCTGGCTAAAAACAAAACGGCTGTGCCTAAAAACAAGTGATGCGGTAAAAAAAAAAAAAAAAAAGTGGGGAACAAAACAAACCAAAAAACAGGGCCAAACCCATTTAAAGCGTTTTATTTTCTACCACAGCACCGGAGATGAGGTTGTAACAGAGAAAGAAAAGCAGGTTGAAGGTAGTGGCGAGGCCAGGCGAAAGTAGAGCGATCGGCGCTCTGTGTGCCGTCATGTGAAGATGAATCCAAGGGGCATCTGCCCTTGCTGAAGAAGACGGAGGGCGGGGGGGGGCTTCGGAAGCTGTCCTACTTACTAAGTGATGCAGCAATACCGCACTGGCATTTCTGCAAGCCGGGGAAACTGGAGAAACAGGGGGCCGTTTTATTAGGGCAGATCACAACACACAGGAGAACCTGTGATTAATGCCCCACTCAGTTCTACTTTTTTAAACTTTTAAATGATAACAATAATATTAACAATAATAACACCAATAACTATAAACCAATAATAAAAAAATAAGATTACTATTCCAATTATAATATTATAATAATAATTTCCTTTGTAGATGGCCTTGTCCAGGAGTGACATAACATGTTTATCATTGTGTATAATTTGATTAATACAGCTGAATATCTTCATAAAGCCATTAAGGGTGAATACTATGCCCATGGATTCAACCCGGCAACCCCCTAGATCAAGGGTTCTAGATCAAACTTGGTCTTGGGGCCTCTCTGGGCATCTGCTGGCTGCCCTTTTCCGACTGTAATTGTAACTCCTTCGAGTGTAACGAGCTGCCAAGTACTGTTCTGAAGTAGACAGTTTGGACGATTTACCCTCTAAGGCCCTGGTCCAGCAACCAATTCGGACAACAGAAACCAGATGAGGAGCATTAAAAGTTAAAAGTTATCAATGAAATGCTGAGTAACACTGAAACCCAGCAGACCCTGAGACGCTCTGGGACCAGGGTTCTCTGCCACAGTATGTCATAAACCGACACGCACGCACACACACAAACAAACAATGGATATCACACATTCCTTTAAGGAATTTCTAACCAGTCCGATCAGTTCTCAGGCAATCAAAAATGTTTAGGGTTTACTGTAATGTGCTCTGTAGCAAAAAATAATTTTAGAAAGAGGTTACATTTTAAATTGATTAATTGACAGGCTTCCAGATTAAATAACAACAGGGCCCCAAATGCTGAAAGTGTGTGGACACCTGGTCACTGAGAAACATTGAGAAACATTTGTGGGGGGAAAAATAAAAGCAAATGGCAACGAGCCAAAACTGCACTCTTAAAAATAAAAAAGGACATGTATGTATTTTCAATAACTTTTCATTGATTCAAGAGACCAGACTTATCGGCCTTTGTGTGGTTCAGCGTGGCAGCCAGACCTTTAAAGAGAGCGAGAGAGAAAGAGAGAGAGAGAAAGGGAAGGAGAAAGAGAGCAAAAAGGAAGGAGAAAGAGGGATGGAGAAAGAAAGCAGAATGGCAAGAGATGCAAGAGAGGAAGAGAGACAGAAGGAGAGCAAGACTAGAGAGAATGGGAGATGGAGAAAGGGATGGAGGGAGAGAAAGAGAGAGAGAAAGGGTTGGAGAGATAAACAGAGAGAGAGAGAGAGAGAAGAAAGCGCAAGAAAGGGATGGAGAGAGAGAAACAGAGAGAGAGAAAGAGAGAAGAGCGCAAGAAAGGGATGGAGAGAGAGAAAGAGAAAAAGGGAGAGAGACAGAGAAACAGTTCCCTTTGTGGATGGATGCCCACGTGGCCCAAACCTCAGCAGCGTTTGGCGCAGGGCTAACCTGCTCTCTCGCACGGCGGCTGTGCTCAGGCACGTTTCCTGCACGTGCCCGCTGGCCCTGTTCTCAAACCACATGTGTGGCGAGCGCTTCACCGGCAGGCCCTACAGCGTCCCTGTGCACCCTCTCCTACAGAAGTGCTCATGAAATAAATATGTGACACATATATTAAACACACGATGCACACTCTCCAAGGCATCCCCTTTACTAGGAGAGCTGCTAATGCATTTTTTATCATCCCCCACCCCCAAAAAAGAATACATCCTTATGCACTCTTTGACAGAAACCCCATTTTGATAAAAGAGAGGAGTGTAAATGTACCGTTGAAGGGCTGAGCTGTACTGTCTGAGCTGAAGGGCTGCTGTAAACATGACGCCTGTTCAGGGAAGAGCCTCTGCTTGGACATGCTCCACCTTCCCACCTTTCTGTCTCTACCTTCTAGCCTCCAGCTTCCTCCTTTCACTCTCCACCTTCTACCTTTCGATCTCCATTTTACATCCCCCATTCTACCTTTTGGTCTCGACCAGTGCTTCATTTGTAAAATAAGAGATGCTGGGGTTCAACTCTGTGTCGCTGCATTTCTGTCCCTCCCCCAAGCCCAGAAGCCAGCTTTGTGCCGCGTTAACCGTGAAAGTTTTGTCGGCTTGCTATCAGTAGCTAACTAAACGTTGACGTTGTAATATTTTTTTAAGCTGCCAGTCTGTATGTCTTGTCTGTGTGTGTGTGTGTGTGTGTGTGTGTGTGCACACCTACTCTTGTAATGTTCACTAGACTTAACATTGTTTAATACCAGTTTAAAATGCGTGTTGTTGTCGCACTTTAGATATTTATGAGCCCGGGGCTCTGATTTGTAAGACATTTCGGGAGCAAAATCAGATTCTTGCCATTTGCCGGGGCTGAGCCCCAGCTAGCCCCGACACAAATTAAGCACTGGTCTCAACCTTCCAGTCCCAGTACTTTTACCTTTTTTGGATGTATTTTTATTGTAATGACAATTTTCCTCTTTCCTCAGGAACACGTTCTTCACACAAGTATTAATTATCTTTCCGGTCGGATCTAAAAATAAGCAGGGTTTGGCTTTGGTAACCACGGCGATCCCTGTTTCCAGAGGGCCGATGCAAACGGAGGACGCGCGCTGAGGTGCGGAGGGGCGTCGTGCGGTGAGGGGCGTGCGGTGAGAGGCGTGGCGCGGTGAGGTGCGTCGCGAGGTGAGGGGCGTCGCGGTGGTGGCGTCGCGCGGTGAGGGGCGGGCGTGGCGCGCGGTGAGGGGCGTCGCGCGGTGAGGGGCGTGGCGCGGTGAGGGGGTCGGGCGGTGAGGGGGTCGGGCGGTGAGGGGGTCGGGCGGTGAGGGGGGTCGGGCGGTGAGGGGGTCGGGCGGTGAGGGGGTCGGGCGGTGAGGGGGGTCGGGCGGTGAGAGAGACTCGCCGTGATCTGAAAGCGAGCGCGAGCGCTCTCTGTCACTCGTTTTCTTTTTGGGATATCATCGGTCTGTTTGGCCGCCTCTGGCTGTATGACGGAGCGCAGGTATAATCTGGTTACGCAGATCTGCCGAAGCTGAGGGATAGTGAGCTGGCGTGAACATTTGGGCATGGAAAATTATAAAGAAAATACATTTTTAAAAACTGCCTCACATTTCTCAGACTCGTCCGTGTCTGAGCACTGTCCCTGCTCCTCCCTGACCTGCACACGACCCTCCTGCCAAAACACAATCCTGACCAGCCTTGTGTGCACCGCTGCCAGAACAACCCTGTACCTGTACTCTACCTGTCCTCCTGCCCCTCTTCTCCTGCACAGGGACTGACCTCACCATCTCAGAGAGAGAAAGAGAGGGAAGGAGAGAGGGATGGAGAATGGCAAGAGAAAGAGATGGAGAAAGAGAGACCGTTGTTGGTTGTGGTTGTTGTTGTTGTACCATATACAATGCTTAGACAAAACCCATTATATATCCATAAAAAATTACATTCCAATGAAGTACATAGAACTGAATGGAGAACAGAGAGAGAGAGAGAGAGAGAGAGAGAGAGGAAGAAAGAGGGGGAGAGAGAGAGAACGAGAGAGATAGTGAGAGACAGGACAGGGAGAGAGAGGGAGAGAGCAGAAAGGGAAGGCAGGCGCTCTGAAGGAACAAGCAGGTCTGGCCCTGTGATGTGGTTGATGTGGTGTTTGTTCCCTGGGCCGCTGCCCTAGAATGGTTAATGTATTCCTTCACGGAAGCAGCAGAAGAAGAGATCCCATTGTGTCAAAGCCGGGCCGCTGAGTAATCGCTCCGAAAACGAGGGTGCGCTGGCGAAACGCACCACGCCACGCTATTTCCGTCCCACCCTTCTCCTGCTCTCCCTCTCTCCCCCTCTCTCTCTCTCTCTCCCTCCCCTACCCTTCAACTCTGGCTAGACCACGCCAAATATACACCGCTTGATTTAGGTCTGCCAAAATGACTGGGCAATTCTTAGCTTTTTGTTGTCGTTCTCTTTCTTGTGAGGGCCAGCGTACGACAAA
The DNA here is from genome assembly GCA_029706075.1 of Aldrovandia affinis. NCBI lineage: Eukaryota > Metazoa > Chordata > Actinopteri > Notacanthiformes > Halosauridae > Aldrovandia > Aldrovandia affinis. The sequence continues at coordinate 145,657 of JAINUG010000217.1, forward strand.
CATGAGCGTAGTCAGAAGGAGTGTCTGAAGCTCACAAGACGCGTGGAGCAGCGATTAGTGGTGTAATCAGGAGGAGAGCTCCAGGCCGAGTCCGAGTCCGAGTCGGGGGTGTGGGGGCAGTTAACGGCGTGCTCTTACGATGACGGAGCGGGGCAGGGTAACGGGGTTTGTCTTGCGCTGATGTGGGGCTCCTGGATGCGGTTCAGGGTGCGGGGTGGTTAATGGTGCGCTCTTATTCTGACACGGGGCACTCTTACACGGTTTGGGGTGCAGGAGGGTTAATGGAGCGCTCTTATTCTGACGTGGGGCTCCTGTACGTGGTTCAGGGTTAATGGTGCGCTCTTATTCTGACGTGGGGCTCATGGACATGGTTCAGGGTTAATGGTGCGCTCTTATTCTGACGTGGGGCACTGTTACACGGTTCAAGGTGCGGGGGGTTAATGGGGTGGTCTTACGCTGACGCAGGACTCCTGGCCGCGGTTCAGCTGTGGGTGAAGGAGGGCAGGGGGGCGGCCTGATTTGATGGATGTTATGGATCACGGCGGGATAGTGGTGGTGGCGCCAGGCCGACTGAGGGAGAGCCCGAGAGTGTCAAAAAAAACGGATGAATGTTCACATCTCTCTCTCTCTCTCTCTCTCTCTCTCTATCTTTCTGTCTCTCTCTCTCTCTCTCTCTCTCTCTCTCTCTATCTTTCACTCTCTCATTCCCTCTTCTCTTTATCTCGTTTATTTCCCCGTTTCTCTCTCCCCACTGCTCTCAGTTTAACATTTACTTAATAACGCACATTGCAGATCTCCTTACGCACAACAAAATAAATAAAAATTGGCCCAAATTTCAGCAGAGACAATGATTTGTTTCCCCCCACTTGAAATTAACTGGGGATTAAAGAGAGGCTGCACTGTAATTAAAGAAGAGAAAGCACAAGGTTTACACACACACACACACCTTTGCGTTAGCGTTTACATGTGAGCGCTGTGGGGACTTGCGCACGCCGTGAGTGATGGCATCTCAATCCGAGCGCAGTCCCGGCGTTGCGTTCGGCGTGTATCCTGCCGTCTACCTTCTGTGATTTATAAGGCAGTAAGCAGGCGGCCATGAAGGATGCAGCTCCCAGAGACAGCCTCCAGGGGGCAGCCCTCCATCCTGAATGCATCACCCCTCCCCCCTCCTGGAGAGGCAGGCAGGCAGGCAGGCAGGCAGGCAGGCAGGCAGGCAGGCGTTCTCTGCTGCATTCTCAGGCCCTGTGATGCTGGCACTGCAGGGCAAGGCAGCCACAGGTGCTGCTGTTCTCTCTGTGTCCAAACCCACATCTCCCCCAAAACAAGAGCTCCAAACTCCAAACCCTCCAAACCCACAGGCCCTCAGCTCCAAACCCACAGCCCGAGGCCTCCAAACCCACTCAAAACCCCACACAAGACCTCCCCATACAAGACCTCCAAACCCACAGCCCCACACATACGAGAGCTCCAAACGCACAGCCCCCACTCAGCCACCCCTCCCACCTTTGCCAACACCTTTCCCCCTTTCACCGACCACTGATCGTCCCCCACACTAATCCAGAAGAGCCGCAACAAAGTCCTCTCCTAGGTGATAAGAGGACGAGACTTTTTCCCCCACGTCCGCTGCAGAACATAATTCATAACGGCTTGTTAGTAACACAATGATCATTAACGTTAGCGTTATGCGATATTAATATCTGTTACATCAAATGGCGAATCCCTATTAAGACTGATAAAATGGCCCCTTCGCGCACATAAAATGTCACCACCGGTGCATGCAACGTGCGACTGCTTCCGCACTGCTGAGACAGCTCTTTCCCAGCAGCCTTAGATCACTGGAGCGTTTGGTTTCCACCCGACCCAAGGACTTCCGCATTTAGCGAATGTCATGGAGTTACAAATCACTGCTCATAAAGTATTTGGGCATTAACTCACAGTAAAAAGGTATGTGTGTATTAAATTATCATGTGTAACGCACCCTAGGAAATAAAATATAACATAGTAGATGGTCATAACCCACATACAATGTTTTTTTTTTTTATTTGGGCCCAGGACATTTGTTTGTTTGACTGAATTAAATTCTGATTAATCTTTCAAGCTGTGCCAGAATGTCCATGCATGTTAAATTTGTAAACTCATAAGGGGTTATTTACAGGAAGGGTATACGGGTGAGCAAGAGTTGGGCAGGGGGGGTGGGGGTTTGATGGGAGTTGTAGTCCTATAACACAGTGAAACAGCAGTGTATAAAGAGTTGGGTGGGGGGTCTTGATGGGAGTTGTAGTCCTATAACACAGTGAAACAGCATTGCATAAAGAGTTGGGCAGGGGGTATTGATGGGAGTTGTAGTCCTATAACAGTGAAACAGCATTGCATAAAGAGTTGGGTGGGGGTCTTGATGGGAGTTGTAGTCCTATAACAGTGAAACAGCATTGCATAAAGAGTTGGGTGGGGGTCTTGATGGGAGTTGTAGTCCTGTAACAGTGAAACAGCATTGCATAAAGAGTTGGGCAGGGGGGGTCTTGATGGGAGTTGTAGTTCTATAGCACCATATATTACTGCTGCTCTGGAGAGCAGCCACTGTTCAGCAGGCCACACAACAAATCCTGTCCTCCAATTACTGTGGCTGAAGAACCACAAAAAGAGAAGGAAAAACAAACAGACAGGGTCTTCACAAGCCCCCTCTATGAAGAGTAACATGGTCATACCCAGAACAAACAAATAAATAAATAATAATAAATAAATAAAAACTCCCAGCCAATTACAGCCACGGACGGACTAAATCGGCCACGGTTTAGAGCCAGTCACCTACAGCGGTGCTGCTCGCTGTCATCCGTGGTGAGCCATCAGATCCGTCGGTACTGGATGGCAGAATGTGACAGGGTCTGGTTTCTTCCATCTGACTGCAGAGAGGAAAAACCAGCTGAGTGAATGAAGAGAGGCTGGCGGGGTGGGGGGGGGGGGCTTGCGTGCGATGGCGCTGTGCTCCGCGGTGCCTCTGCCGTAACGGTGGCGCGACGCGAGAGAGAGACAGATACCGCACACTGCGCCGCACATGACAGCTCTATAAATATTGTTGTTATCTGTTGGGGCGTTATAGCAACAGGCTGGGAATTCTGGTGCATTAGGCAGTCATTAATTGAATTAGACATCACAGGGCCCCCTTCTTACCAAGTTCCCCTCGGTAAGCAGAAAGGCAGGGCCCCCTGTGAAAGGGATTACTCCAGAGCGATAAGCTGACATCCAGGCGAGAGGCAGGGCAGTGGAGCGTTACTCACGGCACAGATTCGCATTTTGGGGGGGCTGCACGTATAGCCCGCTATCTACAGGGAACATACTTTCGGAAAACATTCAGGAGGGATGTGTGCGGTCTTTGCTTTGCTCTCTCCCAAGAACTCGCGCTCTCCTAAGCTCGGGGGGAAAATCCCAACATGCACTCCCGCACACGAGAAAAATAAAGAAATATAAAAACCGTCCCCAAATACAAATCACACGAGAACAAAATCAGAAAGAAAAATATCAAAAAAACAAAAAACTGTGTTCCTCGTTAAACATTTAAGACAACGTGACATACAAAATAATAACAGGGAAAACTCAAGCACTGCAGTTTGAAATGTCTGCTCTAAAAATTGAAATGCAGATGCTCATCCACACATAGAACAGGTCTTAACAGGATGCTGCTCATCCACACAAAAACTTAAAAAACTGTGTTCCACACATTCGTTAAACATTTAAGAACACAACAGGATGCAGACCGTGGGGCTCATACAAAATAATAACTGTGGGGAAAACTAGAACAGTGCCTTAACAGGATGCAGACTGTGGGGCTCATTGAGTGTCTTAACAGGATGCAATGCTATCCAAATTGCTTAACAGGATGCAGAAAATGAACACTTAACAAAACTGTGGGGCTCATCCACACACTAGAACAGTGTCTTAACAGGATGCAGACTGTGGGGCTCATCCACACACTAGAACAGTGCCTTAACAGGATGAGCCACCCAGCAGCCCTATATTTGAGTTTTAACACTGCATCATTGAAAAAAACACTGATGGTTATTGAGCGTTGATGAATGTTAGCGTTTTGGAATCTACTCAAATCTGAAAACTGTGGCCTCCCTTGTAATAGTAGATTCAAATAGTTACTGATGCTGGACTAAAAACAACAACAAAAAAGATGCATTTATATCTTTACGTATAATGTAGATATTAATGCTAGTTTTCCCCAAACAGTTTCTTAACCATACTCAAGTGTCGCCGTAGTTACTAGACGTTCATGAAACTCGCACGTGCTCACGACGTGAGCCAAGGGGCGACGTTTACCCTTTTAAAGATGAAGCCGGTGAGGGAGAAATTAATGGAGCTTCTTGGGTTTCCTCTTGCAGTCCGTTGGGCAAAAAAAGGCGGTAAATTATTGGCCTTTAGTTTGGCTCCTCCATAATTCATGGCCGACAGCCCTGCAGCAGTGTTGTGGGTAACAGATCCTGCGGTGTGTTTATTATTATCCTCACGCAAAGTCTTTAAAAAGCCTCCGTTCACCTGCTTGTGGGGGTAGTTTTATTTGACAATTTAAAAAGAAAATAGATATACACAATGCAAACACACATACCCTTGATACATGACATCACATTAATTCACACTGCAAATTGCCGAGGATAACAAAAAAGTTGGCAAAAAGCTAACTTATTTCCATTGTGGGGGGGGGTGTGTGTGCTGGAAATAGAAGCGATAGGAGTGTGAGCGTAGAGTTGACCCTCCAGCTCATTAATTTGGCGGATGGAGCAGGCGAGGCAGACGGGATACGTATATCAGAAGTGTGTGGGGCGGGGGGGACACAATAAAAACAAACACGTTACACGTCCCCAAACTCTCCAAAAGAAAATGTAAAACCAACATCGGGATTATTTCGTGTTTTTCATCCACGGCGTTGCGCCTGACCGTTCTCGCGAGGCGCTCGACCCTCGTCGCTTCTCGTCATTACGCTCGCCTAGGTGCGAGCGAAGCTTAGTTCTGCTCCACTTTCCATTACTTTATCAATGGGCTGGGTTTGCTCGTCCTGCGCTCCCCCCCGTTTTACATTATTTCACCTTACATTATTCATATTCGCTAAAGCAGATGGATTTATCGAGAGCGACTTACACAGCTTGCGTTTCTTTTTCTCTATACATACTGTTCCACTTATACAGCTGGGCGTGCGTGCGCATGCAGCTCGGGTTAAGTGCCTTTGCCCGAGGGGTGCAGTGGCAGTGCGCCACGTGGGACTTGAACCTGCAACCTCCGAGCTACAAGCCCAGTCACTTCCCCCTAAAACATTCATTTATAGCGCACCGCAGCCTGTATTGAATATTGTTAATAGAAACCGCGAAGCCGTCAGAAAAGCGTATTTGTTTTATGCTTGAGCCGCAATGATCCAGCCCGTTCCTGACCCGAGTTCAGTCAGACGGCGTCTCTGACTGTGCCTCGTCTCTGACCGACTGTGCCTCTTGCCCTTGCCCCCCAGATGTTACTGAAGCCGGAGAGAGATCACACCAGTGTGACCTCGATGTGCGGGTTATGGGTTTAATAGCCCAGACAGATGGCCACCTGACTCCATAAAGTGAGCGGTAGAGCTCTATCAGGGGAGATCGTTCTCGTCAAAATGCTGTCAAGAGGGGTCAAGGGGGAGGGGAGGGAGGTCTTGTGTTGTCCCTGTGGCTGACCCTCCACTCCACCCACTTTTGGTCAACAATTTCACATGACGAATCAGGAGGGGGCTTACCGGACGCTCTGACAGCCGGCCAATGAAAAGTACATCCTGCGTGCATGATTGAATAGTGTGCATCGGATATATATAATTGCCCTTTAAGGCAACGTAACGATCTTGTGTTCAATTATTGTTTTTTACCACAACCTTTTAAATGATATTGTTTATCAGACTTGATATCGAAAGCTTTAACGATATTATCAAGTGCCTTGTCATACGTCACAAAGCAAAAATAGGTGTAAAGGCATAGGTTCCATTTGTCACTGTTTGCCGAAGGTTGCAAAAAAAAATATATATTTAAAATAAATACAATTAGAAATAAAAACATTGATGCAGTGGCAGTCAACAGACAGACAATGCCAATCCTGTACCAAGCAAAAACGGTCATCGGAAAACACAGCTGAAGATGGTAGATTCTGTGGGACTTTCTGAAAAACCCATTTCAGTGGCTCAGTCGGCCATTCTGGCTCCCTACGGCTCAAATTATACAATTTAGTTCCAATTTACACTCAAGCATTTTTTTGTGTGCTACTCATAACCCTGCCCCCCCCATTGGAAATAACCCCCCCACCAACCCTGTGCTGACCCTGTCAGCTTAAAACACAATCAGACATGAGCAGATGCCTTTATCCAAAGAGACTTACAGAAAGTGCATTCAGCTCGAGTAGATGAACAACCACTTGATGCTATAATGCCTAAGTACATAATTCGTCATGAGTACGCCACATAAACAACACAAGTGCTAATTACAAGGAAATTAGCAATAAGTTAAATAGATTTTCAAAGTGTTTTCTTATATAAATATAGGGATGGGTGGGTTAAGGTCCGAGGTGCAGACTAAAGAGGTGAGTTTTCAGCCTGCGGCGGAAGATGGGCAGCAATTCGGCCGTCCTGAAGTCTGCTTGAAAGCAGGCCCCGATTACGGTGGCATGATGTCTATCGCTGTATTACTGCACTGATCTCTTGCGCAAACAGTGATTGATCTCACCATGATCCAAATCGCTCTGGATAAGAGCGTCTGCTAAATGCTCAAAATTTAAATGTATTGGCCTCCCACGTAGGGCTAGTGGTTTCAACGTCCGACGCTGGCCACGGCAACCGAGGTTCGATTCCCGGTCCACGCCAGAGTCGGCTCTGACCGGGAGTGCCACCAGGGGGCGGCAATTGGCTGTCCGCCCCAGGGAAGGGGGAGGGAAGCCGACACTGTTCGCTGCGCACAGGAGTGGCTCTGGGGTGCTGGATTCACGGTCGACAGCATGACGAGTGCCATCTCGGAGGAGGCGATGCATTTCGCCTTTGTCACTGCCGGTCACAGGGCTACGGCAGTGAACTACGAGGGAGGGGATTGACCTAAGAATAGTGGGAGTAATTGGCTACCAAATTGGGAAAAAACTGGATAAAATCAGAAAACAAAATAAATACAAAATAAATAAAATGTCAATGTCATGTAAAATGCATCTGAGGCCGTCACAAAGCAGAAATATCTTAACAAGGGCTCATCCACACACTGGAACAGCGCTGTTCAAAACCTGGGATGTTATATTACATTCCATGTGCATGTTTCCCTCCCCCATACCTGATCCTCTGTTACTTACAGTGTGCATCGCAGCTTGACCGGGGAAGCGCAGGCATCCCAGTTAATATACAGCGAGAGGCTCCCCTGTGCGTGTTTTCACCTCCATTAAAAGAGCCACTGCTACCTCCACAGACCTCCCTGTCCAGGATCCAATCAAAAGCCATGACCTCTGACCCCACGCCGCGAGCGGGAGGAGGATTGCACTCGCTCTGTGCCCTCCGCGAGGCCACACAGGCGGCTGACTTCATTAAGTTTAGTTTTTTTGATGTCTCATCCGCGGCCTGCTGCAGCTCAGATCAGGAGGGATTCCTCGCTGTCAGAAGGCCAATGAGAGGGCAGGAGCCGAGAGCGTGTATCTTTTAAAAACGGGTGGTGGGGGGGGGAGGTACAATAGGTTGTCAGATCTGCCCAATTCCTCTTCATCTGCCCGGCACCTTGGAGTCTACCGCTGCGGGCCTCTAAACCACGGCTGTGTTCAGCGTTCCTGCTCCCGCTCCTACTCCCCCACTCCTGCTTCAGGGGGCTAGCGTCCTTTTCTTTTATCTCAATGAATTCAAATAACGTTTGAACAAATAGTGGGTTTTTAAAAAAAAAATCTGAATGAATTCAAATATGGATCACGCTTCATTTCTTCTCATTTGCTCGTTCTTTAATGTTTTTTTTTTTGTGTGTTTTTTTTTTTAAGGAGGGCAAGCTTGGTGCTGCGGAAGGTCTTGTTGATCTTTGGGGGTGTTTGTCTTTCTACAATACAAAATGCATGCACACTATGATAAAAAAAAAAAAAAGCAATCTGTGATGGATGTCAAAACAGACTGTTTTATACAGTAGGCTAAATCCACTATCAGCATTTCTAACACATCCCACCCCCCAATCTCAGTATTCCTAGAAATGACTTACCCAGCCTGTTCACATGACACACACACAAACTATGACAATATCAAAAGGACAAGCAAGGATCTAGAACAAGGCACAAAGTAGTGATTAGTCGAATCAGCGGTTTCTAGTGCTGGGCTAGAACAAAAACCTGCACCGACACCCTTTTCAGAACAGATGGGAAAACCCTGGTGTAGGGTGATGTCATCAGGGGTGATGTCACCTTCTGTAGTGGTTCCTGACCAGAGGAGGCGCTGTTGAGCAATGAAGCAGACATTGCCCTGCCAACGGAAACCTTCCCTCCCTGGGAAACGCAAACAGGGCCTTGGGATCCCCCACAGAGGAAGGATTTCAGTTGGAGGACTCAACAGCGCCTCACCTGGCTGATCGTGGCAGCTGCAATCTGTCTGCACCAGCTATAGCAGTCCCACAGTCCACCAGCATAGGACAAACTGTCACAGCCCAGCTGACTTAATGTGCAGCGAAAAGAGACGGAGGATGGCTTCCACGCATTTGTAGTAAATGGTTAGGGGAACTGGACTTGTAACTCACAGGTTGCAGGTTTGATTCCCAGGTGGGGCACTGCCGCTGTAACCTTGAGCTAAAGGTACTTAACCTGCATTGCTTCAGTAAATATCCAGCTGTATAAATGGATTGTATGTAAATAAGTATAAACTGTGTAAACCCCTATGCTAAATGCTTGTAAGGTAAAGTAATTTCTGAGGAACAGGTGGACAGGGCACTCTGGAGACATGTGGCGGGTCTACAGTTGAAATTGGCCTGTTAATATAATATAATAATAAAATATACCATTTAGCTGACGCTTTTATCCAAAGCGACTTACAGTAGTGAATGCATACATTTTTCAGTATATGTGGTCCCAGTGGGAATCGAACCCACAACCTAAGCGTGGCAAATGCCATGCTCTACCCACTGAGCCACAGGAACCACTGTTAGAATATGGGTACGTTTTTAGTATGATTGCAAACACTTTGCATTTAGCACATTAACAGAAAGATCATTTTAATAAACCTTTCCTCTCCTTTAAGTAGACTGGTCCATTAATGGTTCTCGAGACCCTTTATAGGTTGGGAGCAGTGATTTCATGGATTTGTTTGTTTGTTCTCGCCAATCTCTGCTCATGTTACTTTTTAAACTGTCCAGGGCTTCTCTCCGTGGTTATCCACCTTCTCTTTTCTTTTTTTTGACGCTGCAAAAGCTTGCTAATTAATTGCCAGGCCTCTCAGGAATTGTGTTATTTGTGTTTGCGCTGAAGGAAGGTGGCTGAGATCTAGAAACAACAAGATCTAGTTTCGATTACATTTTTATTGAGCTCAAGATAAATTAGAGTTTCAAACAAAGATTGGGGAGAGAAATTATCTGACAGCTGATGAAAGGGGCTTTTTATCTTTGGCTGCTCCACATAAATCTACCTTATTTTACATTCGGAGAGGAGGGGAGAGGGAGAGAGAGACAGAGGCAGAGAGAGAGAGAAAGAGGCAGAGAGAGAGAGAGAGCAAGAGAGAGAACAAAACCTGATAGCTTTCCAAACATTTCCTTGTTCCCCCCTCATAGAACCATAAAGGTCACAAACTGTACCCTCCATTTTCATTTAGGTTATTCATGAGCCTCTCCAGCAGAGGATGAGGACTCTCTCTCCCGATATCTCTCTCTCTCTCTCTCTCCCTCTCTCTCTCTCCCTGTCTCTCTCCAGATAGCTTATTCATAAGTCATTCGGCCGTCCGACTTCCAAACGGTCCCCGTAATCTGCCGGTGCATGAATTACCTTTGCCGTCCTGCGACCGAGGGCTGCACCCCTAAACCCCTGTCGCACCACGCTGTATTACAATCAGCCAAAACTATCCAACCTGCATTAGGGGCATGCATTATTCAAATCCATCACTGCCACACTCGCCTTTTTATTCACAGCCAGCGAGCGCAGCAGCAGCCTCCCTCCCTCCCTCGCTCTCCTCCTCTCACCCTCCCTCCCTCCCTCCCTCCCTCTCTCCCTCCCTCCCTCCCCCCCTCCCTCCCTCCTCCCTCCCCCTCCCTCCCTCCCTCCCTCTGTCCCCGGTGGCTTTGAGCAGGCAGGCGCGCCCGTGTTGCGGGTGACCAGTCGCTCGTGGACGCCACGTCGTTTTATTCCTGGGGTGTGAGGGTCACGGCACCGCGTTGGCCCTGAACTAGATCGACAACGTCCTCCGTGACCCCTGTGGCCCCCATTACAAAAAGGCCTTCCCAATACATTCAGACAGGTGCAGCCAATCCGGAGCGTGAAATTCAACGGTAGGTTTTGCGGAAGAAGTACTTTCAAAACAAGTATTAAAGAAATAAATAAAATAAATGCAATCCTGTCTAAATCAGTTTAGAGTTGAGTCGGATGGTGTAAAGCAACACATCACATCAACAACAAAAACGTTTCCTTCCCGGTGTTACAGGTATGGTACGCAGCTGCCAACAATTATGTCTATTACTGTATTACTGCACTGATCTCTTGCGAGGGCTATGATTGATCTTACCATGTACTAATGCACATCTTGTAAGTTGCTCTGGATAAGAGCGTCTGCTAAATGGCAAAAATGTAAAATGTAAATGTTACGACACTGATTCTGGGGTGCTTGGCATGTTCATACATGCCTTGTAAATGCTGCTACCTAAAGAAATATGGGTTTGTATTATTATGACATGTTTGTTTATGTAGTAGAGCAGAAGTCATGTGCAGCGTGCAGCGCTGTAGTCAGGTCGGTGGGGCACAAGGTGTTGGGCATGGCCTGACATCTCACTCCCCTGTATAAATATTGGTTGTTTATACAGCTGGATATTTACTGAAATGATTCAGGGTGTAGAATGACCTGCAGAGGCTGACACAGTATATGAATGTGTGTGTGCGTATAGAGTGTGTGTGCGTGTGTGTATTGGAGTGTGTGTGTGTGTGTGGTGTATAGAGTGTATATGTGTATATGTGTGTGTGGTGTATTGGAGTGTATATGTGTGTGTGTGTGTGTGTGTGTGTGTGTGTGTGTGGTGTATAGAGTGTATGTGTGTGTGTGTGTGGTGTATTGGAGTGTGTGTGTGTGTGTGTGTGTGTGTGTGTGTGTGTGTGGTGTATAGAGTGCATAAGTGTGTGTATATGTATAGTGTGTGTGTGTGTGTGTGTGTGTGTGTGTGTGTGTGTGTGTGTGTGTGTGTGTGTGTGTGTGTGTGTGTGAGGTGTATTGGAGTGTGTGTGTATATGTGTGTGTGGTGTATTGGAGTGTGTGTGTGTGTGTGTGTGTGTGTGTGTGTGTGTAGAGTGTATATGTGTGTGTGTGTGTGTATATGTGTGTGTGGTGTATAGAGTGTGTGTGTGGTGTATAGAGTGCAGAAGCCCCAGGAGTCCTGCAGGATGAGCGCTGGCGCTGCAGTGAGGTTGCGAGTCTGGCAGGCCGGGCCTCCACGCTCAGATGAGCCGTCAGGTTCGCGCGGCGTCTCGCCAGACCCGCCGTCCCCAGCCCCTCTCTCTCCGCCACGCCTCATTACCGGCCCCGTCAGCTGACGCGCGCCGGGCGGGGCTAATCACACAGCTGCTCGTAATAAGCTCTCATCGCTCTGTCAAACAGCGCGCCGGGGCACAGACACCGACCCGGAACGTTCTCCCACCTGCCCGACCAGCGCCAGCACCCTGGGCAGAGCCGGTACCGGAGGGAACACCGCGCGCTCAGAGCGGGTCCTGTTACCTTACAATCACCTTTAGCACGACGGCGATGATGATGATGATGATCAGAACTTTATTGTACAACGTTAGGAAATTTGTTGCGGATGTAACGGAGTTGGTTCTGTTGTTTCGAACCGAGGATCTCGACACGACAAGAGAGCGATTTAGCTCGTTGAGCTAAAGACTCAAGTCTCTAGCTCTGGGAACTAATCACACTCTTATCGACGTCACCTTTCTGTAGCGGTCGCACACGTACCAGAGCTCTACACGTACATTAACGGTTTTACATTTACGAATTTGGCGGACGCTCATTCTCATCAGGTTTAACATCTTTTAATCAATTTATACACAGCTGGACGTTTACTGAAGCGATTCAAGGTCAAGCACCTTTAGCTCAAGGGTACGACAGCGGTGCACCGCCTTGCAGGAATCAAACCTGCAGCCTCACGTGGGGGGGGTGGAGAGAGCGAGACAGAGAGACAGAGAGAGAGAGAGAGAGAGAGAGAGAGAGAGAGAGAGAGAGAGAGATCATATGAGTCTCACAGGTATGCATGTCAGACTTGTTTTATAGCCTTTAGCCAGCAAGAAGGGCCAGTAGCGAGGGAACCATGATAAATCTAAAACTACAATTTATGCATTTATAAATTAGCCTTCAAAGAGCAGTATAGTCTGTGTGCACGCATGGTACGTCCACCTAAACCCTTTCCCTAGGGCTCACTTTCAAACCTTTATTGGCTTTTCCCACAAAACACAAAAGGTCAGATATGCACATTACATTTTAATTGAAAGGTAAATTACAGATTTCTTTCCTTCTTCTTTCCAGCAAATGTCTCTAGGTGCCCTTTAAGTAAAGTAAAGTAAGTAAAATTTATTTATATAGCGCCTTTCATACAATTAAATGCAGCTCAAAGCGCTTTACAACAGGGAATTCATTACAACACTAGCATAGGCATCATACTGTCACATTACAATACTAACCATCTCCACACTGTTCATGAACCATCTTCACATTGTTACATTACGACACTAACCATCTTCACATTGTTACATTACAATACTACCATCACTAATCATTACAACACTAGCATAAGCATCACACTGTTACATTTCAACACTAACCATCTCCACACTGTGCCATCTTCACATTGCTACATTACAACACTAACCATCTTCATACTGTTACAATCACAATACTACCATCTTCACACTGTTACATTTCAGCACTAATCATCTTCATTACACACTAACCATCTCCACACTGTTAAAGTGTGGGGCAACGTACTTACACGAAACACAACACCAACAAGAACAGGGCACAACAGATAAAAACGGGGACATTACAATCAAAGGAGGAAATAGGGGGAGGGGGGGTTGCGAGGTGGGGGTGCAGAGGCGGGGTGATTACTGGTGTACATGAGTGCGTGTGTGTGTGTGTTAATCAGTTTGTCCTTAGTCCTTGTCTTTGTGTAAATGTAAGTGTCTGTGTGTAATTCTGTAGAGTCCTTCTGGTCAGAGACACGCGCACGCGCACGCAGAATGTTCCAACGATAACAGGTTGCCACGGAAACGCCCTCGGTCGACCTCGTCCAAAAAGACAAGACAAAATCAGCAAAATTTGTTTGGGTTGGTGGGGGTGTAAGGAGAGTTCTCATTCGTCTGTACAATTTCAGGGGGAGGTTGACGCAACGGCCTTGCCAGACCGATAAGCACAGGAGCCAGATTAGAATGTTATGGGTCAAGAAAGTAGGGCAGCAAGTTTCATGCTGCTCCTCAATCCCCCCCACTGAATTTTTTCAGGGTCTTCAACGGTTCAACGTCGCTGTTGTAAAATGCTAAGTTTCTCAGAGATATTGTCCAATTTCCGTCCCAGATCAGTCACCACCACCATCTGAGAACCTAGCGTTTTACCCATCTCGTTTAATATGACAGGCACCTTTGGGCGTTTTGAGACGATGCCATCTTTCCAATTTTCCGATAGGTCAGTAACAACTGTCCAGCTATCGTGAAGCCAAACAGGTAAATCCTCGACGTCCTTGGCAGAAAGCGCCGCCAGACACACCGGTCTCCAGCTGTTCCATGAGTCCAGAGCATATCCCGCAGCGAAAGTCCCGCCAGGACAGACCGGCTCCCCGAAGCCTGCTTTCTTGTTGAAAATGTTTTATCAATTGTGTTGAGAGACCAGCTTATTAACTCCATTATTAGAATTTAGTTTAGAAAAACCACAGAGAGAGAGAGACTCTAGAAACTCCAGAACATAGTGACACGAGAGACAAGAAACGAGAGACAGTGAGGAGAGAAGGAAAAATGCGACCGCCCCCGCGGAGAGATAGAGAGAAAGTCTTTTCTCATTGTTTTATGCCTGAAACCAACGACACAAAAAAAGCATACGTCTGGTCTGGTTTTGTTGACTCGACAAGAAATATCGTTTCTCGAGAATGGTGACAAAACCTGTGCACGGTCATTAAAAAACGAAGACGGCGGGCATCCCAGATGGTATAGTGGAGAAAAAATAGGAATAAACAGCAAAAACAGAAGAAGAAAAAAATATATATATATCTAAAAACGAAGACTGCAAACAAGCATGTCTGCTGCCCCAGCTACAAACCAGTAGGACTCCAGGTCACCGTTAGAAACTGTTCCCATTTTTTTTCTTTTATCGAACAGTTTATAAATACCTCCAACAGCAGCGGTGGCCTTCACTTAATCAATGCCCGCTCCCCCGCTCCTCCCCAAGGGCTTGTTAACCATAAACTGCTCTTCTCCATAATCGCACCAATCCACGGATCCAGATTTAAGGGCCTTCTCGGACTGGGGCGATGAATAACTCTATCCCCAGGCTCCAGGCTGGAGGCCTACACAAGGGGCAATAGGCAGTATCGGTTTCTGGATTTCACGTGAAATGTGTGTGTGTGTGTGTCTAAAAATATAACCCCTGCTCTTAATTATTTCAACGGCCCGGTCATTTACGTGACGGGTGGCGGACCCTGGTCCTGGAGGGCCTGCGGGATCGGCTGGTTGTCGTTGTCGCTCAGCACTTACTCGATCAATTAAAGTGGTTTGTGACAGTTACCTCTCCTCACCTGGTTTCTTGGATCTGAACTGGTTGCGGCTTTTAAGGTGAGAACAAAAACCAGCCACACTGCAAGCGGCTCTGCAGGACCAGGGTTGGCCACCCCCCGATTTACATGATCTAATATATGAGATATTCTTTCCTTGATTAGCTCATGAATAACAGCTGAACACTGTTCTTGGGTCCCTCTATGAAACATTTTACTGTGATCTAATGTACAAGTGAACCGGCTTTGGAGTGTACATCCAATTAGCTAATTAAGCCAGCATAGTTGGTGGGAACAAATCCTGCAGACAAAAAAACCCCAGCACTGCAGGAACAGAGTGTCCCACCCCTGGCCTACACAGAGGATTAGCATACAAGTGTATAAGACCGTGTTTCTCAATCCATTCCTACAGGGCGCACTGCACTGCATGTTGTCATTCCAACCGCCACTTAATCGTGCTCAAGTGATCATTAACAGACGGCCGATGCAGGTTGGGAGCGGAGGTTGGAATTAAAATTTCCAGCGCAGTGTGCCCTGTAGGAATGGATGGAGAAACACTGGTATAAGAACCCTTATGAAAATGTAACGTGCAAATATGAGAATATAAAATCTTTTTTTTTTTTATCTTTGGATATATGCCAAAGTATATAGACCGGATGTGACTTGCATGTACATGTGGCTTACATACATACATGTCATTTTATGTGAAAGCTCTTGAACAGAGTTCCTCAAATCTGACCCATGAATCCAAATCCAGTCCTGGTTTTCCTTCCTCTCAGGTGGTTAATTGAACAATGAATGCAATTGATTGGGCAGAGTGTCTTCACACCTGACTCCCAGGTAAAGTGGGTGTGGGGAAAAACCACAGCGCCCGGCCCCACAAGGACCGTGATTTGAGGATCCCTGCTGAACCCTGAGGAACCCAGTCGTAGCTCTTTACCACAGCAGAGCACCAACGTAATATAATATAAGCCATTTAGCAGACACTTTTATCCAAAGCGACTTACAGTAGTGAATGCATACATTTTTCATGTGTATATGTGGCCCCAGTGGGTATTGAACCCACAACCTAAGCGTTGCTAACGCCGTGCTCTACCAACTGAGCTACAGAGAACCACAACCACAGCCACAGAGAACTACAGAGAACTACAGAGAACTACAGATAACTACAGATAACTACAGATAACTACAGAGAACTACAGAGAACGTACTGTCGCCAAGCTCAATACTCCTCCTTTTTTCTTTTTATACATTTATTTTTCTGATTTTATCAAGTTTTTCTCTCAGTTTTGGTAGCCAATTACTCCCGCTGTGCTTAGTTCAATCCCCTCCCTCATAGTTCGCTGCCGTAGTCCTGTGACCGGCAGTGACAATGGCGAAGCACTGCCTCCTCCGAGACAGCACTCGTGGTGCCGTCGACTGTAATCGACCGGCACCCCAGAACCACTCCTGTGCGCAGCGAGCTGTGTGTGTCGGCTTCCCTCCCCCTCCCTGGGGTGGACAGCCAATTGCCGCCCCGGTGGCACTCCCAGGCCAGAGCCCACTCTGTCACGACGGGGAATCGAACCGCCGCAGCCAGCATCAGACGTTGAAACCACTAGACCACGCAGGAGGCCAATACTCCTCTTTTTAAAAGCCCAGTGACTTTTTCCCCCATCCCCATCTTCTTTCCTTCTATCAATCAGAGGGAAAGACAAAATGGGTGTTTTGTGAGAAGCACAGATCTGGAAAGCGATGGGTTTAGCATTCACAAATGGGAGCGGACTATTCACCATTCACCATTCGTCTGCTGGCTACACTGCTGCTGCCAGGGGGGCGCAATGGAGGGGGAAGAGATTTAGAGGCACATAAAAACTTACCATGAGGGCTGGGCAATTTATTAAATTACCCGACCATCAAAAGCGCCAGAGCATCTAGTGTACGGGTGAAGATGGGTTCGAGCCATCAGGAGGAGAGAGAGAGAGAGAGAGAGAGGGAGAGAGAGAGAGAGAGGGAGAGAGAGCGAGAGAGAGAGGGAGAGGGAGAGGGAGAGAGAGAGAGAGGGAGAGGGAGAGAGAGCGAGTGAGCGAGACAGCAAGAGAGAGGGAGAGGGAGAGCGAGAGGGAGAGCGAGAGGGAGTGAGCGAGCAAGAGAGCGAGAGAGAGTGAGCGAGAGCAAGCGAGAGAGGGAGAGAGCGAGAGAAAGTGAGAGAGGAGAGAGCGTGAGCCAGACTTGCTATATCAGCGGTGCTTGGCACTGTGTCAGGAGTGGATATTTCATCCAGGTCGTACCGAGTGCGACACGGCTGTCAGGAGTAAATTGGTCACCCTCTTTCCACCAGCGCATGGCCAAGGAGATGGATACCGCCCGACAGGTCCCTTAAACCCTTACCCACCAAAATTCTGTCATGCACGTTCAAAAAGATATAACCCCAGAGTTGGACAGATTATGTAACACATCAGTAATTTAATATAAAGCATATGTAAACTAATACAGTTGGACTTCTAAACGAAGACTGAGTAGAATATTCAGTACATGTCTTCATGCATACCATTTGTACGGTAATCTATCGACTGATACTTTTATCATCTTTTAGTTTTAGTATCTTTAGGTTTCTTTAATGTGATATGACCAGCATATCATTTTTTTTTTAAGTTCAGAACATAGTTACTTTTGATTCCATTGGAAAGTTTTACCGTTTTGGCCTTTACATGCCCTTGGAAGAAAGACAGCGGCTCACTTAACTTCTCAGCCCATTTCTCTCACGTCCACATCTGTTACCACGGACACAGCGTAACCGCGGACTACAGCACGAGCGCTGAGCGGCCGACAATACTAAACATTTGGAGAGAAGTGCTGTGCTACCACAATTCCATATATTGTGTGCCAGATGCATGTGTGTGTGTGTGTGTGTGTGTGTGTGTGTGTGTGTGTGTGTGTGTGTGTGTGTGTGTGTGTCTATATTATATATGGCATGTTCTGAGACAACAACAAGTACCACAATGGAAATACGTCCTAGGACTTTTGATGTATTTTTCAGGATTTATCTGTATTTTTTTACAGTGAAATGTCCAAAAAACTAAACTAAAAAAAGACAGTAAAATATGCATTCATTATATTTTAGACATTTTATTCCACACTACTGTCTTGTTTTTCTCGAGCATCAATATCAAGTCCATGAGACGCTGAGGGGGACAGAATTCAATTCTGTTTGAATTTAACAACATACATAAAGATATTCATTTTATTTATTTAGCGACCCCGTATACAAGAAGAATAAAGCTGCAATTGCCCCCTATTTACCACACACACACACACACACACACACACACACACACACACACACACACACACAGGTTAACACCTCGCACCGTGCCACAGGTCGACATTGCTTAATTTGCCAGAAGGGGAGAAAATCATGCGCAGGTGGCGGGAAAGAGGCGATCTGGAGGTGAGCGCGAGAGATCGCGACCGTCAGTCAAATGGCGACGGAGATTCATCCTTCAGAGACGAGCAAGGGCCCCGGGACGATTCTGTTCACCATGACTAATAACGCCATTAGAGACGGCGTCGGCGGCACGCGCTTTTCAATAATCAACCACTGACGCATTTCTTTTTCGGAAAACGAGGCTCTCCGTCCATCTGCCGTCGCCCCTGTTTCGCGCAATTAGTCACTTTTGCCGCTCGTTCCCGCCGCTTGAGGAAAAGGGCACTCGCCTCTCCTTTTTTTAACGGAGCGCCACAGCCCCAGAGGTCCGAGACGCTAATTAAAAATCTTTTTCAGGTGTTTAGACACAATGCAGTTCGGCGGCACAGTAAATGTCTGGAGGAGGTGTGGGTTACATAACCACAGACCCACGTTTTTTTACTGCTGCGGTTATCCGAGCCAAATTTAAACTCGAAATTTAAACTCCAACGTGTGCCGACGGTACGTAAGCTATCGACCCTAAGCGCGTTGGCTCTTTGCGCCCTTTTTCTGGGTTGGTTCTCATCGGGCTTTTAGCGGGTTAACATCCTACATTGTCTGGATCTCAACTCCCCTCTCCGTCCAGTGAGGAAACTTAATTCTTGTGCAACAACGAGCACCAATCAAGGGTAGCAACGCAGACCGCCATGAACAATCAATTATTGAAACTGATGGGGTGGGGGAAACAACACTGTTTTCAGGCCACAAAAAAGCCAGTTTTTCTCCCAATTTGGTAGCCAATTACACCCTCAATTTCTTTCGATTTACCCTCCCCCCACGAGCCCGCTGCTCCTCCTCGGAGGAAAGTCATTTTGTCCCGTACAGGGACACCTTTCGAATTTCCCAGCAAGCTCATGCCGGCTCCCCCTCCCTCCCTCCTCCCTCTGGGGCAATGGGCCTTGCATTCCGGACGAATGCCTTCACCGATACACCACCCGAGGCACCCGGATAAAAACATAAAATCTTTTAATATCCAAAGTCCATATACGTACTACTGTGGTTCTGTTTAGCTCAGTAGGTAGAGCATGGCATTGACAACGCTTAGGTTGTGGGTTCAATTCCCACTGGGACCACATATACTGAAAAATGTATGCATTCACTACTGTAAGTCGCTTTGGGTTAAGGCGTCTGCTAAATGGCATATGTTATTATTTGAGTATATTATTATTATTATAACAAACAGTGCATCCCTTAAATAGAATGACAGCTTTAAGGCTTGGAGCATGTTTGTGTTTATGACAACGGGCACTTAAAATGTGGCACACAAAGGAAAACGAAACGCTTTGATCTTGTTCCTCGATCTAAATGTTAGAGAACAGATTTACATCTGCGTGTGTGAAGCAATCCCGCTTTGAGCATGGCAGGTGACAAGAAGAAACGACGCAATCCAACTGTACTCTTATGTTGTCATGTAAAAAGGAAAAGAAAAAAAAAAAGCATTCAAGGCATAAATATAAGACATCATGAATAAAGCTGTCCAATTAGATTTCAATGACAACAAATATTACCGCCACTACACCTACTGCCGCTGCTGGTACTAAAACAACAGCAAAACTGATGGAGGACGATGAAATCTATATAACTTTCAAACTCATACAGCAGGTCTCCTACCTTCTCATGTACAACTGCTGAAGCTAAGCAGGACTGGGCTTGGTTAGTACTGAAGCTAAGCAGGTGATGTGGTTAATACTTGGATGGAAGACCTCCTAGGAAGAATACGTTGCTAATGGAAGAGATGTTGGTGGGCCAGTAGGGGGCGCTCTTCCCTTTGTACTACCCAGTAATAATATATTTTTGAGTGAATCACAAATTATTTCACAATAATCACAGGTGTGTGCTTGAGCGAACCCCACAGTATGTACATCTTGCATGTTTAACTCATTACTTTGGCACTGAAAATGACTTTAATCAATCTCATTGAGCTCCCCATATATTGCCAATAAATGTGGCCACATGGCCAAAGCTGCTGATGAAATCAATATTTCCGAGCAGTACCTGGTTTATGTATTCATTTTTAATTCAAAAGGTGTTATACGTGTTGCAGTTAAAGAAGCCGTTGATGTTGCTTCAATAGTGGATTAATTCAACAAACAGTAAGTTGTTGGTATTTGGTTGGGTTGGTGATGGGAAGAATACGTTGCCAATGGTTGGTTTTGGTTGGGAATTTGGCCAGGACATCAGGTTAACACCCTACTCTTTTCGAAAAGCGCCATGGGACCTTTTATGACCAGAGACAGTCAGGACCTCGGTTTTTACCGTCCCATCCGAACGAAGGACACGTAGTCCCGTGGGATGGAACCCACAACCTTTGGCATTGGCAGTGCCATGCTCTACCAACTGAGCTACGGGACTACATCATATGATATGCTATCCTCATTAGGACACTTCACTCGATAGACGTTTTGGTATTGGCTTTCACGTTCTGTACTTACCCCTAGAGCGTCCGGATTTTGACTACTGGCCACTTCAAGTCTCGCCACGCTGTCGGTCTTCTGAATCGCCGTGGCCTGGACGACTGTACACCAAGACGGGGATAGACAAATGTCGTTCGTTTTAGAAAATATCTCAAATTAACATGAGCCAAAACTGTTCTCAAACCAAACACACGTCTCCCTCTTTAATTCTTAGACGTCAATGACCTCTGCCTGTTCATATGGAATTCATATTTTTTTATAGCGTTTGCTTGTCGGCAATACATCTTCCAGAACGTCCGATTTACATGGTTGAGACACCTAGCAGCTCGATTTGTGAATCATGTACACTGTACATCCACTTTTCACAGACAGTTATGAATAATGGTAAAGGAGAATCTGACAAGGGACTAGGCTACAAGGCTAGTCGAATGAACCAATTATGCCCACTGACCAACAGCTAGCTAAACTAACGAAGCTACATTTCGTAACGTTAGCTAACTTAAGGAAAATAGCTATAACGTTCGCTAACGTAAATGCTGCCGGTTAAATAACATAGGTAATTGGCAAAATACCATATAGATTTTTTAAACACGTAAAGCAGGCTTTTCACTCCATTAAAGCAATTAGCTAAATTAGCTCTCTAATTTAATTAAGTTAGTTAGCTAGGCGTTCGCCATTGGACTTACTTTGCTCAAAACGGAATGAAATTGAAAAAGAAATGCGTAAATTAATGTAAATATAATTAACTTTAGTTAACGGACTGAATGAATTCAGGTAGCCTAGCCTGACGTCTTTTCCACAGCACGAGCGCTTTCGGTTAAAACTCTAATGAAATTTAAATTCAAGCCCAGGTGCGTAAAGTTTCCAGCGCGCGTGCTGGAGAAAGGCGCATTCCCCTCCTCAAGCCGATGTCCCGGATGTAGAGGCGACCAATACATTCGAAGTCGCGTGAAAAATTTGACAGTTGCCGTTTTTTGGGCTTGTTTTAAAAAAAGCGGTTGCTTGTTGGGGAAAATCCTATCCTATTTACATTCATGAGAACTATTTCAGAGATGTATGGAATGATACAGTCTGTTCTCTACAAGTAATTCATATCACCTGCTGTTACAGGTAATTTCCCCTCCCGTGGATACCCACGCGACCCTACCTCCTAGTTTTTAGACGAATGTTTGTGGCGAACATAAAATAAGTTTGATTTGTTGATAAGCCTTTTGGGCAGTTTGTGCATTTTTTGCGTTTTTTCTTCCCGAAACAGGTGTTGTTGGAAGCATTGGCTCTTGTTTTGGCTGTGTAAAGTCGTGGTTTTGGCTACTTCGGAAGACAGATTGCATTGGATTTTGAAATCCGCCTGCAAACCTGGCTGATAGCCGCGTGTGCACGGAAACCTGGGTCATTTCTTTCCATATGTCTATTTTGGTTTACAGGAATTGGGCTAAAAAAAGCACTGGGACAGCGAAGGCCAGCATCCAGTCTGACGGCTGAAATAGTTGGACAGACATTTGGCTGTCGCGTCATGCCCAAAAGCAGGTAAGTAGGCTAAATAAGAAGGAATGGTGAAATATTTTAAGGATCAGGCATGTTCTGCTATGGACAGCTTCAAGGGAGGCGTTCAGTCCTACAGCTCTAAAATGTGTCTTTTCATTTAAGTGAGATTTGATATTACAAATTGGGGTGTGAACAAATATATTTGGTCACTTTTTAGAACGAATGAGGTGAATAAATTGTGGATTGTCAAGTGCACGGGAAAATGTTTTTTTAATATTATCACGCTGAAGTCAAGTTGACCCAAATCCAACTGTATCACTAAAACACAGCGTGAATGCTTTAAATGTAACGTCTGTGTTGATATTTCAGCAGGGTATTTAACTGTCTAATACTGAATACTACCAACAAGTTAATTTGTACACTTTTTACACGTGATCGAAGTGTCAAACTGCCAATAGAAAAAGTATTAACATGCGTTTGCGTCTCTGCCGTTTAGCAAGGGTTCCAGCGCTGTCTTTTATGACGCAAAGCCACTGTTAGCGCCAGGAGTTCTGATTCCTACGTCAGAGGTGGGCCTCAACAATTCATATATTGTGACATCACAATGACCTTGTACATACACACACAGAGAAACACACGATCGCGCACAAATCAACTCGCGCTTTATTTGCCGCTGCTGTTAATGTATTCCTCGCGTCGGACGCGTTGTGTTCTCCTGTCTTTTTTTAAACGATTCGGCGCTCGACCTTTACATTTCTCCTCAGAGGACACGAGTTATTGGGCCTCTGCGCTTCCGAGAGGGATGGAGGGAGTTTGCCAAAGCTGAAAAGACACCGATGTGACTCGTCGGTCCCTTGTGTACGCCGGACTTAATTAATCCCCGAGCGCTGCATATGTTGCTGTCCTTTGGAGAGTGACCCAAACCTTTCTGAGGAAGATAAAAAAACAAAAAAAATCTGTTCACCTCTACTGCGTTTCACTTCCCTCCAACCCCACTCCTGGAACCAATAGCGTCGAACTCTGTTCAAGCTAATTCCAAAAAACTGCCAAATTAACTTCTGTTGCTTTCTTGGATGGAGGAAAAAAAAAGAAAGAAAAAAAAAAAAAAACTTTTGAGAGACGTTTGAGGATGAGCACTACTCGAGGAACAATTAACCTTGCGGCCTCACCTCCTCTTGATAAAGAAAGTCATCTGTTCTTTAAACTGTCGAAGGCTACAAAGGGCTACGGGGATTTTTGTGCAGCTGTTCTGCAGAAGCACCCCGGGTGGGTCTTCAGAGTGTCTGCCTGGGGTAAGAAGCGCTCATTCAGCAGCCGGGCCCAGTCTTTGATGGGAAAGGGCAGAGCATGGCTTAGTTAACTCTCACTGGCTTTCAGTTCGATTGCTGCAGAGACCCAGAGAGCACAGCCAAGCTGCTGCTGGACTCTGTCCAAGGTGAGCAAGGCTACCCAAAAGCAGACAGGCTCTGAACTTTAACCCCCCAGGCGTACCTGGGTCAAACTGAGGTGGTGGAGAGGATTGGCTGGGTGAGGAATGCTAGCGTTGCAATACGTTGCAAATCGTCCAGGTTTAATTGTGTTATTAAATAATAATTTAATCCCTCCCTCTCTGCCTCTAGCTGATGGGTGTGGAGAAGCGTTGTGGTGCAAAATGGCCGCCGTGCAGCAACCCAGGCAGGAGGCTACATATTGGCGGTGGTTGAAGGCGAGTTTCCTCCCATCACTGTAAAATGCTTTTTGCTCCTTGAAAGGTGTTCTATAAATGCAGTGTTCTATTCTTCTTCTGTTCTAGTCACATTAATCAGGAAGTAAGATGTGCAGTGTAATGGTTAGGGAATTGGACTTGTAACTCAGACGCCGCTGGTTCAATTCCCAGGTGGGAGCACTGCCGTTGTACCCTTGAGCTAAAGGTACTTAACCTGAATTGCTTCAGTAAAAAAAAAAAAATATCCAGCTGTATAAATGGATTGTATGTAAAGAAATGTAAAACTGTGTAAGACCCAGACCCTAATATAACACCCTCATGCATTATATTGGAATTCCTTATGCGTCTCCTTACAAGACTGCAATAAGAACAACAATGGAAAGGGTGCAAGGCCCCCAAATTAATCTAATCGCAGTGTGCTCTCGCCTTAACTCTGAGACACAGCTGTAAGCAAGTATGGCTTTTTTTTTCCAACAAAATCCAATGTTCTGGAAGTTTCCCAGGGGTTACGAGAGGCTAAGGCCCACATGTGCAGCGTAGTAGCACAGATTCTTTAGATGCACCAGATGCTCAGCTTCCTCTCTCTGCTTCTTAACCACAGGAGGTTCCGGGCAGGTAACAGGAGTTTCCAGTGCTGTATCACAGTACAGAACCGTACCATTGCCCCAGTATTGTCACTGGTCACGCACGCCCCTTAATGAATTCTCCCGAAGACTTCTCGAATTGGAATGTTTCTGCTTCAACGATGGAGCAGGGCACGACTTTTGATGTTAACAATACCCACTGGAGCTGGGTATCTGGTGAGTCTTAAGATTCTGTGGCCGTGGTCTCTCCTACACCCTGGCTTGAATGTTGACTGTGTGCCCTAACCGTGGGAACACATTCAGAGGTCACTGAAATAAACAAATCGACAAAAATTTACAAATGTTTTTAATCAAATTTGAGAACAAAGGGCTCTGCACTTAGATTGTTGTGTTGTGTTGGGGGGGGAATGAGGGAATTCCTGACTTCCAACCATCCTGACACAAGCACAAACCCAAGGATTTCATGCCTGCCTTGCGTCCGGAAAAAACCCTGTTGACGTTCTTTACCTCCCCTGAGTTTCTCCCTCCCCCCTCTCGGTTACCCCCCCAGGCAGTAAGATATCAAGGTTTTCAAATTACACACACGACCGATCTCCCACCTGAGCTTTCCCCAAAGCGGTTTGCTCCTTGCGCACGGTCCTCTCATGCAAAGCGCATCGCCGCGCAAGTGTTACTGAAGTGATTGCACCTGGGAACGGAATCAGCATACGGTGGATTAACTAGAAATATATCTCCCTTCAACAATGTGCCCGCCCCCTCCCCCCCCCCCTCTCGAAAAAAGCTAATTTCAAGACCGTTCACGATGGAGACTGTAATTTGTTGTAGCAAATAACACATAGAATACGATGATAGCATCTCGGTTTACTTTTATTGCAATGCCTAGCGCAGTGCTAGACGAGGAAAAACAAATCCGCGGGCGGTGTTTGGACGTGCTAAGAATTCAGGGCATTCGTCAGGGGCCGTCGACGGGCCGTGCGTGTTCTCGGCCCGTTACGACTAAGAGCTCTCCTCCTGGGGGTCGGTTTTCGGACATTTTCTGCCACTTCCAGAAGACTTGCCGATTCGTTTCAAGCTCCAGTTGGATGCCATGTTACATCGTGAATGTTAGATGGACCACTGATATTTTATTCAGAGGACAGCTCCAGATGCCCCCTTTTTTAAAAAGCTTTCAGTGATGAAATGACATCAAACACGGGCATGAATGCTTAATCTCTGCTGAAATAATAATATAAATAAAATAAATTCAGTTTAGCTTAAAAATATATATATATATTAGTTTATCATTCCTGTTATTTGCGTCCTTCCACTTTGCGTTTATACAGTTATTAATAATTACTTTTGGGAAACGAGCCTCTGGGTTGGGGTGGAGCGTAAAACGAGTCTCGGAGCTGGGCAGAGACGGCCCCCGGCAAACACATCTGCCCAGCGACGAGGTTTGGACTTTTGCGGCGCTGTTCTGCCCGTTTGCACCGGCGCGGTGTCCAGCCTGGCGTGCGGCACTACCGGGAGGTTCTGCCAGACCGTGCCGGTGCCCATTGTGGCCAGCAGCAACACACGGGGCAACGCAAAATTGGCAGTGGAGTCGCCCAGGGAGGGAGGGATTTGGTCCGCTGGGTTGTCCATGGCTCATCGCACACCAGCGGCCCCTGCTGGTCAGTCAGGCCGCCACAGTCTGCCAGTGCCCATTGTGGCCAGCAGCAACGCAAAATTGGCAGTAGAGTCGCCCAGGGAGGGAGGGATTCGGTCCGCTGGGTGGTCCATGTCTCATCGCACACCAGCGGCCCCTGCTGGTCAGTCAGGCCCTCACAGTCTGCCGGTATAAAGCTGCACATGAAGTGTCTTCCTCCGACTCGTTCCTGTGTGAGCTTAACTTGTCCCATCTGCTTTTCCAAGCGAGTCAAGTTTTGACCATTCTTCTTTCTAAATTCACTTGGTTCTGTGTGGCTCAGTTGGTAGAGCGTGGTGCTGACAACGCTTAGGCTGTGGGTTCAATTCCCACTGGTACCACATGTACTGATAAAAGCATCTGCTAAATGGCGAATATTATATTCAGGGATGTGATTTTTTTCCTGGCTAATCAGGAAATGTTTATTTTCAGATCATAGATATCTTGTGGACGTGTCTATTACATAAGCATACACATTAAGAAATGTTGCACTCTTTGACAGCTGATGGCAGGAGAGAATGTTCAGCAAATAAAGCCAAATAGCCAGAGATCAGAAAAATCAGCATTTCCTGAATATTATATTAAATGGCATAAATCATATCACTTGTCAGTTCAAAATAGAGGAGGCCGATTTTTTTTCCAATGTTTATTTTTTACCATCACAACAAACGTTTCTCTCAACCTGTTTTGACTTGTTCTCTGTGGTTAACAATAAACCAGCAAATACAACGAGCTGAATAATCCATTGCTAATGAGTAGCGTGTCCTTTCCCCTGTGCTGCGTCTTGTGTCGGCCTCCTCCTTTCTTCTGTGCTTCACAAAATTGTGCCGCAGTTGCGCAGCGTCCGTCGCCTTATTTAAGCACGTGCATAAGATTCGCTCTTAATGGCCACCGCCAGAGCGAGCCGAGGATGCGAGACGTGCAGACTCAGCGGTTTGAGCGCATCTGTTTGCCGTGCTTCACGCTCAAAGCTTGCGCGGTATGCAATTACATGGCTGTTCACCTCCGCGCCTAAAAGCACTGCCTTTGTAGCGATGAAATTGATTAGACAGAATTGAGCTCTTGTCCTACTGTTTACATGATGTAATGCGATGTGGGGGGATTAAAAATAACGCGACCGAACGAGATGACAATTTAAGAGAAACGGCGGAATCACCGCCGATGCGTTTGGGTGCGGATCGTTCGGGTAACTGGCATGCTTGTTAATCGAGGAACACAGAAAGCTAGGTGAGAGCGGTGGCCATTTTTATTTCAAAGGTGCTGAACAGTCAAAATCACATTTTTGTTGAAAAAGCTGGGTCAGGCTAGTTTGTGTAAAAAAAATTATAATTATAAAACAAACAAAAAAAGAATTCTGGTGTTCCAATCCTTATTGGCTGACATGGGAGTGTTTGTGACATCACCATCACCGGTGTGGGTGCAGGTTTTTGTTCGAACCCAGCACTAGCGCTGGGTAAACTCATTAAGGTTCTTGATTGAAGTCCATGAGCAGTTGATTATTTTGAATCGGGCGTTGTAGTGCTGGGCTAGCCTGCTTTTCTTCTATAAGTGTAGTGTAATGGTTAGGGAGCTGGGCTTGTAACTCAGAGATTGCTGGTTCAATTCCCAGGTGGGACACATCTGCCGTTGTACCCTTGAGCTAAAGGTACTTAACCTGAATTGCTTCAGTAAAAATATCCAGCTGTATAAATGGATTGTATGTAAAGAAATGTAAACTGTGTAAGTCGCTCTGGATAAGAGCGTCTGCTAAATGCCTAAAATGTAAATGTAAATGTAAAGCCTGCACCCACACTGGGCCCTTCTTGGATAAGATTGGACACCCATACCTCAAAACACACCTCAAGTTTTGAAGGATTTGATTTATTCTGTATTTATTCTTCATTTGCTAAGCAGACATGCTTGTCCCGAGTCACTTCTGTTTCTCTTGGAAGGTACATTTTCAGTGATCTAAGACTATAAGATGACACAGCTGAAATCATAAAATAAAAAAAGAACATTGTGTTTCTCTGTAAATGACGATTCCATAGCCATAGTAACCATTTGAAGGAGTTGATGTTCTCTGAGCTGCGAGCTTGAGGCAGTGTTGCAGGATTGGAGTGAAGAGTTCTATCCAAAGTCTGTCTGTGTTCCCTGATTATTCAGAGGATTCGATATGCAATTTCTATTGTGCCGTTTTGATCTGTCACCAAAGATAACTTTGTTTTGGGGGCAGTGAATTTCTACAAAAGGGGGGGGCTTTTTTATGATAAGAATCACAAACAAAACACATTTCCTCTATAAAGTACTCTGGCATGAAGGTAGACTTTTGAAAAAGTTTGCATTTTTTTAAATTATTTTTTAAACCACGTGAACACTGAAGCAGTCGACACTACAGAATCGCTGAAGACAAACTCAAAGTGGGCTTCCTTAGACACGTAAAACCAGACCAATTGTCTGGTTATACAGGGCTGGCAGTGGTAGTGTAATGGTTAGAGGAACTGGGCTTGTAGCTCAGAGGTTGCAGGTTCAATTCCCAGGTGGGGGCACTGCTGTTGTACCCTTGAGCAAGGTAATTGCTTCAGTAAAAATATCCAGCTGTATAAATGGATTGTATGTAAAGAAATGTAAACTGTGTAAGTCGCTCTGCATAAGAGCGTCCGCTAAATGCCTACAATGTAAATGTAAAAATGTAAATGTTTTATCCCACACGTCTTTGAAGTCTGTGCTCCGACGCCAGATTTCCCCAGTTAAATTAGTACCAGTGCGGTATAGGGTATGCTAAAGCTCCCTTCTGTCAGCATCCATCCCCCTCTAATTGCTACACATCCCAGTGACCAGCCAGGGGCCTGAAAACCTGCACAGGGTCCCATGGCAACCGCTGCGCCCCACAATCCCGAGCCCATGGACTCTGTAGCTGTAGGCTCCTGTATCACTGCTGTTGTAGCAGCAGCCATTTTTTACCTTTTTGCTTTTAAAATATTCTCGAAACTAAGAGAGAAAAAAAAATAAATAAATGAAAAAAGAAATGGGTATCTGGTATCTGCCACTGTCAGTTCGAATCCAGGTTGTTTGTGTCCGTGGGGGGCTGTTGGTATAATTGGCAGGCGCTGGTCTGCCTGGTCGTGTCTTGGCGGGCGAGATAATCTTGATCCTGTGTGTGTGTGTGTGTGTGTGTGTGTGTGTGTGTGTGTGTGTGTGTGTGTGTCTGCGTGCATGTGCGTGTGTGTGTGTGTCTGTGTGTGTGTGTGTGTGTGTGTGTGTGTGTGTGTGTCTCTGCGTGTGTGTGCGCGTGTGTGCGTGTGTGCGTGCGTGTATGCGTGCGCGTGTGTCTGTGTGCGTCTCCAATTCTCTGACAGAGTGCGAAGCCCTGGCTGCTGGGAAGAGTTGCAAAGGGGGTGGGGGGGGGGGGGAGCACAGGAATGTCATGCATTTAAAACTCTGTAACTTCCTGTGCTTAAGACCATGTTTTTATGTGTGGAAGTTCAGTGCCGCTGAATTATAAATGGGCACAGTAAACGGGCGCAGTAATTGGTGTGCAGGAACGGAAGAGTCTTGGCTTGTGTTTGGAGAAGCGGCTCACCCAGCTCACACTTCTTATCTTTTTCTGACAAAACCGAATGTGGGAAAAAGACCAAACAACTCCAGCAATAAACAACTGATAATTATGTTTAAAAAAAGAAGAAAAAACGAAATACAATTTGAGTAAAAGTTTGGTCTGAAGTGATCTGTTTTCTGATATTGTATGGTAGGGTGTTGGAATGGGGGCATCCTTGCCACGTTATTGATTTTAGTTTGTGCGTGACTAAGAAAGAGACAGGCCCAGCGTGTTCAGCATATTCTTCGTTTTAGGACTCTCGCTTCATGCTCCAGAGGAAAGACAAGGCGTCAAGGTGAACATTGGCATCTCGGTTAAATGATACGGCAGAGAGAATGGTCTTTAAAAATCAGTAGATGATGATAATAATAATCAAAATAAATGTAATAATACGGATTAAGCAGGCCTGCGAGATTGGGGCTTACTGTGGGCAGTAGACACATAAAGTACTATGCACAGGTAACTACCAAAATAAAGGAAATACTTGAGTAAATTAAGGGTTCTGGCAGCTCTGTTACATATTCCTGGCATGGTTTGGGTCCACTAAACCCCTTAGAGGGCAAGGTAAACACCAACAAATACAAAGCCATTCTGAGTGATCGCCTTCATCCTACGGTGAAGCATTTCTATCCTGATGGGAGTATAGTCTTCCAGCACGACAATGCCCTCCTGTCCTCATGGTGGCGTATCGCCCTATTTAGACACGTTATGTTGGGGTTTCCTTTATTACGGCAGTTATCTGCATGTACTGTACTAAGCACTATGCATTTATTAGGGATTGCACTTACGATGCACTTCCTGGTATTGCGCAGTAACTGAATCCAATGCATTTATTAGGGAATGGGTTATGTGCTGTGCTGTGATGTGTTGTGTTTTTGCCATGCCATGCTGTCATACCTCTGTCCACTGTGGTATCTATATCGTCCCTTATACACAGTAGTGTTTTGACGCACAGGACATTTCTGTGTAAATTTCTGACACTGAAAGTAATTAAGTAACTGGCTAAGATGAAACAGGACGACGGGACTGGGGCGGACGGCGGACTGCGGCTCAGCGCACACGCGGTACGCTACGGTGGAGTCGCTCTGATTTAATTTATGGGGCAGAAGGCCCGGAGCAAACGGCGGGATTTGTGCCTGGTGTGTGGTGTGGCCCCGGACGTTAGTGGCTGTATCAGGAACACTATAAATTGTGTTGTCCTCTGCAGAAACATCATGTTCGCTTAGAAAAAGAAAATGGGGGGGGGGAAACAATGTTACTCCTAGGACTCATAAGACAGAAATTTATGGGGGTGGGGGTGGGGGTGGGGGTGGGGGTGTCGGTGGTGGGGGGGGGGAACAAGTGCTTATTCAGTGCTAGAAATGTTCAATCTTCTCTGGGCTGCCCTGTGCCACTCTCTCTCTCCCAATTTTGTCGCACGCATCTTGAAATACACGCAGCCTGCAGCCAACTGCTTTTGAGCTCCTGCCACTACCAGGCCAGGGGACTGTAGTCCCCACACTGACCAGAGGGGTCACTAGTGAGTGGGGGGGAGGGGGAAGTTTAGCCTATCGCTGGCTAACAACCACCCCCCCCACCTCCTCGTTTCCACATCAACAAAAAAACAGGGGCTGGGAGGTAGCGTAGCGGTCTAACGCACCCGTATTTTGACTGCTAAAATACGTGTGTGAGCTGCCTGTCACAGACACGGTTTGAAACCTGACTGTGCCAGACTGGCCCTGGCCGTTACCCCTGATCGGGGACGGATTTGGCTGTCCAAATTAAATAAATAGAGGGTATAATTGGCAACCAAATTGGCAGAAAAACTGAAAAAAATTGAAACACATTTTTTTGGGCAAAAAGGCAGCACAGAATTTTGATATGAAGACGGAATACAAAAAAAACTAAAACAAAGACAACCCCCCAAAATATTAATTTCTTACTTCTTTAAGTGTCCTGTAAAGGTGCCTCCTGTGAACTGGCTCTGTCTCAGTGTGTTTGGGGGTGGGGGGGGGGGGACTGATCGTTTATTGTCACGTTTGATAATCGCTCACCAGAGAAATAACACACAGTCCCCCAGGGGCCACAGGCTGTTCCTCAACGCAGCGGCGGGAAAAATGAGACGACAGAACCCCGCGACTGCTGTCACGCCGTTCTGGGCACAAACCCCCCTCCCCTCCCCCCTCGCCTCGCCGCTAAAAATGTGGATCGCAAAAATCTGTGAGGAATATAGCCGTAAACACATGGGCATTTTCACTGCGTAGCGCATTAGAAAATATGTCACGCCACGGCTTCTGTCACGTGCGTGATCTTATGCACAGACTGGAGAACGCACATGCTGGCAATTGTTGTTCCACAGATAAGGGTAAGAATGTAATTCTCCTTCTGGGCTCTAGGGGCGACCCGTCCAACTGAAGCACGGGATCTTGGCTGACACGCCCCACACGGTCCGGAATCAATACCAATCCGTGAAAAAAAAAATATATATATATAATCATACAAGCGTAGAAAGAATTCTGTAATGTAATGTAATTCATCCATGCAAAGAAAGGGAAAACGATAAACAATGACTGGCAGACAAAACCGTATGAACACTGTCTTTGGAAAATGTAGCGATTCCGCACAGGTTGGCCAGTCTGATGAAAGGTGACTGAGTTAGCAGAACCAGTGAGATTAAAGGTGCCCTGTGCTTTTTTTTTGGAGGGGGTTTTGTTTTTGTTTAAGACATCAATCCATGCCACTTTCCAGAGTGAATGATGCACTAAGAGGACTAATTACAGAGAAGGGAGAGAGGGGGCAACAGAGCTACACACCCCTAATGAGAGAGAGAGAGACAGACAGAGAGAGAGAGAGAGAGAGAGAGAGAGAGAGAACACACAGATACAGATGCATGTGCTCATCATTTACACACAGAGAGGGAGAGAGTTATCTCCACATTACAATATTAGACAGTTTGTGGGGCGAAAATAAGCATTTGTTTGCGCTCGTGCGCCGTAGGAGAAATGCTAATAAACGCTGGAAGAGTCTACGTTTCTCGCAGATGTGAAAAGCGCTTCTTCAAAAGCGATGCCTTCTGCTCTCCCAAGAGGGGCCCGTGGGGCTGCTGACGTTTTGCCCCAACCTTATTTTGTATGAATCCGTGAAAGGCAGACTCTTAATTCAATTTGGGGTTCCCCCCCCCCCCTCGTGTTTGCTGTACCCGTTTATGTTGTCCTCCCACCCCTGACTGAAGACCGAGATGAAATCCCAGCATGCACTTCTCAATTACACACCTCCGTTCGCCCTCGATACGAGGTGTACAATTACGATGAACACATTACTACTTGTTGTTTAAAGTTCAGGGCTTGTGATTTATCATTTTTAGGTTTTGTGGGGGTTTTTCCCGCCCCCCTGGTTCACTAATAATTCAAATGACAGCGCCACATAGACAAAGTGATAAAAATGGGATGTTAAATATAATATATAACAATGTTATGGTCCTGTGGCAGTCCTTGCCTTAAAAGGTACACAGTGCCATTTTACTCGTCACAAAAACATAAAGCACATCGTAAAGTCACCTTTTACAGCGTTGGTTCACGTTGATATATAGGCCTGTATATCCCCTGTATGTTAGATCGCACGCTAGTGCGCCATATATGGGCACGCATCACTTTTTTCACGAGTGTCGCACCAGTAGCCCGCAGGCGGCTCAGGCGAGCGAGGGTTCGGATTCGTTCAGGAACAAATCGAGAAGGTCGCCGCTCACGGTAACCGCTCCCCGGAGAGACGGCGATAAACGAGGGACCCAATCGCATCGTCCCGCTCCTCGCTCGCCGTTCGGCGGCCTCGCCGCGGGCAGCGCTTCGCCCGATTGGTTGGTTGGTGGTGGTGGGGGCGAAAGCCTCCCCCCTTCTCAGCCAGATTCTCTGGCGATTTTTCTCCCTTGACACCTGGAAGGACGTGAGGCTTTGTTTTGTTTTGTCTGCGCATTGATTTGTCCCCTTTGACGGATGGTGATGGCGACGGGGAGATGAAGTTACATCCCTGCCCCCCCCCTCCTCCTCCACCCCCCCCCCCCCTCACCACCACCATTCATCATTCATCTCCAATGACATATAGCTGTTTGTTTTTATTGTTTTGAAAACATTTTTTTTGAACCAAGTTCTTCTCCTCCCTCCCAGTTTGTGTTTGTGATCTGGCCTGATGGCTGCTGCCTCCTGTGTGGGCTCGCCAGAGCGCAGACTAGCACACGCTCTTCTCAGGAACTCGCCCCAGCCGTCGTTTCTCTCTTTCTCTCCGCGCTCCCGCCGTTCAGGCTTGCGCAGACGTCGTGCGGCGTATCCTAGGATGCAGGGGGCCCAGAGGGGGGGGGGGCTGTAGCAAGGTGGCAGGGGTGTGCCACCCTGCCAGGTGGTGAGTGGATGGAAGACGAGCCCAAAAGCAGAGTTCTAAGCGCCAGTTTATTAACCTTTTCTTTTATAAAAATAAAAACAAAGCCTAAAAATAAAGCAGTTAAATCAAAAGCTAGGATTTAGAGGGTAAACGGTAACAGCTCTTTCTCCATGCCCAAAAACTCTCTCCTCAGGCATGGCAGGCTGTGCTTTTATAACAGCCTAACGAAGGCAATGGGCTGATTGCTCATTAAGCCTCCGGTGAGCCTGCCTGTAGGTGAGGCCACTGCTGTCCAAGGTCCTGTAGTCCTCTCCAGGCTGTGGGAGGGAACAGGAGCACCCGACAGCAGCCAAAAGGGAGGCGCAGCCCTCTCTACTCCTCCCTCCGCCTCTCCCAGTGTCACAGGGGCGCAATGGATCACAGATGTCCCGCCGACTCTCTGTGTGACTGCTACCGCCAATTACGCGAGTGGAACTAACCGCCAGGCAAAGTCGGCACTGGAACAGTCTGAATTTGATACCAGACGCATTGCACACAGTGAGCAGATTCAAACAGTCCAAATTCAGGACAAACGGGATGCATTTGGAGCGATGCAGCACCATTCTTCCACTAGAAATTCCATTATTTGGTGATTTTGTTGATGGTGGTGTAAAACGCTGTCTTAGGCGCCGCTCCAGAATCTCCCATAAGTGTTCAATTGGGTTGAGATCTGGTGAATGAGACGGCCATGGCATATGGTTTACATCGTTTTCATGCTCATCAAACCATTCAGTGAGCACTCATGCCCTTTGGATGGAGGCAGTGTCATCCTGGAAGAGACCACTCCCATCAGGATAGAAGTGCTTCACCATAGGATGAAGGTGATCACTCAGAATGGCTTTGTATTTATTGGTGTTTATCTTGCCCTCTAAGGGGTTGAGTGGACCTAAACCATGGCAGGAAAATGTACCCAACACCAAAACAGAGCCGCCAAAACCCTTCATTTACTTCATTTAAGTGTTTCCTTTATTTTGACAGTAACCAATGTCTATATACAATCTGGGCTTTTTCCCAAAGCAGAATGCCAGATTAAAGATAATGGACTCATAATCATGGATATCATAATCATAAGAATCCAAAATCGCAAATCTAAAATATTGTTTTGGTTGGCTAGCCAGTAATAAAAGCTTTTCAGCAAATTCATATTTCTTAAATAAAAAAACCTGAAGAGTAAGTATAATGTTCCTTGGCATTCGTACCCCCTCAGCTCTTGTGTGCTGCGTTCAGTTTTGTAACGTTATTTAGATTTACGCATCTCCCCCGTGAGTTTCGGCAGCCGCCAAAACAGGAAATCCCCCAAAACACGGTGCGAAACGCCCCAATGGGAGGATGGGGATGAGAGGGGAAGATGTAGCGTTCGGGAGTGCGGAGACGAAAGGCCCCGCGTGAGTTGGATTGACAGCCCCCCCCCCCCCCTCCCCCCCGCACACCCACACAG
The DNA here is from genome assembly GCA_029706075.1 of Aldrovandia affinis. NCBI lineage: Eukaryota > Metazoa > Chordata > Actinopteri > Notacanthiformes > Halosauridae > Aldrovandia > Aldrovandia affinis. Next base: position 181,296 of record JAINUG010000217.1, read on the forward strand.
GTTGGCTGTGTGTGTGGCCCCATTGGGGAGAGAGGTTATAACACTGCTGTTTGATTCACCCTGACACACATACTCAGACACACACTCACACACTCTCTCACACACACACACACACACCTGCCATGGAAGGACACTCATCTCGCTGTCCACGTTAGGCACCCCCCCCTCCCCCAAGGATTTTAAGCTCTCCCACGATCGATTAGAGCATCTCTTGTAAATGCCGCAAGTAACTTACTTATAGATATCGATTTGCCATGATCTTGCCGGCCAGCAATTTTTCTCTCCTGGCTGCTGCTCCTTACCATAAATAGAAGTGCGGGCGCATTGCATTCTGGGACTGTGGTGGCGACTCCCATTACCCTCATCAGCCAATCAGCCGGAGAGAAGAGCCAACAAACAAACAAACGGCTTGGGGGCAGGGGGGGAGGAAAGGATTTTAACAAATAATAAAACTTTCTCTAATTCTTCAACTTTTCCTGATTTGGTTTATAATCTGGGAACAGTGCAGCGGTCTTCGCCACTTTTGACTTTTAAAAAAAACGCGAAAGTTAATGCGAGTCCTAGCACAGTGTACACAAATGTGCAAAGCAGGCAAATTTAGTTTTTAGAGAGAGAGAGAGAGAGAGAGAGAGAGACTTGATGCAAATGGAGGAGGGAGGGAGGGAGAGAGAGAGAGGGAGGGGGAGGGAGAGAGGAGAAAAGTTTTGTCAGCAGTAAAACTACTCGTCTGTACTGCAAATGACTTTATCTGTATGCTGTCACTCAAGCGCGCGGTTTACAATGAGTGTGTTCCCCAGGCCTCCTGCTCGCTCCCACACAGCGACTCCGGTTCCGTATCATATTTCCACGCTTCACCGGGAAGCAAATTAACAGGAAACCGTACAGATATCACAAAGTGCATTGTAATTCAAGCACTAGACTAATAAGATCCCTTCCCAATCGGAAACTCTGTTTCTTGTGCAGCGCAACAGAAACACACTGCGGTCCGTGAGGGTGTTGGGTAACCAACGGGAGCTCTTGTGCATGAGGTACGGCATCTGGTCAAAAGTTTATCTCATGATATGTCTACATATCAAATATCCAAGCAGTTGTATTATATTTATGTATATCATAAGCTTGATTATATATAACATTGGCTGATAAAGATCTACTTGAAAGTGCTACATTCACGGTGGCTATATATTTTTTCGTTACGTTGCAAAACC
>JAINUG010000217.1:187500-232500 GCA_029706075.1 Aldrovandia affinis
AATTTTTTTGTACATTTTTTTATATATATATTTTTTTTTCCTTTATATATATATTTTATATATATATTTTTTTTGTCCAATTTTTTTTATATATATTTTTTTCCTTTATATATATATTTTTATATTTTATATTTTTGTCAAATTTCTTTGTCAATTTTTTTAAATATATATATATTTTTTCCTTTATATATATATTTTATATATATTTTTTTTTTTTGTCAAATTTTTTTGTAAATTGTTTTTTTATATATTTTTTTCCTTTATATATTTTTTTTTTTATATATATTTTTTTGTCACATTTTTTTGTACATTTTTTTAATATATATATATATTTTCCTTTATATATATATTTTATATATTTTTTTTTTGTCCAATTTTTTTGTACATTTTTTTATATATATTTTTTTCCTTTATATATATATTTTATATTTTTTGTCAAATTTTTTGTCAATTTTTTTTAATATATATATTTTTCCTTTATATATATATTTTATATATATTTTTTTTTTGTCAATTTTTTTTTTGTTTTTTTTTATATATATTTTTTTTCCTTTATATATATATTTTATATATATATATTTTTTTTGTCCAATTTTTTTGTACATTTTTTTATATATATATTTTTTCTGTCAAATTTTTTGTACATTTTTTTTTAATATATATATATATTTTCCTTTATATATATATTTTATATATATTTTTTTTTTTGTCCATTTTTTTGTACATTTTTTTATATATATATTTTTCCTTTATATATATATTTTTATATTTTTTATTTTTTGTCAAATTTTTTTTTATATATATATATTTTTTCCTTTATATATATATTTTATATATATATTTTTTTTGTCAAATTTTTTGTCCACTTTTTTTTTTTTCCTTTATTTTTTTTTCTTTAATAATTTTTCTTCTTTTTACATTTTTATATATATTTTTTTTCCTTTTTTTATTTTTGGTGACTATTTTTTTCACAGAAATTTGGAGTAATTTTTTTTTGTGTCTGCGTGATGTGGTCTCTGTGTGATGGAGGAAGAGTGATGCACATTGTTGTGCAGTGATGTGCAGTTTTGAGCAGTGATGCTCAGTTTTGAGCAGTGTTGCACAGTGATGCGCAGTTTTGAGCTGTGATGAGCAGTTTTGAGCAGTGATGCGCAGTTTTGAGCTGTGATGCGCAGTTTTGAGCAGTGATGCACAGTTTTGAGCAGTGTTGCACAGTGATGCATTTTTTAAATATATTTGTTTTTTTCCTTTATATATTTTATATATATTTATTTTTTTGTCAATTTTTTTTTGTACATTTTTTTTAATATATATATTTTTTCCTTTATATATATATTTTTATATATATTTTTTTGTCAAATTTTTTTGTAATTTTTTAAATATATTTTGTTTTCCTTTATATATATATTTTATATATATTTTTTTTTTTTGTCAATTTTTTAAAAATATATATATTTTCCTTTATATATATATTTTATATATATTTTTTTTGTCAAATTTGTTTTTTACTTTATTTTTTTTCTTTAATAATTTTTCTTCTTTTTACATTTTTTATATATATTTTTTTTTCCTTTTTTTTTTTTTTGGTGACATTACTCCAAATTTCAGTGAAAAAAATAATGTTTTTTGTGTCTGCGTGATGTGGTCTCTGTGTGATGGAGGAGGAGTGATGCACATTGTTGTGCTGTGATGTGCAGTTTTGAGCAGTGATGCTCAGTTTTGAGCAGTGTTGGACAGTGATTCGCAGTTTTGAGCTGTGATGAGCAGTTTTGAGCAGTGATGCGCAGTTTTGAGCTGTGATGCGCAGTTTTGAGCAGTGATGCTCAGTTTTGAGCAGTGTTGCACAGTGATGTGCAGCTTTGAGCAGTGATGCTCAGTTTTGAGCAGTGTTGCATAGTGATGCGCAGTTTTGAGCTGTGATGCGCAGTTTTGAGCAGTGTTGCACAGTGATGAGCGGTTTTGAGCAGTGATGCGCAGTTTTGAGCTGTGATGCGCAGTTTTGAGCTGTGATGCGCAGTTTTGAGCAGTGATGCGCAGTGATGTGCAGTTTTGAGCAGTGATGCGCAGTTTTGAGCAGTGATGTGCAGTTTTGAGCAGTGTTGCGCAGTGTTGTGCAGTGATGTGCAGTTTTGAGCAGTGTTGCACAGTGATACGCAGTTTTGAGCTGTGATGCGCATTTTTTTGTCAATTTTTTTAATATATATATTTTTTCCTTTATATATATATTTTATATATTTTTATTTTTTTGTCCATTTTTTTTTACTTCATTTTTTTCTTTAATAATTTTTCTTCTTTTTACATTTTTATATATCCTTTTTTTTTTTTTTTTTTTTTGGTGACTATTTTTTTCAGTGAAATTTGGAGTAATGTTTTTGTGTCTGCGTGATGTGGTCTCTGTGTGATGGAGGAGGAGTGATGCACATTGTTGTGCTGTGATGTGCAGTTTTGAGCAGTGATGCTCAGTTTTGAGCAGTGTTGCACAGTGATGCGCAGTTTTGAGCTGTGATGAGCAGTTTTGAGCAGTGATGCGCAGTTTTGAGCTGTGATGCGCAGTTTTGAGCAGTGATGCGCAGTGTTGTGCAGTGATGCGCAGTTTTGAGCAGTGATGCGCAGTTTTGAGCTGTGATGCACAGTGATGCATTTTTTTGTCCAATTTTTTTGTAAATTCTTTTTTTTATATATATATATTTTTCCTTTATATATTTTATATATTTTTTTTTTTGTCAATTTTTTAAAATATATATATTTTTTCCTTTATATATATATTTTATATATATATTTTTTTTGTCACATATTTTTTGTCCATTTTTTTTACTTTATTTTTTTCTTTAATAATTTTTCTTCTTTTTTACATTTTTTTATATATATATTTTGTTCCTTTTTTATTTTTTGGTGACTATTTTTTTCACAGAAATTTGGAGTAATGTTTTTGTGTCTGCGTGATGTGGTCTCTGTGTGATGGAGGAGGAGTGATGCGCAGTGTTGTGCAGTGATGCGCAGTTTTGAGCAGTGATGCTCAGTTTTGAGCAGTGTTGCACAGTGATGCGCAGTTTTGAGCAGTGATGCGCAGTTTTGAGCAGTGATGCTCAGTTTTTAGCAGTGTTGCACAGTGATGCGCCGTTTTGAGCAGTGACGCGCAGTTTTGAGCTGTGATGCGCAGTTTTGAGCAGTGATGCGCAGTGTTGTGCAGTGATGCGCAGTTTTGAGCTGTGATGCGCAGTGATGTGCAGTTTTGAGCAGTGTTGCACTGTGATGCATTTTTTGTTCAATTTTTTTGTTAATTTTTTTTATATTTGTTTTTTTTCCTTTATATATTTTTATATATTTGTTTTTTGTCAAATTTTTGTACATTTTTTAAATATATTTTTGTTTTCCTTTATATATATATTTTATATATATATTTTTTTTTGTCAATTTTTTTTAATATATATATTTTTTCCTTTATATATATATTTTATATATTTTTTTTTGTCAAATCAAATTTTTTTTTACTTTGTTTTTTTTTCTTTAATAATTTTTCTTCTTTTACATTTTTATATATATATTTTTTTTCCTTTTTTTAATTTTTTGGTGACATTACTCCAAATTTCAGTGAAAAAAATAATGTTTTTTGTGTCTGCGTGATGTGGTCTCTGTGTGATGGAGGAGGAGTGATGCACATTGTTGTGCTGTGATGTGCAGTTTTGAGCAGTGATGCTCAGTTTTGAGCAGTGTTGCACAGTGATGCGCAGTTTTGAGCTGTGATGAGCAGTTTTGAGCAGTGATGCGCAGTTTTGAGCTGTGATGCGCAGTTTTGAGCAGTGATGCTCAGTTTTTAGCAGTGTTGCACAGTGATGTGCAGCTTTGAGCAGTGATGCTCAGTTTTGAGCAGTGTTGCATAGTGATGCGCAGTTTTGAGCTGTGATGCGCAGTTTTGAGCAGTGTTGCACAGTGATGAACGGTTTTGAGCAGTGATGCGCAGTGTTGAGCTGTGATGCGCAGTTTTGAGCTGTGATGCGCAGTTTTGAGCAGTGATGCGCAGTGATGTGCAGTTTTGAGCAGTGTTGCACAGTGATGCATTTTTTTGTCCAATTTTTTTGTAAATTTTTTTGATATATATATATATTTTTCCTTTATATATATTTTTTTTGTCAAATGTTTTTGTAAAAAAATTTTTATATATATATTTTTTTCCTTTATATATATTTTTATATATTTTTTTGTCAAATGTTTTTGTAAAACATTTTTTATATATATTTTTTCCTTTATATATATATTTTATATATATTCTTTTTTTGGTCAAATATTTTTATATATATATTTTTTCCTTTATATATATATTTTTTTTTTTTTTTTTTTTTTTATATATATATTTTTCCTTTATATATATATATTTTATATATTTTATTTTTTTTTTTGTCAATTTTTTTGTCCATTTTTTTTTACTTTATTTTTTTCTTTAATAATTTTTCTTCTTTTTACATTTTTTATATATTTTTTTTTCCTTTTTTTAAATTTTTGGTGACATTATTTTTTTCACTGAAATTTGGAGTAATGTTTTTGTGTCTGCGTGATGTGGTCTCTGTGTGATGGAGGAGGAGTGATGCACATTGTTGTGCAGTGATGTGCAGTTTTGAGCTGTGATGTGCAGTTTTGAGCAGTGATGCTCAGTTTTGAGCAGTGATGCTCAGTTTTGAGCAGTGTTGCACAGTGATGCGCAGTTTTGAGCTGTGATGAGCAGTTTTGAGCAGTGATGCGCAGTTTTGAGCTGTGATGCGCAGTTTTGAGCAGTGATGCACAGTGATGTGCAGCTTTGAGCAGTGATGCGCCGTTTTGAGCAGTGACGTGCAGTTTTGAGCTGTGATGCGCAGTTTTGAGCAGTGATGCGCAGTGTTGTGCAGTGATGCGCAGTTTTGAGCAGTGATGCGCAGTTTTGAGCTGTGATGCGCAGTGATGTGCAGTTTTGAGCAGTGTTGCACAGTGTTGCATTTTTTTTGTTCAATTTGTTTGTTAATTTTTTTATATATATATATATATTATTTTCCTTTATATATTTTATATATATATTTTTTTTTTGTCACATTTTTTTGTACATTTTTTAAATATATATATTTTTTCCTTGATATATATATTTTATATATATATAATTTTTTTGTCCATTTTTTTTTAACTTTATTTTTTTTCTTTAATAATTTTTCTTCTTTTTACATTTTTTATATATTTTTATTTTTCCTTTTTTTTATTTTTTGGTGACATTATTTTTTTTTCACTGAAATTTGGATTAATGTTTTTTGTTTCTGCGTGATGTGGTCTCTGTGTGATGGAGGAGGAGTGATGCACATTGTTGTGCTGTGATGTGCAGTTTTGAGCTGTGATGAGCAGTTTTGAGCAGCCCTGGGACCGGCAGTGACAAAGGCGCCGAACCGCCTCCTCCGAGACAGAACTCACCAAGCCGTCGACCGTAACTCCGATGCACGCAGAGGCACTTTGCGTGCGGGGAGCTCCTGCCGGATTCCCTCCCCCCTCCCCCTGGAGCGGACAGCCAGAGCTGGGCTGGCACAGCGGGGGATCGAACCCTGGTCGCAGTGGGCGGATGTGATTTTTCCTGAATAATAACGCAGATTTTCTGGTGCTAAATATCTCTGGCTATTTGGCTTTATTTGCTGAACATTCTCTCCTGCTATCAGCTGTCAAAGAGTGCAACATTTCTTAATGTGTATGCTTATGACATACATATGTCCACAAGATATCTATGGTCTGAAAATAAACATTTCCTGATTAACCAGGAAAAAAATCACATCCTTGATTTTTAAAAAGCTTGTGTGGCAGGAGAAAAGCCATGCAGTGCAGAGCCACTTCTCGGGACATGATCAATAATATCAAAAAAATCACAAAGGCAGGTCTATGGAAGGGGAGGGATTCACACCGTGTGGTCAAATAATGTGGCACCTCCGTGAACCGCCCCCTCTGAGAATCTGACCAATGACGAAACTGCTACAGCAAGTGCTGTTCCCAGACGGTAAGGTGAGATCTCTCGAGATTTTGAGACCACATGCCGTCCACATGCCGTCGACTGTAGTTCCAGGCGTGACTGGGCGTTAGCCTGCCACAATGTTCTATTTGTTCTGTGGCAACACTCTTGACTCCATTTCCCAAAGTGCACTGCATTTCCACTGGTTTGGGCGGTGGAACAGCAACAAGTCCAGCCCTTCTTCGCTTCAGCACTAACCAAGCCCAGCCCTTCCTAGTAATATAATATATAATATGCCATTTAGCAGACGCTTTTATCCAAAGTGACTTCCAGTAGTGAATGCATACATTTTTCAGTATATGTGGTCCCAGTGGGGATTGAACCCACAACCTAAGCGTTGCCAACGCTGTGCTCTACCAACTGAGCCACACAGAACCACTGTGGATAAAAGCAGTGACAAAGTCTGAGGACCTGGGGGCACTTGTAACCCCCTCCTCCTTAGCCTGCTTGTAATCCACGCTGGCTTGTCGCCCCCCCCCCTCCGCCCGGTATCTCCCCGCTCTAAGTGTGACACGCGAGCCGCAGAGGCCCTGTGAACTTTGGGGTGCTGAGCTGCGTGGCCTGCCCCCCCTCCTCCGGGGGTCTTATCAGGGCCCGCCAGCCACACAGACCCAAATCCCCAATTTCTCACCTGCGGCGCCCGCTCCAACCACGCCAAACAACTTTAAGAGCCGTGTGTGTGTGTGTGCGTGTGCGCGTGCGCCTGCGTGTGCATTTTAAGGGATTTTTTAAATATTGTTTTATGGTTTCACACACACTGCCCTCAATATCCTGTTACACACTTGATACAGCTCTTTGCAACGATGCAGTTTTGAAAATGGCATAGCCCAGATTTGAACGTGACATAGGCCAGATCTGAACATGACATAGCCCAGAACATGAACTAGTTCTGTCTGGGCTCTAGGGCTCAACCCGAGCTGGGGATGAAACCCTGGACTTAGCTGAGCCGCTGGGTCACGTTGAGTCTTCATCGAATGACGGGACTAACTTGGTTGCCCTGGGCGCTGTTCTGACAGCCTGTGGGGCTGTGGGTTCAGATCCAGTGTGAGATTCTGCCGTGGTGAGAAGCGGCTCTCGTCAGAAACCTGGCGGTGCGAGGACATTACAGAACCTTGTGTGATGGAGGATCGCAGGCACTGCAGCTCGCCCTGGGCGCAGTTCTGCTAAGCAAATAAACAACGTCGTGTCAGGGAAATGAGAATAGAGTACCACCCATTTGTAATAGTGTTTACCTTTGTCATTGGCCATAAAGATGTTAGACTCTGAAGAGATATCTGGGAACAGTGGAACGAACGCTACCCTAAGTCTGGAAGACAAACGGTTTGCGGTTTGGCCATATATTCCACAGATTAGATGTTTTCCCCTAGATAATAGATTTCCATTTTACCACACATATACAGATATACATGTGTATACAGTAGGCTTATATTAATATTTTCCATAAGAGCTCTGACCCCCTCCTACTCATATGCTTGTATTATGATTCGGGATGTTCTTTGAATATAATGATTAATAATGCAAGCCTCGCCCTGTAAACGCATGAAATTGGTGACATGGCGTCTGGTGATATGGAGGAGTATTTTTTTAAAAATAATATCGTATCGGTTTACAGTAAGGTGGTTTTTTAAACGAGGCTGAATTAAATTGGTCTTTCCCGCGAAAACGTTGTTAGCGGATGGCACCATTAGACTTCAGACAGGAGATCATCATTTTAGGGTGTGTGTTTTTCTTCTTTGTTGGTGTTGAGTGTGGTGTCCTTGTCCCGTTGCACCTGCCGTGTGGGACGACACTGGCTCTGAGCCGATGGCCCGCCGTCACCACAGAACGCTGAAGTGCGTCGACGGCGAGAGGAGAGAAACGCCTTTTTCGCTTCTCATCGTCGGGGGGAATACGGGCTCTATAATTCTCCAAGGTTTTTAAAAAATAAATCTATTTAATCACGCTTTTCCCTGCAAAACTGTGTAAAAGGAAGGCAATGAACCCTTCCAGCCCCAGTGGAGGATTAGCACTGTATCTGTGCTGGAAAGCAATCTTTGGGAGTTCAAAAACAGTAAAAAAAAATATTAAGACGGTGCATTTCCCATGTTGCTGCTGCAGTTTTTAAAAATTCAAAATGTATTATTTCTTTTTTGTTAAGTTGTCTTGGGAAATTGGATAGTTTTTTGGGCGGGGGGGTATTTGTGACAGGCCACTGTGGGTCGGCAGCTTTGCGGAAGAATAACAAACACGGGCGTTCGGCTGCACACCTTTCCCAGAGGTGATCCGAGCGTTGAGTGGGAAAGAAAACGTTTGTCAGGAGTCTGGAGAAACAGATTCCGGAAGGGAAGTGCTGCTGTGATCAGCAGGGGTTGCTATATAGAAATGGGACGACGAGAAGGTTACGCGACTAATTTGCCAGTTCGGCGTGTGAATAGCGAGCGTGCTGTTTGTAGACGAACGGTGACACTGTTCGCACCTGCATACCATACCTGTAACACTGGGAAGGAAAAGTTTGGTGGCGTTTTTCCTTTTTTGGGGGGGCAGACATGAACATAGATACACATCACAAGTGGCAGTATTGAACATGAAAGCAGTGGTGATGACAGTTATTGGTAATGGAGTCTGAAGAGGTGGGTTTTCAGTCTCGGCACCAGTAATTTAAATTTGATGCGTGCCGTGGAGGAACACGCTTGGTCCCGTGTCTCCCGGGGTAGTGTGGGATTAAGCCTCTCGGTTATGGATGCGCTAGTTCCTCCCGATGATGTGGCAGCTGCCCTCAGGCTATGAGATCTCGCCGGCGAGAGAAGCGCCTCTTGGCCGTAGAGGGGCGCTCTCGAACACGAGCCCCTGGTCCTGGAGAGCGGTCGGGCCGATCGTTTCGTATGCTTCCTTTGGACGAAAGCCTTCCGGAGGGCGAGGGTTTAATGTCCCTCCTGCCCGTAGGACATCTGACATTCCAAGCTTGAGCACAGAGTTGATGTGCAGAGGGCCTCCCGCGTGGTCTAGTGGTTTCAATGTCCGACGCTGGCCACGGTGACCGGGGTTCGATTCCCCGTCGCGCCAGAGTCAGCTTTGGGAGTGCCATCTGGGTGGCAATTTTCTGTCTGCCCCAGGGAGGGGAGGAAGGAAGCCGACACACACAGTTCGCTGCGCACAGGAGTGGTTCTGGGGTGCCGGAATTGAATTGAATTGAATTGAATTGAATGTCTTTATTGTCATTATACCAGGGTACAACGAAATTAAAATGTGCAGGACAACATACAACACAGTCACGAACAGCATACAGTATACCCAACAGTAGTAGAAAAATACCCAACAATAATAGAAAAAAATATACTGTATATATAATACAAAAAATATAGGCTACATCTGCACATATTGCACTGTACATCATACATAGATATTGCACTAGATATTGCACTGAAGTGGCTTATATTGCAGTGGGGAAGGGGGGAAGGGGGGATCAGTGCATGTTTGAGAATGCAATATTGATCAGAATTACAGTCGACAGCACGACGAGTGCTGTCTCGGAGGAGGCAGCGCTTCGCCCTTGTCTATGTGAACTATGAGGGAGGGGATTAAACTAAGCACAGCGGGTAATTGGCTACCAAATTGGGAGAAAAACGGGGTAAAATCCCCAAAAATTACTACATTTAAAAAAATTCTTATTTTTAAAGTTGATCTGCAGTGAATGTCGGGAGATTATGTTTGGCGTGGATCAGGGCTTCCTGACCCTGGTCCTGGAAAGCCACTGGTTCAAATTATTATTATTATAATTTTTTGTTATTTCCCAGTACTTAGCCCACTTCCTGACCACCCCCCTCCCCTGTTGGCTCGGGGTTCAGCAAACCCAACACAAACTCCCTCTAAACTGCCAAATCCCAGCTCCTCAAAGAAAATCAATGGAAGGAAAGCGCAGCAGAGCTTGAAGCGTTCAGTGCATTCCTCCGGCGGAGGGGGGAGAAAATGGCCTCTGAGCCTCTGAGCGGTTGCAGTGAGATCCTTCCCCACTTTATTTTTAGAGTTTAAATTACTTTTGTTGGGACTGACGGATAGTGTAGCGGTCTAACGCACCCGTATTTGGCTGGTCCTGTACGAGTGTGAGTTGCCTATCAGGGACGCGGTTCTGCCAGTCTCTGCCCAGGCCCTGGCCGTTAGCCCCGATCGGGGGCGGCATTTGGCTGTCCGCTCCTGAGGGAGGGGGGAGGGTGAGCCGGCACGAACTCGCTGTGAAGCACGTAAGGGTGTCTCCGTCGGTGAGTTCCGTCTTGAGGAGGTGGATCATCGCCGGCCTTGAAAAATAGCTTGCCCCGTAGAGACGGGCGGCGGGTTAATCTAAATAAATAGAGGGTGTAATTTGCTTCCAAGTTGGGGAGAAAAACTGGGAAAAATCTGAAACAAAATAAAACAAAACGAAATAAACACTTTTGTTAAAATGGCACGAGGTGTGCATTTAAAATAAATTAAAAAAAAAAAGAAAAATGGTAAAAAGTTGTAAAAAAAAATTGTGACATGCAGATGTTCCACCAGCCATACGTTTTGCGTGACTTACCTTGTAAGTGCGGCGGCGTTGATGAATGAATGAATGAACACCTGTCGTTGGCTCGGTGTAAATCCGTCTCCGAGAACGCCGGCGTCTCCCCAGGTTGCTGTCGACGACACCGCTGAGTAAGCGGCGGAGCGCGTTACCGCGGAGACGTTAAAATGTGTGTTAATTAAATCAAGGCGTGACAGGTGCACAGAAACAAAAACAGAACAAACTGAGGGTGTCGTGCAGCTGCACAGGTACAGCAGGGCTGGGGGGCGTCTCAGCGAAAGAGTGAAATCACTACCTGAACCCCAGGTAGTCTTGTAAGGGAGGCTGCAGAAGCAGGCAGGAGGGCAGGTTTGACAGACAGAACCTAGTCATTACCCCCCCAACTCAGCTTGCCTCTTGACACGAATCTCCAATTTCCTGGCTGTAATTAACCCCACCATGGAAGAGATTGCCTTGAAGTGAGAGACGGGCACTTGCCCTTGGTCTTCCTGTGTGTGTGTGTGTGTGTGTGTGTGTGTGTGCGTGTGTGTGCGCACATGCGTGCGTGTTTGTGTGGTGAGAGAGGGACACTCATCCTTAGTCTTCCTGTGTGTATGTGTGTGTGTGTGTGTGTGTGTGTGTGTGCGTGTGTGCATGTTTGTGTTTGTGTTTGTTTGTGTTTATTTGTGTGTGTCAGTAGTCTTTCATTGAAGACCGTGGTTCAACCTTCTGGGTTTTTAGTTTTTTTGTTTTTCTCTCCCAATTTAGTAGCGCATTATACCATCTATTTAATTCGATTCGCCCTCCCCCACAAACTCGCCGCCCGTCACTACAGGGCAAGCTAATTCCCCAAGGCCAGTGATGAGGCGCCTCCGGAGACACCCTCCGCGCTTCTTGGCGTGTTCGTGCGGGCTCACCCTCCCCCTCCCCCAGTCTGGCACAGTCGGGTTCAAACCACAACCGTGATGGGCAGCTCACACTCGCAAAGCACCAGTCAAAGCGAGTGCGTTAGACCGCTGCACAATCTGACTCATCTTTGAGGTGAATCCGCTTGGACTCTGATTGGCTAAGCCTTGCTACCGATATGCCACTCGCCCCCTGGTCTTCCAGCGAACCTTGAGCCGGACTGTGGCGTGTTGGGACGTTATCGCGGCGATGGGACTGGGCGCTGGCGGGCAGAGGGTGCAGCGGGGGTCCATTTCCTGCTCGGGCACCGCTTTTACACCCCTAAATGGAGGGAGGGTGTACAGTACCTGAACTGACTGCCTCAAATATCCAGCTGAATAAAATGCGGAAGGACAAAGTCGCTGCAGTGGGCCTATGTAGGGTATTATTAGGCTACTAGGTAGGGTGGCAGTGTAGTATAGTGGTTAGGGGGAACTGGGCTGGTAACACAAAAGGTTGCGGGTTCGACTCCCCAGGTGGGGGCACTGCCGTTGTACCCCTTGAGCTAAAGGTACTCGACCTGAATTGCTTCAGTAAAATATCCAGCTGTGCATAACTGGACTGTAATGTAAAACCGCGCACGTCGCTCTGGATAAGGGCGTCTTGCAAAATTCCTAAAATGCAAACGTAATGTTAAATGGGTTAAATGGGGTTCCTGCCAAGGGAATAAATTACCGTGGACTCTGCCGGTGATCTTTCGCCCTGTACTAAAGACTGTTCCCACGGGGACAATCAGTGAGGATGCTGTGTTTATTTATATTTATATTTATATATATAATATAATATTCGGATGTGCGCTTGCCTTTGAAGGAGGAGAGCAGAGGAGAGCAGAGCTGCCTGTTTGTGTTTTCTCCTGGCTCGCGCTCTGGCGCTGGCACTGATAAACGACCGAACCCCGGCTCTGCCGCCACTTGTGCTGACAGCGCCCGCCCCCTTTCTGTTTCCGAATCGTACCCTAATGTGCAATTTCTGTACGTCTCGCTGTAAAAAGAGAGAGGGAAGGGGGAGGGGAGAGAGAGAGAGGGAGAGAGAGGGGGAGTGGAAGAGCGATGCGATAACCTCGACTTCACCTGCAAGCGCGCCGACGCTACACACTTAATAGTGATGTGATGTCACTGTGGATCCGGCGCAAATGCATTGTCAAAGTTCACCTCTGCTTTTAAATTGTCAATTTGACCGCCGCTCGGGTGACAACTCGACGGGACCTCTCAGCCAGAGCCTGGCTGCCCTGCCTCTCGTAGTTAATTATGTTTAGTGTTGAGCTCAAAGCCTGGGCCCAAAGCAGGCGCTCTGTGTGTGTGTGTGTGTGTGTGTGTGTGTGTGTGTGTGTGTGTGTGTGTGTGTGTGTGTGTGTGTGTGTACGTGTGTGTGTGTGTGTGTGTGTGTGTGTGTGTGTGTGTGTGTGTGTGTGTGTGTGTGTGTGTGTGTGTGTGTGTGTGTGTGTGTGTGTGTGTGTGTTTGTGCGTGTTTGTGTGTGTGTGTGTTGTGTGTGTGTGTGTGTGTGTTTGTTTGTGTGTGTTTGTTTGTGTGACTTTGTGCCTCCAGGTGTGTGTACGCATTGTGTGTGTGTGTTTGTGTGTGTGTGTGTGTGTGTGTGTTTGTTTGTGTGTGTGTTTGTGTCCCAGTGTTTGTGTAACATGTTTGTTTGTGTGTGTTTGTGCTGTGTGTGTTTGTGTGTGTGAAAAATTTGTGTGTGTGTTTGTTTGTGTGTGTGTGTGTGTGTGTGTGTGTGTGTAACCAATGTGTGTTGAACATATTGTGTGTTGTGTGTGTGTTTGTTTGTGTGTGTTTGTGTGTGTGTGTATTTGTTGGCTGACTTTCTGCCTCCAGGTCAGGTAGGCGGAAGTATCAGAGCAGGTGAGGTAGATCCTTTAGCACGGATTCCGTTAGCGTTAGCGCTCTGAGGGGAAGTGGGAGCTGAAACCTGTGGGGCTTTGAGGCCCTGCAGAAAGCCAAGGAACGGCATCGAGCCAAACCCCCTCCGCTAGTCTACACATCACCTCCCCTGATTCACCATCAGAGTGGGTCTCCAGCGTGACCGTTCACCTATCATGTCGCATCAGCGCCCGTGTCACTCTGCCCAGGACAGCTGTCAGCGGGCCTCCCGTGTTGTTCCACCCTGGCGCTCGCCCCGTACCGCTGCCCTCCCCCTCACGCAGGGCCCCCCCTCACGCAGGGCCCCCCCTCATGCAGGGCGTCCCGTGTTGTTCCACCCTGGCGCTCGCCCGCAGGGCTGCCCCCCTCATGCAGGCCCCCCTCACGCAGGGCCCCCCCTCACGCTGCCCCCTCACGCAGGGCGTCCCGTGTTGTTCCACCCTAGTGCTCGCCCCGTACCGCCCGCTGCCCCCCCTCATGCAGGGCCCTCTCCAGCCAGATGATTTAGCCAGCAGCCAGCCAATGAAAAGCTCTTCAGAAATCCTGAAGCGGAAATGGAATGCCTTTGGCCCTTTTGTGCCCCGTTCCCTTAGACGGGGAGGTGACCTGAGGATCTGGCCGTCTGAGAACGAGACCGTGCGATGTGCGCTCCGGCAAGCTGCTTTACGAGCTTGGCTAGGGCTTTCCGCGTTTACTGGAAGTGAGTTTATAATAACGAGCTGTATGTGTGTATATAACACGGACTGCATTTATATATCTCGCCGTCTAAGGGCATCTTACAGCAATGGTTTTCTGGGATTCCCTCTGGGAGAGGCTGTGTGACAACCTGGGGATTCACAATAAAGTGATTGATTGATTGATTGCCCACCCGGGTGGGACACGGCGGCCATTTTGTGCCAGAACGCTGGTCACACGTCAGCTGTTTATATCTGGCTTCATGTCACGGAACGCAGGCCACCACCAGCTCTCATTTCTCCTCAATTCGGAGGGCTTGTACAGGACACGGCACCGCGTTCAAATAAATAAATAATATCTCAATAAATAAGGCTTGGGTGCCCGTGATGAGACGAGACTCAGGAGGACGTGAAGAGGAGCGTTTTCCCCAAGCAACTCTCTCCGCCGTTTGTCGAGATTTATTTTATTTTATTTATTCATTCATTTATTTTGTTCTTTATTTCTCCCCTCCCTCGCTCCAGCTCGCTCCGCATCAGGCCACAGACGCTCTTCCCTCTGTGATTCCCTGTCAAAACACATTCCCTTCCCCCCAGGGGGACCTGGCTCCCCCACAACCGTCTCCAATCGCACCAAAAAACGCTATAAACGCCTTCTCAAGTTTTTAATATTTATTTATTTATCCTCTTCCCTGAAAAGCACAGCGTGGCAAAAGATTGAAATTGGCTTCCCGCAAGGTGGACCGCGTTAAAATAAAATCTGGAATAAAGATGGATACCAAGCCACATGCTCAAAGCTAAGTATCTGCGCCTTTCAGAACGGCGACAAAAAGAGTGCTTTCATGCGCGGAGCCGGCAGGGTCTTTTCCGTAAATGACAGCACTAATCAGCAGTGAGCGCCAGCAGGGGGTCGGCTCGAAGACGTTAAACATTGAGATGTTTCGGGAGCGGGCTTCATTTGTCGGCTGGTTAGCGGTGGCGGCGCGTTCGCGTTCGCGGAGTCGTAAAGGGACGCCGTTTGTCACCGCACGCCGCTGCTTCTCCCCGTCTCTCTGTCTGGGTGGCGTGTGAAACAGCTGCGCTCACCTGCAGCGATGCCAGCGGACAACGCCACTGAGCCGGCGGGGAAAGTGTTTATATGTCTGGCCTTAACACACGTTTAGCCATTTCCAGCTTTATTACAATACTACTGCTGCTGATACCACTACCATTACCACGGCTACTGCTAATTATAATAGTGCTAATTATAGTAATACCATGATATTAATAATAATCATGATAATTCTGTATTGAGTACGGAATGTTTGGAGTGTGAGTGCTGTATGCTGTATGCTGTATGCTGTATGCTGTATGCTGTATGCTGTATGTGTGTGTGTGTGTGTGTGTGTGTGTGTGTGTGTGTGTGTGTGTGTGTGTGTGTGTGTGTGTGTGTGTGTGTGTGTGTGTGTGAGAGGGAGAGAGTGAGCACTGTGCTGTGTGTGTGTGTGTGTGTGTGTGAGAGAGAGAGAGAGAGAGTATGAGTGTGAGCACTGTGCTGTGTGTGTGTGTGTGTGTGTGTGTGTGTGTATGTATGAGTTTGAGTGCTGTGTGTGTGTTAGTGAGAGAGAGAGAGTGAGTGCTGTATTTTGTGTGTGTGTGTGTGTGTGTGTATGTATGAGTTTGAGTGCTGTGTGTGTGTTAGTGAGAGAGAGAGAGTGCCTGTGTGCTGTGGTCATATTTCAGAGTGTTGTCCATCTGTGTGCTGCTTTCTGAGCAGATGTCTGTGGCGACGAGCACGTCTCTCTGGATCCCCTCGCTCATCCGAGGCCCAAATATAACTCCAGTCCCCAGCATCTACGTCACAAACTTTTATTAATTCTTTAATTAAAATGAAAATCCCACCATTTTAGCAGATGCTCTTATCCAGAGCAACTTAAAACAGATTCAGTCCACTAAGTGGGGTGAGACAGCATAGTACATAAATAGCCAGAACAAAAATACCTGCTTTACAAAAATATCTGCAAAGGAGCACACGCATTTGTGTTCTTATTTAGCAATGCAGTACATCAACCACATTTTAATTATTCAGTCGCGTTGAATTACTGAATTAAGTCAATAGGATTAAATTATTGACGTTTGTGCCGTCAACAATAAAGTGATTTTTAAATCTATGTGCGTGTATGACAATTGTGCTTTTTTGTGTGTTGTTTTTCAAGAGCGCTGTCGCCACACTTTTAATGTTTTTTGTGTTCCCCCCACTTTTCCATAACCCTTTATGCACCATAAATTGTGGAAGTGTGGGGCCGCTCACGGTTCATAAAACGCTAAATGATTATTTATGGATTGAGTCTGAAGTTTTTCCCCCATTTGTTTCAGCACAATCACTTTAAACCAGATGTTCAAAACGCGCGTTTACGTCAAGGGCACCCCTATTCGATGGCAGGGGGCGGGGTAAAGTCTGGCTCCACTGTGTGTGCTCTTGTCCTCTATAGTAGTCACATCTAACCGCTTCGGGATGCTTCTCCACACTTTATTCTTAGTTCAGTGTTTCTCAAACTCCCTGTAATGACTTGCAAAGGGGCCGCAGAAGAAGATAATGATGTCATGGCTGCAGGGACAGAAAAGTTGTTGTTTTGTCGTCTTGGCCCTCTCTCAGGCCGAAAGGCATGGGCTCAAACTGGAGGAGCCCACTCTGATAAGTTTGTAATAGACAACAGTGGACACACACACACACACACACACACACACACAGACACATGCACCCACATCCACACACATCCACAAATACACACAGATACACATAGACACACACACACATGCATAGACACACATTTACACACAGACACACATCACAGACCCACAGACACACATCCTCACACGCACACAGACACACACGCTCACACACACACTCACAGGCGTGTGTAGGATGTTGACTGTGGAGCAGGTGTTTTAATGTAAAAGGTCTCTGCAATGCACCAAATTACATATTTGGGGCAGAGAGTCCAGAGGGAATTGCATTTCTCATCAGTTTATTAAGAAATTGCTGGAACTTTTATTAAACTAAACCCTGGGAGTGGAGGCAGTGGGGGCAGCCTGTAATCTCTTCCTTGGCAGAGTCCGGGCGAGGAGAGGTTTGGGTTTGAAAAACAACAGCGAGAGAAAGCACTGGCCTTCACAGAAAATCGAGGAGACAGACACCAGAGCCCATTTAACATTACACAATCGTCAGAGTTTTCATTCCTCACGAGCAGAATCATCAGGCCGACGTGATTCAGACAAACATCTGTGCCCCAGGAGTTCACGGAGAGTCCGCCAAGTTTCTCCCTCTATTCTGTTTAACATGATCTATTCTGTTTAACACAACCTATTCTCAGTTTAACACAAACTATTCTCAGTTTAACACGATCTATTGTCAGTTTAACACAATCTATTCTGTTTAACACAACCTATTCTTAGTTTAACACGATCTATTGTCAGTTTAACATGATCTATTGTCAGTTTAAAATGATCTATTCTCAGTTTAACACGATCTATTTTCACGGAAAAAAATATATGATGCAAGTCAATCCAGCACTCCAGAAATTCTCAAAGGTAGCCAACGTCACGCTATTTGTCATTTCACAACATATTGAGGAATTCAGTTTAATTCAATTTTATTTGTATGGCAGTTTTACAAAGCACTGTCACAAAGACCCCCTTTATGAAAAACAGGAAAATTGCAGGGCTGAAGATCTGTAAAATAAATAAAAATAAAAAGATCATTTATGAATTGTTTTATCGTTGTTTGTCCCCTTTAAATGAATCTTACCAGACACACATACAGACATGGGCCTAAGATTTGTCATTCCTTCTCTGGAGGAGCCTACCTGACGAATAGCCTAGCTCAGTTCAGGCACAACGGAATGCAATCTCGTAGCCATGGAAACACTCTTTGGCTGCCCCCCCAAATGAAATGTTTAGACGCATTGTCTTTGGACAGCACCTGATTTTTCCAGTGCCGGCCAAAAAATAAAAACATTTTGTTTGTCAGCAAGGAAGATTAACTTAAAACTCCAGCAGAGGGGAGGGGAGGGACGGTATATTTATGTTCAGGAGTGATTTCCAGGCTCTAGTGTTTAAAACACGTAACAGAGAATGATAGGATGGACGTCCTTGGAGAGGAGGGGAAACAAACATTGTCTTTTGATGAGTTTTGAGGCCTTTTTTTCTTCTTCTTTTGTAGCACGCACCCCACAATTTCCGCACCACAGTTCTTTATTACTTTCGTTATCTTGATTATTATTGTGTGTTTTATTATTATTATTATTATTATTATTATTTCTCTGAAAAGATTATGAACAAACCCCCCCCCCCCATCCTGTGGATGTTGGTGCATTCCTGCAGAAGGACATGAGAACAGGGGGGCGTAGAAAATGATAAACAGAGTTTCGGAAGAGGAAATAATCCCTTCGTTTCTTTTCAGGTGATTACGGACGAGTATCTGAAAATTCCATTTCCCACCGAAAATCTTTTTTTTTTTTTTTGTTCTCTCCCGTGGCAGAAAATATGTGCACATTTTGTCCTGATAGGATTACACAGCACACCAGTTGATAATCGATGTTGTTTTTTTTCTATAGTGGGAGAGATTTGAGTGTAAAAACGTCTGCAACACGGCTTTGCTATCTGGATTGTTGCAGATAAAGAGCGGGAACAATTACATGCACCACTGTCCACAGCTTGCCCATTATGCGCTTCTTTTTACCAGAGATTTAAAAAGGCTACAGTATTACATATAAACAAATACCACACTGTAAACTTGGGCAGCGTGACTCAATAAAATCCTGGAAATTGACCTCCCTGCCCCCCCCCCTCCCCCACCCTTTCCCAGTTGAAAGTAAATGACCAAACTGGTGTTGATGGCGATGTGAAAGTGCCACGATGCCAAGAGCTTACAACAAATCAAATGAAAAAGCTGTCAGCACAGAATTTATATGAGAAATATTTATATATATATATATATACATTTGAATTTGCAGTTTTGAAAACCGGTACCCATTTTCTGGGAATGATCTCACTTAAATATTTTATGTCACCTGGCACCTTTAAGATAATATTTTTCTAAATCTCGTTCGCCGGCTCCCCTGGGAGGCTTCCGGCTTTGCGTGCTGTACTTTATTGGATGTGTGAGGCACTTGAAAGTATTTACTAAAAGCTATTCTTTAAATTAAGCTGCAAACTTTCAATTCAAACATCGCTAGTGGCTGTTCACAGCTCCGTTCCCGGGTGCTCAGGGTTGTCATGGTTACCTTTAACAAAATATGTCTACGTATATAGGTATGAGCAAAAAAAACTAAACAAAAAAAAGGCACAATTCAAACACAATTGTTATTAACATTTTTTGTGATTGCTGAACTTGCCAAAACTTTGTGGGGGGAAAAAAACCCCCAGAAAAACTATTGTATTTAATTGTAAGCAAAAGTGTTGATCATTGATGTTGTTGTTGCCATGTCAGAGTTGCCGTAACGGAAAAATCGCATGAGCTTTCACGTGTGAAATGCCCAAAAAACACATGCACGTATATACTGTATATGTGGTATACATGATGTGATTCAAATGTGCAGAATTCATATGTTTTTTTCCATAAGAGGATATTCAAACCTCTTTCCGTTTCCACTGAGTTTGTGTACATAGATGTACAGCCATGTCATGTCAGGTACAAGTCATCATTAAACTTGTGAAATGTTGGTGCTGCCCGTAAACTGGTGAGTCGGGTTTGGAAAACGTGGCGGCCCCCAGCTGGGTTTGATCAAAGTGGGTCACTACCACTGCCAGAGGCCATGAGGAGGAGAGGCCATGAGGGCGAATCACCGTGAGGAGGAGAGACCATGAGGGCGAATCACCATGAGGAGGGACTAAGGAGCACATTTTGATGGGGAGAGACCAGCAGGCGAAACAACGGGGAGAGACCATGAGACAAATCACGCTGGGGAGACCATGAGGTGAATCATGACTGGGAGAGGCCTGACACCTGGAGTAATCCTACCCCCCCTCTCAGCGACACAGACGGCTCGCTTCTGTGAGAGTGACACTCGCTCATGAAGGCGTTGCACATGCCCTATGAAGGCTCTATGAAGGCCCTATGAAGCCACACAAAGTGTGATTGAAACACAATACACAATGAGTACAACAATAACTCAACTTTACATTTTACATTTTTACATTTTAAGCATTTAGCATGGTATTTAGGTATGGGGGAGCAGTACCTCTGGCCGCTTGAAAAGCAAGCACCAGTGACTTGAATCTGATGCGTGCTGCGATGGGGAGCCAGTGCAGAGAGGAGAGTAGAGGGGTGACGTGGGTGAACTTCAGCTGGTTGAACACCAGGCGAGCAGCAGCGTTCTGGACTAGTTGCAGTGGCTTGATGGCGCAGGCCGGAAGGCCTGCCAGCAAAGAATTGCAGTAGTCCAGACGTGAGATCACCAGGGCCTGGACCAGGAGATGAGTGGCCTCTTGGGTGAGGAACGGTCGGATCCTCCGGATGTTGTGGAGGGAGAAACGGCAGGTCCGAGTGATCGCTGCAATATGGCTCGAGGAGCCATATCGAGGAGGGTTACCCCAAGACTCCTGGCAGACTGGGACGTGGACACTATGGAGCCTTCCACGGTGATTGACGCATCAATCATCGGGGAGCCCTTCGCTCCCCGATGTTAACTTAACACTAAGTGCCTCGTCCTGCTACAGCGTTGGTTTGCAGTGCACCCCCCCGGTCTGGGTATCGACTGCTGACCTGCTCCAGTGCCAGTGTGGCAGTGGGATTTTCTTTGAGCGCTTAAATGGCTGGCGTGTCTCAAAGGAGGAGCGAGTTAGGCAGCGAATGGCGTTAAAATATTCACGTGTTGAGTCCATAAAGATGGCAGCCGGATTCATGCATTTAAAACATCCAACGCTGAGGAAGGGAAACGCGGACCAGCCGGACATCTGTACTCCAGGGAATCCGAGTCTAATCGCCGCTGTCTTTTTCTTTCGTGTTTACATTGAAGGGCCGAGGAAGAATGCGCATTATTCTGTGCTGTGATATCATATATAACTAATTAGGCAATTGCCATGAACGTGTTGCTCGTATGTTTTGCTTGTTATTTTTTTGCTTCTGTGAAAGATATTCATAATTAGGTCACACTGTATTGCCTCGGCCTCACCGCCGCGTTCAGAATGAAAGGCCATTTGTCGGGTCTGCATTTACATTTACATTTACATTTCAGGCATTTAGCAGACGCTCTTATCCAGAGCGACTTACACAGTTTACATTTCTTTACATACAATCCATTTATACAGCTGGATATTTTTACTGAAGCAATTCAGGTTAAGTACCTTTTGCTCAAGGGTACAATGGCAGTGTCCCCACCTGCGAATCGAACCAGCAATCAGCAGTCTCTGAGTTATAAGCCCAGTTCCCTAACCATTACACTACACTGCCGGTCTGCGTTTTGCATAATGTTATGGTAAGAGGGCAAATAACCCAGAGAATGTGATGAAACATGTATATGATGTTTTTCCTCTTCATGTTTATACATCAGACCTATATCATGGAAATGTGTCTTTGTGGGAAAGCGATGTCGGGGGGACGACAAACACATACCGAGGTGAAAATCATACAGTGCATGTTGCTCTGTTATCCACAATACTTAATTACCTCCTGGGGGGTGCGTTTGTGCGTAATGAGGCCCCCTTCTCCCCCCACGTCTCAGACAGATTTGCATCCCCCTCCTGCGCCACGCGTTTAGCTTTGTTACGCGACCGCACGTTAACCCCATCAATCTGTTTTACATTCCGCACGAAAACCTTTGAACAAATCATCGTCCCAACCTCCCAGCCATCTGTGGGTTCATTTTAAAGAGTGCGGTAAAGGACAATAAAAAAATAAGTCATCAATTGATCATTGTTTCTGCAAAGAAGATATCATTTGTGAAAGGTGTTTGGTTTGTGGTTATCAGCAGGTGGGGGTGGGGGGGGGTGGACTCTGTATTTGAGCGATTGTGGAGCTGGTTCTCTGGTGCAGGAGCCACCTTGAGAAAGGTGAGGTACATTCACACAGGTATACTGAATGTGTAAAGTTGGAAGTCAGCCTGAATCGGGGGGGGCCCGTGAGGGAACTCCATCCATCTTTCGATTCAAACCACAAATCTTCAATCGGGTTCAAGTCCGGAGACTGAGATGGCCGTTGCTGAAAAGTAATTTTGTGGTCAGTTAACCATTTCTCGATTTTTGAGGCATGCGTCTAGCCGAAAAATCTATTTCCCGGCCAAGTTTCAGATTCTTGGCAGAGGGAACCAAGTTTTTAGCCAAAACGTCTTGGTACGTGATGGGGTTTGTGATTCCATTGACATTGACAAGAGCCCCCGAAACAGGAGATGCAAAACAACTCCATAACATCAAAGATCCACCACCTTATTTCACCGTAGGCATGGCCTTCCTTTCAACATGAGCCAACACATTTACATTACATTTACATTTCAGGCATTTAGCAGACGCTCTTATCCAGAGCGACTTACACAGTTTACATTTCTTTACATGCAATCCATTTATACAGCAAGTACCTTGCTCAAGGGTACAACAGCAGTGCCCCACCTGGGAATTGAACCTGCAAGCTCTGAGTTACAAGCCCAGCTAACCCTAACCATTACACCACACTGCTGCCAGCCCTAACACCTTCCAAAGTGAAACCCACCGCTGGTGTGCATGGCCAAAAAGCTCAATTTTGGTCTCATCTGGCCATAACACCCCATCCCAATTGGAGTTGCAATGCCGATTAGCAAACACTAGATGCTTATTTTAGTCGATTTCCCTCGATAGAGGCCTTTTTTCTGGCAACCCTTCCAAAAAGCCGATTTGCATCGCATGATTGTAGATTTGGAGCCTTTGTGTCCCCAAGATGCAACCCAAGTTTTGTAGATCTTCAACTGTTGGATTTTACTTAATATAATAATTAGGGGTGTGAATAATTGTAAAAAAAACATATTTTGGGGGGAAAAAAATCTGACTTATTAAATAAAATATTTTTCTCTGAGCAATTGTATTCATAGTAGTATAAAGAAATTCTCCTTTTCCCTTGTAGCTCTGTGTGTGCCCCTAGCAGCTATTTTCATAAAGAAGTTGCTCATTACTGGTATTGTTTATTTTATACAGCCTTTTTTGATCATCTTCATCAAGGGTGTGAATCATTTTAGGGGGTACTGTATATTTTCAAAAATGTAAACGAATAGCTTCGATTTTGTTGCTCAAAGTTAAAGGAGAAGCTCTACAGCAGTTAAACTGAACCACCCGCGTCACAGCCCAACCTTGTTTGTAAATAGGCCTCTTCATCCTCAAAATCCACCCCCCCACCCCCTACAGTTGCGCACCACAGAAAACACTCCCTCCGGAAACCAGGACAAGTTATTTTTACTCTATATAATAAAGCAGTAGGGAACATCCACAGTGTTTCGGCATGTATACACAAGAGTCAACAACACGGTGCTGAGCAGTCTGCACTGTACGTCAGCATCCCACATGGAAAAGGCCTTTTGTTGTTGTTGTTGTTGTTTTTGAAGTGATGAACATGTGAAAATCCAGAAATGTATGGCACATAGAATGCGCAGTTAAATGTACTTATTTTGTGTATGCTTTGTTTAACCAGGGTAGATCAACGGACAACTTAATGTTGTTTTGCAGTGGCGGCCTGGGGAATCAGTGGTGGTTAGGGAATGCTAGGGATTGTGCAGCCAATCAGATGTACGGGATGGTCTGTGGAGCCAGATGCACAGAGACAGTTTGGTGGGTTTGGTTTGACCAGGAAACCTGGGGGTTAACACCCCTGCTCTAATGACCACAGTGAGTCAGCAACCTCGGTTTAGCGTCTCATCTGAGGGATGGCACCTCCTACAAACACGGTGGCTCCATCACTGTGCTGGGCCGCTGGATTTCTATTCGGTCCATAAGGAAGAGCGCCCCCTACTGGCCCAACGACACTTCTTCCAGCAGCTAACTTAGTTTTCCCAGGAGGTCTTCCATCCAAATACTAACCAATCCCAGCCCTGCTCAGCTTCAGTACTAACCCGGCCCAGCCCTGCTTAGCTTCAGCACTAACCAAGCCCACACCTGCCTAGCTTCAGCAGTTTGACCACAGGGTGGTATAGCCTTGGTCTTCTAATGAGAGGTTTGTGGGTTGGTTCAAAAGCTCCTGGGAATGACACAGCTTGGGAGCAGAATTTCCTCAACACAAATGCAGTAAACCTAAGGGGAAAGGCTGCCTGCCAGTCAAGTAGAGGAAAAGCATTAAAATGCGCTTCATACAAACGCGGTGCTTGAACGTTCTCTCCACTTTCCACTTTGCCGATTGCCTTTTTGATCATGCACTAAATGGCGTATATTATCATGAGATATCGGGGTCATGTGCAGTTCTCTTCATACACGCACCTGTCCCATCTGCGCTGTTCAGCTCTCCCTGTCATGGCAACAGAGAGCTGTCAGAATGCAACGTGCCACTGTGTGCGTGTGCGTGTGTTTTAACTGTACGTGTGAATCCATATTCTGATTCATTGTGTCAGTTATCACTCTCAAATGTATAAATCTTTGCATATATTGTATTGCAAAACTAAATTTGCATTCATTATTCATGGATTTCGTCAGAATGCAACGTGCCACTGTGTGCGTGCGTGTGTTTCTTAACTGTACACGTGAATCTATATTCTGATTCATTGTGTCAGTTATCACTTTCGAATGTATAAGTCTTTGCATATATTGTGTCGCAGAACTAAATTTGCATTCATTATTCATGGATTTCGTATAAAATACGACTGTGTACTTCACTCCTCATAAACGCTTCTGCCAAATAACAAACGAGATTAAAAAGTTAGCCGCGAAGCCGCCGTGGCCTTTTACGAGCGCCAGCTCGATCCGCTAACGCCCGCACTTCAAACAGCCCGCCGTGATGCGCTTAATCTCTCCCTCTCCACAAAGAGGCCGGGGTCCTGAAGAAGTCTCGCTCGCCGTGCGGAAAACCTTTTCGGCCCCCGTTCACACAGAGGGGGTAATGAGCGTCGCTTTATGACTGAGGCTGAAATTTAAGTTTTATTCAAATGTCAGTCGCGGTGAGGAATAACAGAACAGTGAGCGCGTGGAGTCTGCAGTGCTGGGGCGGGTGAGAGCTGGACAGATACAATGCCTCAGGAGGGCGGATCACGACTGAATAGCGACGACTGAAGACTCACCTCTTCAGGGTGCACCTCAGAAGACGCATACAGCCGCCAACTCGTCACTGACCCAGGGTCCGAGCCCAAACACGCACCGCACTTCACTTACACCTGACTTACACGACATTTACATTTACATTCTAAGCATTTAGCTGATGTTCTTATCCAAAGCGACTTACACAGTTTACATTTCTTTACATACAATCCATTTATACAGCTGGATATTTTTACTGAAGCAATTTTTACTGAACCTTGCTCAAGGGTACAACAGCAGTGCCTTACCTGGTAATTGAACCTGCAACCTCTGAGTTACAAGCCCAGTTCCCTAACCTCTATTTACTTCAATTCCCCACCCTCACGAGTCCGTCGCCCGTCCTCCGGGATCGAGACACACATTCCTGGTTGAGTGTTCCCGCCTCTTTCGAGACGGGAAATCTTCCACGGACTCCTTTACCTTCTCCTCGACGGACTCGGCTCTCCCTCCCCCCTCCCTCGGAGGCGGACAGCCAAACGCCGCCCCCGATCGGGCTGACGACCAGGGCCGGTCTGGTAGAGACGCGGGTTTCGATCCACGTCCCTGACGGGCAGCGCACACCACTCCGAAGCGTGGTGCGTTAGACCACTGCGCCATCCGCCAGGCCGACCTTTATTTTTAATAAGGCTGCAGATGAATCTGGGAGGGTGTGTGGGTGTGTGCAGGGGCGTATTTTTAGATTGCAGAGAAAAAACACTGTCTGCCCCCCTGTACTCAGCATGAATACTTACTACACTGTTAATGCCCACCTTTTTGCTCTTTGTTTTGGACATAATTTATACACTTAAATCTCACCTCTCCACTTGTGGTATCCAGTGTGGTATCAGTACTGCAACGTAGCTGACGTTAGCTGACTAACGAGCTAATGTTAGCCTGCAAGGTTGGGGAAGATAAAGAAATAATCTAATCGGGCAGGTCAGCTCTAGACTTGTGATCAGAATAACTGAACCAGGTGCTTCTGTGTGGCTCAGTGGGTAGAGCTCGGCTCTGACAATGCTTAGGTTGTGGGTTCAATTCCCACTGGGACCACATATACTTAAAAATGTATGCATTCACTACTGTAAGTCGCTTTGGATAAAAGCGTCTGCTAAATGGCGTATATTATATTATTATGTTATATATATTACACACCTAAAAATGCAAATTAAGAGATCGCTTTTGTATGTTGTTTTAAACACCAGGGTGCCCTTCAGGCTCAGTCTCACTTCCTTTCATTAACATTCATGGACTTCCCAGAAAGTTCCGGTTGTTCTGTTTGCTGGGTTGTTTTCTTGCCGAAGTTCCCGTTGCATCCCTTGGGGGGGCGACGCTGTGTGTGTGTGTGTGTGGGTGTGTGTGAGTGGGTGTGTGTGTGTGTGTCTGTGTGTTGTCACTCCCACTGCTGTTCTCTCTCAATCACATTCGAATAAAATCTCAATTTTTCAGGGGCCAGTTTAACTGCTGGCCCCGCTGTCATATCCAGTCATTATTTTGGTATAATTTTTTATTCCATTTTTTCTTTTACACTCTTTATTTTTTTTACTGTCAGACATACATTTGCACAACACTTGCACAGGTCCTCACACCTGTGCCAATTACCCAGACGACGCTGGATTGATTGGCACATTGGAACCGGTGGCGTGACATGTGCTAAACGCCCGCCTCCACGTGGCTCTGTCAGAGCCTCTCCCCGACAGACGGGAGATCGGCTGAGACCCGCGGGCGCAACGGAATCACGTCTCGGGTTTGGTGTCAGAAAATAGTCTCAGACAGCGCCGAACACGGTGTCGGCAAGGGGGCTGTGGTCTGGTGTTCCTGGAGCGCGTGTGTGAGAGAGATATTACACACGGTAGCACTGGGATGGGGCTTTGTGGGGAACCTGTCCACATGCATTAAAAGGAAATTCTAGCAGGGCTGGCGGATAGCGTAGCGGTCTAACACACCTGTATTTTGCTGGTCCTGTACAAGTGTGAGCTGCCTATCAGGGATGTGGTTTGAAACTTGTCTCTGCCCAGGCCCTGGCTGTTAGCCCCTATTGGGGGCGGTGTTTGGTTGTCCGCTCCTGAGGGAGGGGGGAGGGTGGTCCGCACAGACTCGCTGTGAAGCACGTAAAGGTGTCTCCAGAAAGGGGGTCAGTGAGTTCCATCTTGAAGGATGTAGATCATCGCCGGCCTCGGAGAGTAGCTTGTCCCGTAGAGACGGGCGGTGAGTTTGTGAAGGAGGGTTAATCGAAATAAAATGGAGGGTGTAATTGGCTTCCAAATTGGGGAGAAAAGCTGGGGAAAATCAGAAGAAAAATGTATAAAGAAATATATTTAAAAAAGGAAATTAGCATGCAGGTGAGTCTTGTGCGGGGGAGGGGGGGATTGAGGAGGACAGAATTGATTGGCTCTCTGACTTTAAGTGGAATCTGTCCTCTGACCGTAATGCTACGATGGCAGTTTTTTTTGTTTTTTTTGTTGCACTAATTAAAGTTACAAACGCAGCACTTCCAAAGTAAAAGACAGAACTGAAGGTTAGTGAGATAAGTTTGTCTGTACTCTCTGCAAATCTTTTTTTTTTTTTTTTTCTTTTTCTTTTGTATTTTGTAAATGGAATTTCGTAACCATGTGCAAGATACACACTTAAGAGCCTCAGGAGCCTTTTGAACCCTTGAAAAGCGGCTCTAGGGCTGAGAAGGAAGTCTAGCATCGTTAAAAAACCCTGGGCGATTCGTTATGTCTGGAGGTATGAAGCCGAAAACCGTGAAAAAAAAGAAATAAAAAATTCTAAAAACACAGTGGAGGTCAAATGGTCAAAGTATTCAGGTTAGCGAAATATCTAAATGCTGCATATCTTCAACCTATTGTGAGTCTCTCAGTGTCTGCTTTGAGTTTATTCATGAGCGAGGAAGGGCATCACCTGTCTTTATGAGACAAATGTTTGGCTTTCTTTTGGACTGGAACATCACTGTTGTTGTTTTTTTGGCCTGAGTTGCCTACAGGTGGGCGTTTCCTTACGTTCTTAGGCTTGGATATTATTTTATTTTGATGAATACGTTTTTTAAAGAATATTTCTATGTTTTATTGCCTGTTTGCTTCTTGGTTTTATCCCTGGCTGACTGCCCTTGTTAGGCTATTAAAAGAAAATCGGGCAGACGTTTGCTTTTCGAGCCTCCGCACCCAGTCCTTTTCCTCCCTCTCACCTGCCCGCAGAGGCCACACCTGGAACTCACCTGGAATTCTTTATATTCCCCAACACACCTGGTTGGCATAATTAATTAAACTGAAGAAAACTTCTTAACGCCTGATCAGATTTGGCCACTGTTTTAGGCCATGCTGCCAGCGTGTAGATGCAAAGCAAACTGACAAACTGCCCGAGTTACTGTGGAAAAATGTACATGTAAACAGTGAAATAATATTTAGGTCCCACTTTGCATGAAGTGGCCCTAAACGCCACCTTAATATGTAATTACAGTGTAACGACATTGTAATTACGCTGTAACTACAGATGCATTTAGTGTAACTACTGTGTAAGCTTACATGGTTCCTGTTTCACAACTTACATGAAACCTGTTTGTGGCTGTATTGTTTCAGTAAGGTAGCCACAACACAAAGAATAGAATATGCAAAGCTAGCTCTTTCATTGTCTTTTGTTTCCCACCATCACCAGGACTCCTAAACTCCTTCAAAGTTCAAGATTCAAATGTTGAAATAGTGTTTTGTAGTTAAGTAGTGTGTGTGTGTTATGTAACAATTACACAAGTAGTTACTCAGTACCAACCTCAGTGCCAACCTCCGTAGTTACAGAATAATTGCGCAGATATCAGGGCCGCTTAATGCCATGCCTACAGTTAAGCAATTATGTTGGACTCGTTATCAAAAATTTAATAAATAAGTGGCACGAAAACATTTTGCCTCATTAATTGGATTTTTTCTTCCAAGTGTTTAGTCTAAAGGATAATTACACTCACTTAAAAAAAAAAATGCCAATTTTGAAAATAATTCCCTTGGAGGACACCAATGCACTCTACAGAATAAATTCAGCTCAACCATGCACTTCCAAATATGACATTATTATAGCATATATATATATATACTCATTAAAATCACACATTAACTTGTCTGGATGTCAATTGGTACTGCACAAATTTGCAGTCCACCTGGCATAAAAATGTAAGTGCTTTCTTATCAATAATTCAACCCAGGGGTCATTTAGAGGGTATTCATCCAATTGGATATGCATCTTCCCCGTTCTGTGATCCAATTTCATGATTTGGAGACAGGGAGGGAAGTTGACAGAGTCTTTTCGAAGGGCAGAGTTCACATTGCCATCGTAATAATGTTCCAGGACATGTGGTCCCCGAAAAGGCAATGGGAGAATTTGTTTACTATTTCAGTCTTCAATCAGTGACATTGGCTGTGGAGACTCTACTGCCCTCTAGAGGTTTGGAGGACTCTATTTTGGGTTAAAACAAAAAACAATAGAATGGCCATTTCTGACCGGTTACAGTCGTTTTGGTTTGAGGTGTCAGGCGATTAAACAAGACAAAAGTTAGGAAAGCTGCATGATTCCAAGTTCCTTGGTATTTTCTAAGAGGCATACATGCCCATATTTGGTTTGTATATGGTCACATGGTAGGTATCAATGTTCGATTTCAAAATCTCTTGGCTGCCATTGCAGCTCACAGCTAATGCGTTTTTCCTTATTACATATAAAACTGCTTCAGTATAACAGTAGTTATTTTTATTGCTAATAATACAAACAGTGGTTCATATTACTGCACCTTAACATAACCCAGGGATACTGCGCATAGCTTAGTGTTTAAATCTGATTGGACAGTGCGCTTGGATATTTACTGAAGCAATGCTGGAAAAGGATAACACAGGGTTGTCAGAATCCAGTTCTATAGGGCACAGCGCCCCCTCCAGGACTGGAGTTAAACCTGCAGACACTGCGGCCCTCCAGGACTGGAGTTAAACCTGCAGACACTGCGGCCCCTCCAGGACTGGCGTTAAACCTGCAGACACTGCGGCCCTCCAGGACTGGAGTTAAACCTGCAGACACCAGACACTGTGGCCCTCCAGGACTGGAGTTAAACCTGCAGACACTGTGGCCCTCCAGGACTGGAGCCCTCCAGGACTGGAGTTAAACATGCAGACACAGGACGAGTTAAACCCTCCAGGACTGGAGTTAAACCTGCAGACACTGTGGCCCTCCAGGACTGGAGTTAAACCTGCAGACACTGCGGCCCCTCCAGGACTGGAGTTAAACCAGCAGACACCGCCGCCCTCCAGGACTGGAGTTAAACCTGCAGACACTGCAGGCCCTCCAGGACTGGAGTTAAACCTGCAGACACTGCAGGCCTCGATACCCCTGATGCAATGCAGTGCGGCTCTGGAGCAGCCTGGAGGCGGAGAAGATAAGGATGGTTTCTGCAGTGGAATAATTTCCCGGTTGCGAGCGAAAGGCGAAACCTCCAGAGCATTAAGCAGATAAGAGCGCATAAGTTAAGTGGATTTTTAAGACCGAAATGTCAATATACCGTTGGCTCAATTAAAATGTCGATGCCTAATGAGCTGAATTGTCGTGAAGCTTTCCCCGAGCTTCCACTTGAAGTCCAGAGCTTCACGCCACATTCTCCATCCGTCCGGCCCTCCCACCCACGCGACGCCATCATCAACGGAAGATAAATAAATAAATAAATGAATAGACCAGTGGTGGCTGGTGAGCTGGGAATAGAGGCTGCTGAAAATGTACCTTTTAAACTGACGATCGGTCTCGATCTGTGCTCATTTGTTTTGGTTAATTTACAAGCCTGCCAATTAACTGGATAATCCGTTTGCGAGTAATTGCAAGGCTTCCTCTTAATTGTGTCTCACGTTGGTAGCGATCTCTTTCTTCAAGTCACGTTAGCGAATGTAAATGACAATAAGGGGTTTAATTGAGTAAAGGTCAACGGAATCATTTCAAAGATTAGGCTACACTTATAACCTAAATACCTACGTTAGTTGCGTAGCATACTAGCTTAAGGCCAGCGTGCAATAAGGCCAGGAAAAAAACGCTATTTCGTGAGAATTAAACTGCACAGACGGGATTAATGGATATTTACGTTATTATCAAGTCAATATTGAATTCGGGCATGGAGAACAAAGAGTACATTTATCAACAAGTTCAGATGATGTGTAGATAGTAGATAAGAAAATAGTTTTGTAATGTCAAGAAAAATGCTATCACAAAATAAAATTTGGAAGCTACATCTATTGGTATCGATCATTCAGCAAATTAATTGCTTGGTTGATAAACAAGGAATGTAAACGGAAATGGCGAGAGTAATCACAGTTTAAAGGTACGGGTTTCAGCCGACAAATCGCTATTGAAACAGTAAGTAAACTCGCCGTTAGGTCTTGGCATCAGGTCGAACATGCTCGTTCTGCGTGGATTAACTTATCCACTAACTAAAACTGGAGAGCTCACGCCAACCACGTTCGAGCCTGTGCCTGATCGCTGCTCAGGAGTGATACTAGTCTGAAGTCAAATAATTAAAGATTAATAAGTAACATATTCATTAATCATTTAGCCAAACCTTTAAAAACAAAGAGAAGGCCAACATACTTAGTATGTAGTAATTAGGTAAATGACTGGAGAAATAACTATGCAAAAGAAAATTAAGTACCGGCTTAACTTTGAAAAAAGAATGTGACAACAATTATATGAAGGATTTAGGATGGGGTTTGGGTTAGGTTAAGCCTTACAGAAAAATGACATCTGCATGAATGTGAATCATATGTGTTTTTTGGACATCTCACGTGAAATTAATGTGATTTCTTTGGTTAGGGAAGAGCTGGAAAGGGTGTGATAAAGATGTATTATTATACAATAATTACACAGTAATACACATGTTATTAAACATAGTGTTATTACACATATAGCCAATCTTGTTAATATGATAATATATGATTGTGAAACATATGCCAATATGTATTTGCGATTTCCTGTTTCATACATTAGCTTGCATGTATTGTATATATATTGTAACTGTAATATAGTATTTGAAATGCATGTAATTTAACAATATATTCTGTTATATGCATAAGTGTGTGTGTGTGTGTGTGTGTGTGTGTGTGTGTGTGTGTGTGTGTGTGCCTTGCAGATTTTTAATACTTGCAGTATATTTATGCTTACAAAGAATAACATTTATTGTTGAATGTGATGTTCCCTTCACAGTCCGTCCAGCCAAACAATTTATTGATTCACTGTGATTACTCAATCCACTAAGTAGCCAAGATAAAACAGCTGAACAACATTTTTCTCCTACCACAGTACGACTGGATTAATTTCGGTTTTGAATTTGAATTAAATTGGAATCTGCTAGAATGCAGCATTTGCATTCAAGATTCATGGCAGTCCTCCTGCATTTACGTGCAAAAATCCTTTGGCAGCGCTTGATTCCCCTCACCAGAAATGTACAGTTGCAGAAATAACTGAAGGTAATCTAAAGAAGTATTCATTAACTGCAGCCATTCACTGCTGAGGACGATTCTCCCGAAACAATCACAGTGTCCCGCAATGCAGAGCGCTTCAAAATTAACCACAGCTGTGTCAGGCCAGACATCGTAATGGAGGAAACGCTGTCACTGTGACTGGAAAGCAATTGCATCTTAAAGGGAAGTGGAGGTGTTCAAATTAAAGGGGCGCGATCTGCCAGCACTACAGTAAGTAGGCTTATGTATATTACAGTGGGAAGGTTATGTTTGTAATTGGAATTTTGGGTTTAACCTCCCCGAAATGTTTTATGGCAGTTCCTACTGCTGAACAATAGAACAATTTGCCTGCACAACCTCCCTCCTGGTCACGCACAGCAGAACAGATACCTATAACAATAAACTATAACTATAAAGATTATTATTTTATTTTCATCATTTGAATTCTGAATGGCAGTGTTTACACATTAACGACAGCTATAAAATAGAGCTAATAGGCAAATATAACACGTGGTGTTAGTCGCCGGTTCTTCACATCGCAGTTTACAAGTTGAGCTCGCACACACGAGTTGGAGGAAGACACATTTGGCGCAGCTCTGTACCAGAAGACTGTGGGTGCCATCGGGGGGGTCACTGGGGTGCGACGAGACATGGACCACCCTGCCGACTATATCCCTCCCTCCCTGAGCAAAGCTTCCGCCAATTATGCATCACCCT
The DNA here is from genome assembly GCA_029706075.1 of Aldrovandia affinis. Taxonomy (NCBI): domain Eukaryota; kingdom Metazoa; phylum Chordata; class Actinopteri; order Notacanthiformes; family Halosauridae; genus Aldrovandia; species Aldrovandia affinis. The sequence continues at coordinate 220,876 of JAINUG010000217.1, forward strand.
GCAGGGCTGCTGGCCACAGCTGGTACTGGCACGGTCAGGATTCGATACCATCCACACAGTAGAACAGTGCCTTAACAGGATCCACCATCTAGAACACACAGGATATGGGGAGAACAGTGCCTTAACAGGATGCAGGCCGTGGGGCTCATCCACACACTAGAACAGTGCCTTAACAGGATGCAGACCATGGGGCTCATCCACACTCTAGAACAGTGCCTTAACAGGATGCAGACCGTGGGGCTCATCCACACACTAGAACAGTGTCTTAACAGGATGCAGACCGTGGGGCTCATCCACACTCTAACAGGATGAACAGTAGAACAGTGCCTTAACAGGATGAGCCACACTAGAACAGTGTCTTAACAGCTCTCATCCACACACTAGAACAGTGTCTTAACAGGATGAGCCACCCAGCAGCTCTTGTTATCGTTACTGTTTGTGTTAAGTTATTTGTTTCGGTAGGAATAGCTCTTTACCTTATGCCAAATGCTTAATACATGATCATGTTTGTGTAAATGTAAAATGTAAAATGTAAAATGTTTGCTTAAAACACATTCCTCATATTTTACGTGGTATGGCTTCACCGAACGGGCAGTAGAGAGATCCCACTGTAGCTCCTCATGCATCGGTATGAAGCCACAACTCCACACCGCCGCCCTCATGGTGGAAAACCCCCCCCGAATAACACATCCGCTGGTTAGGATGCCTTACAGTTAGAATTAAAAATAATATCTCAATAATAATGCAGTAAAGAGCCTTTAGAAGAACAAGAGAAGATTAAACCTGTCCCTTGTGATATCGTTTCTATCGCCTCAGTTCATGCCTGCATTCGTAAAAAAAACCTTTAAAAAAACCAGCCCAATGTTGACAAAAGGGCTGTTCATCGCACCCGGGGATCACTTGCCACAATAACCGGAGAAGAGTGGGGGGGTGGAGAGGGGTGGAGAGGGGGAAGAAAAAAAGAGATGCACGCATGCAGCGCTTTATTGAAATAAGTGGGCTGCTTCCTGCCCGGAGCATGCATTAGCTTAAGGACCTTTTCCTCACGGAGAGCGCTGATACAGAAAAGTCACTGCTGATCTATTACTGTCGTTAAAGGAGAGGGGGAGGAGGAGAGGAGAGGAGGGGGGGAGAGAGAGAGAGAGAGGGAGAGAGAGAACCTGCCAGTGTGACTGTCATCTTCTTTATGTGATCCAGAGTGCTGATGCATGCTTGTGTTCATTTAATTGCGCCGGGCCTGTACAAAGTTCCTACAATGGGGCACAAAAAGCACTGGTGCTCTCAGCTCTGTCACATACTCCCGTGACGTTGTTACTGTGAATTAAATAGTGGGGTGGGCGCTCAGCGCTGGGGTTTAAGTTGTTCTCTACGGGCGTGTGTTTTTAAATGTTGGGAGCAGGGGGAGGGGGGGTAAACAGTCAAACAGCTGAGGTGTGCTTTTTCTGCTCCTCTGTGCAGTCGCCAGGCAACCGCGGTCAAGCACGTCAACACAATGATCGCAGAGACGACCTCTGCCTTTATCTCTCTCTCTCGCTCTCTCTCCTGTCAAAATAAAAGTCCGAGGTTTTTTTTTGTTTTGTTGCTTTGACATGCACAGTGTGGGTCAGGACCCAGTGGAGGATCATGATAGCGGTTGAGCCGGGGCATGAGACACATGCAGTGCTGTGTTGTGTATTATCCCGCTCCTGTGGAAAGTCACAACAGTCAGATTAAACGCGGCACCCGCCAGCGTACGCGCAGTTATTTTGACACACGTTGAAGACATTTTAAGTCAATATTTGAACTTGTGATGGGCTACATTTCAAAGGGGCGGGTCACAGAAAGTGCAGTCACTTGACAGGTGGTACGAGGTGCTTAGGAACCTAAATTAACAAAAATGTACAATTAACAATGAATTTACTTCAATAAAATTAATATTGGGGAGGGGGGGTGAGCAGGCTTTAAATCACAGGTGACAACCCCCCTCCCCCCAAAAAAACCTGTTCCAAAACAAGATGTGGCCTAAAAACCTAAAATATGTCTCAAACATCCATCTCCAAGTGGCCCAAACTACCATTAATAAATGTCTCATGTCCCCTACCCCCAAAAAAGAAAAGAAAACGACAACAACAAAAACACAATGTGCATGTAAACGTGCGGAAGGAGGGAGAGGAGAAGAGTGGGGTGGAGAAGCGGTGGAGTGTGGCCGGGCCGGGTCCTGTAATCTGCGCATATCCATCGCGCACGCCGTGAGGACAGCGAGCGCTCTTCAGCCACTCTGCGCTGTAATTAATTCCCACGTCAGGCTGCCGCTGAAGGCCCGGGACCAGAGGCAGCGCAGGTGATTAATCGCTGCCTTTTAAGTACTTCAGAACTGAGTACAGTTACAGAAAAGCTGAGCAAAGTCATTCTTCTTCTTCTCGTTTTCTTCCTCTCCTCCCCCTCCCCCTCCCCCTCCTCCCTTCACCGAAAAACAAAAGAGTCCCGTCTGAGGTTGAGGTTGCACACTGTCCCGTGCCCACAGATGGGTTCCCCAGTATCTTCTGCCCCCAGATTTCGCTGTCATCGCCTGGTCTGTTTCAGTGCCTCGAGGGCAAACAGTTAACTCCTCTGGCAAACTGACTGTCCCGTCCCTCCGGGCGCCTGGCAGCCGCTCCTCGCGGTCTCGCCTCTTCTCTGCCCTGACCCCTCGGTGGTGGAATTATCTTCCGCACTCGGTCAGGACCGCGGAATCACTGGCCATCTTCCGCAAGAGACTCAAAACCCACCTCTTCAGACTCCACTACCACTGACTCTGTACAGTTAACGAATTGTCGTCACCACTGCTTACATGTTTAATACTGCATTTTGTAATATGTATCCATGTTGAAGACTTTCCAAAAAAAAAAACCTACTAGCCTTTTCCCTCCCTGTGCTAGAGGTACAGTATTCAGCTGCCAACAATTGCTGTATCACTGCACTGATCTTTTGCGCGGACTATGATTGATCTTAGCATGTATTAATGCACAACTCCCTCCCTTTCTCCGTTAAACAGGCAGCAGTGTAGTGTGGTGTAGTGTAGTGTAATGGTTAGGGAAATGGACTTGTAACTCAAGAGGTGGTTCAATTCCCAGATGGGGCACTGCCGTTGTACCCTTGAGCTAAAGCTACTTAACCTGAATTTCTTCAGTAAAATATCCAGCCGTACAAATGGATTGTATGTAAAAATAAAAATAAAGTAAAACTGTGTAAGTTGCTCTGTATAAGAGCGTCTGCTAAATGCCTAAAAAATGTTAAATGTAAATGTACACGCAGAAAAAACCCATTGGGGGCACCCTGACTGGAATGTGGTCAACGGTGGACCGACGCGACCGGAGGACGGACGGCTGACATTCTACTCATTTAGTTTCTGTGCTGAATGTCTCTCGGCGGAGAGAGAGAGCGGTCGTTTGACGAGACTCCTCCAATCTCCCTCCCTGACACGCTTGGTCCGCGGCGGCCACTATGGAGTGCCTTTTAATGGTGCCTCGCGCCCATAAAACGCGCCCGGCCGTGAATTACAATCTGGTGTTCGCTCTTTATTGGAGGCCTAATTGTGATGATCTTCCTCTAGTTGCCGGGTGCCCGCTCGGACTGAAGCACGGCTGCTGGCCCGCCTAGTCTCGGGATCCAATCAACATTTGAACTCATTTAGGGCTGGCAGCGTTGGCGTAATGGTTAGGGAGCTGGGCTTGTGACTGAGAGGTTGCTGGTTCGATTCCCAGGTGGAGCACTGCCGTTGTACCCTTGAGCTAAAGGTACTTAACCTGAACTGCTTCAGTAAAAATATCCAGCTGTATAAATGGATTGTATGTAAAGAAATGTAAACTGTGTACGTCGCTCTGGATAAGAGCGTCTGATAAATGCCTAAAACATGTTATATGCTACCGAATCCTGTAAATCCTGGCTAAGCAAGTGGGAAGTTACAAGAGCCCCTTTGCAAAGTGAAAACTAGTGTTCTCTGACTTCAACGTCATAGTTAAGATATTGTTGTTGTCTCTGTCTGTCATTTGACGGCGATGTAAATCTCTCTTTGCTGTTTGACGGCCGCCATTTAATAAGGTCTGGATGAATGAGTCATAAGAACGTAATTAGGGTGGGGGGTGGGGGGTCTCTCTTTGTTATTCCTCTGTCTCTTCCCAGGGAATGAACCCTTCTTCCCCCCCGCCCTCCCCCTCTTCTTCTCCTTCTTCTCAAAGGAATCGTTGATGATCCAACTGCTTTTTTCGATTAAACACGTCAAATCGGAAAAAGGGGAACGACGTTCGCATTCAGATCAGCCACTACTCCCCCCACTCCCCGGCGCCATTTCGCCCCACGTTTGGCTCCCAATTAAAGCGTGAGTGAGAAATGAAAGGAGCTCTGCACACAGCAGATGGGGGTTTGGAAACAGCCCCCAGGGTCATCTCCGGGTGCATGTGCGCTGCATTCCAAACGCAGCGTCTTTAACGCGCGCTCTCTCGCCGGCGCATCGCTTCGGTTCCGGCGAGCGGAATAACTCCCCCGGGGCGTTTCCCCAGCGCACTGCAACAAACAAACAAAAGAGTCAAATGTTTCAGCCCTCCGTACCAAATGGGTTCATTTACTAAATGTCACCGATCGCAGACGTTCTCCGTTCCCCCGTGGAAGAAACCCCTCCTAGGGGTTTGCCAGCGGCGTTGCGTTACTGGCGGCCAATGAAATGAAACCGCGCAGAGCGTTGATATGCGCACGTATCCCAGCATGCAAAAAATTTGCAATTATTATATTTTTCTTTTCTTGAATTCCCTCTTCTTGTTTTTCTTCTGCTTACAGACACACTTTGTAATGTTAATGAAAATCTTTGTAATGTGAATGAAAATCTTTTTAATGTTAATGAAAATCTTAAGCCCCATTCTGCATGACATACAGTATCAGGATTCCTGGATAAATAGGAGTGGTCAGATCAGAAACAAAAAAACATCTTGAAAGGACAGTCAAAAAAATACTCCATACAGTGCAAATAAACGGCTTGTGGCGCTCCTGTAGAAATGTGTACGTGGCAGTAGGGTGCAGTGATGGTGTAGCGGTTTAGAGAACCCGGTCACGCAGAGTGTGAAGGTTTGACTCTCGGCGAGCACGGTTTAGTGTACCCCCCTGAGTAAAGTGCTTGTCTGAAATCACTTCAGTGAGTACCCAGCTGTACAAACGGAGGCTAAACTAATCCCTTATTCCGATGACCGTCCTGAAAACTAAACCCTTATCAGACGTCCCACCTCTCACGGAAGCTCCGGGAGTCTCTCGGAATTTAGCCTCAGCTCCCTGACGCCTGCGAAAGGTCAGAATTCTCCCGCGAAGCTCCACCACAGAAGCTTATTTTTTTTGAGAGAGAGAGAGAGAGAGATTTCGGACCTCTCGCGGGTGTCAGGGAGCTGAGGCTAAATTCTGGAGCTTCCGGGACAGGTGGGATGTCTGCCTTATTCTGGTGCCCTATCCTGCAAACTAAACCCTTATTCTGGTGCCCTATCCTGCAAACTAAACCCTTATTCTGGTGCCCTATCCTGCAAACTAAACCCTTATTCTGGTGCCCTATCCTGCAAACTAAACCCTTATTCTGGTGCTCTATCCTGCAAACTAAACCCTTATTCTGGTGACCTATCCTGCAAACTAAACCCTTATTCTGGTGCCCTATCCCACAAACTAAACCCTAATTCTGGTGCCCTATCCTGCAAACTAAACCCTAATTCTGGTGACTGTACTTAAAACTAAACCCTTATTCTGGTGCTCTATCCTGCAAACTAACCCCTTATTCCGGCGACCGTCCTGAATCAGGCTCTGGTCGCACTTCCTGCCTGGCAGACCAGTGTGGACCAGTAATCATAAAGACCTCCAATCTGCAGCTAATCTCCCTTTGCCCTTGATTGCATCTGATGTGGCAACATTACCTTTTGCAAACCTTTGCAAGCATTTGACCCGAGAACTTTTAATTATGCCAACAAAAATCGATCCTGTATAAACGTTAAGACCGACCTCCCAGTCACCTTCTTTTTGAAGAAGAAGAAGAAAGGCGGTTCAAAGCCAGTCTCTCTGCTGGGACTGAGGTCACCATGTTAAAGGGAAAGCGCAGCGTGTGTGTAACCCTTATTTAAAAGGAAAAGCACGGCCGGGTTCGAGGCCGCAGGTCCCATTGGTAGTCACCTACAGAAACAGCATTCATGGTAAAGTGGCAGAAAGAGCATTTATTAGAAAAATGAAACTTTTACTTATTTACATTTTTTACATCTTGTAATTTTTTCACATTTCCTTCAGTGACATGGTATTTATTTACATTTCACAAGAAAACATTTTTTTTTTTTAAACCCCTGTTCCCTTAATATGATCTACAGATTACAAAAAAATAAATAAATAAACAAATTAATAATTAAATAAATCAAAATCAAAATCAAAGTCGGAAAGAAGAACACAACACAGTTTTCTACTCTATGCTTAAGTTACAAAAAGATTGGAACGGAAGTACTTTAGAGAGAATAGGAGATATGTTTTAAAACCTTCCCACTGATTTAGTACTTTCTCATGCAAATTTGCCAGTAGCAGAATTAATTTAATTAATGCAAGAGTTTGTGTCAGCTTTGTATAAGTGATTGACTTACATGAAAAAAGTTCTTAAGACTTTTTGTATTTTTTTTTTACTTACACACACGCGCACGAACAAACAAGTGATAATGCTTTATAAACAAAACAAAAAAAACATTTAGTTAGGCATAGGATCGTATGATATGCGAGATAGCTATTATATACTCACATGACAACCCCACCCCACCCCACCCCCTCCCCCTTTCCCAAGTAAAAACACCGTCCTAAAATAATGGCTACTTTGACACCAAACAATAAGAATGCAATGTTCATCGGCAAACGTGGTAATTCAACAGGAATCACAAGTGATTTCTCGAGCGATTTCGTTCCCCTAACGTGACTCTTCTATGATCGACGACTTTTTCTATTACACGATACCAGAGGGACAGCCCCGTTGCCTTCGTGACGTCACTGGTGTCCCATTGGCTTTGTGCACACACAGTACATGCAACCATTTAAGTTCAAGAAAAGAATGCCTATTATAGTGCTACGGTGGCCACCGTGGGCCATCTTTAGTGGAGGCAAAATGCTTTGACACAATGCTTCAAATTATTGATTTTAAAAATATAGGAGCGTATAGGAGTGGCCCTGTGTGCATACTGGAGTTACGGTGACGGCTTGGTGGGTTGCGGCGCGGAGGAGGCGGTGCTCCGCCGCATGTCACTACCGGTCTTAGGTCTACGGCAGCGAGTTCTCAATATGAGGGAGGGGGATAATTGACATGAAAAGGAGGGTATAATTGGCTTCTAAATTTGGAGAAAATGGGGAAAAACAACAGAAAGAGAAAATAGAAGAAAAAAAAGTGGCAACAGCTGGCATATTTTTGTAATGCATGACATTGTCAAATACATGACATTGCCATTGAAATATGCACTCCTTAAAATACAATGGACCTCATATTCTACCACACTGGCAAATGCGTTACTCTTTTGCAAGGGTAAAGATTCTAGGTACTTCTATTTCTGATTGTATACTAACGAACCCGGGCGTACGCTGAATTTGCCTTGAGATTTCTGTTGAGCTGGGAGGGTGGAGAACAATGTAGGCACAACAACAGCGTGATACAGAGGCCTGCTGGGACATGGAGTTCCGCCCATTTATTATTATTTTTATAAACATGAAAACTGCTATCCTGAGCTATTATTTTTTGTCTGTGGAGGGGAAAAAAAGAAGATTTTTACTGTTACATTTTTTCCCCCATTCCCATTACTAAATGTAGTGACTGTTGCACCGTAACTCAAGTTTATTACACAACGTGGATGTGTAATGTGCACTTTGGCGGGCCTCGGTTGGTAGATCGGAAAATACAAATTGGTATAACATTTTTTTTCCAGAATAAGAATTCTGTTCCTTTATTCGGTTTTGTTCACATTGCCCTGGCATAAGCTCTGTCCATCCTGTGGGGTGTGGACGTCCCTCTTCCTACGCCTGCACAGCGTCTCTGACTCAATGGATGTTTCTCTAACAGCAAAGTCAACGAAGGATGCTTCGGACCATACGAGACTCCACAGTTGCGTTTGGGGCTGACTGAATAAGCACTCGCCTTTACGTGACGGAAAAGTACAATATTCTTGCTTACCGGCCTTTCACTGGCTGAGCTAATAACGACACTTAACACTTAAATAGTTTGTGTCAGAGTTATATTGCGTGTATTTGATGATATTAAGAAAAGGATGAGAAAAGAAAGCATTACTTGTTCTTTGTAGACTACCGGATGGATGGAGTTTGTCTGAGAGAGAGAGAGGGAGAGAGAGAGAGAGAGAGAAAGGGAGAGAGCGAGATATTGAGAGAGGGAGAGAGCAAGGAAAGAGAGAGAGAGAGAGAGAGAAAGGGAGAGAGAGAGAGAGAGAGAAAGGGAGAGAGAGAGATATTGAGAGGGAGAGAGCAAGGAAGAGAGCGAGAGAGAGAGAGAGAGAGAGAGAGAGAGAGAGAGAGAGAAAGGGAGAGAAAGGGAGAGAGAGAGAGAGAGAGAGAGACAGACAAGGAGAGACAGGGGAGAGAAAGGAAGGAAGAGAGGGAGATATCGAGAGAGGAAGAGAGAAAGGGAGACAGGGAGGGAGAGAAAGGAAGAGAGAGAGATATCGAGAGAGGGAGAGAGAAAGGGAGAGAGAGAGTGACTGAAAATGCAGTATTGAGGTGTTTCCTTTGTGTTCAGCTCTGATAGAGACAGAGCTGCCAACAGATTGCAATTTTTTTTGTCTGGTGCAATTTCAGGACAAAAAAAAATAATAGAGAGTGGTTTGAAGTCGCGGCGTTCGTGAGATAAATGTTACGGTTTTGGTTTTCAGGTCTCATTTGTGACACAGTCAGTCCCCGTGAATATGTGTCCTCATGCTTGAGCCTTCTGATGTGTGAAGCGTTGGCACTTTGGTTCGTGAGCAGGGAAATTAGAAACAGAGGCAGTTGCAAAGGCTCATGGGAAATATGCTCGTATGCCAAGCTGACGCAAAAGCAGAGCTTCCACCCTCAGCAATGGAACATGGTTACTGTAGGCATGCTTGATCCAAGCTCACCTGGAATTAGATAGAGGATATTTACATAGGAAAAAAAATCCACCTCCCCACCCCCTCCCACCCCAAAATAAAATAAAACTCAAGCTTACAAATATTCCACGACTGAGGTCCCTGTTTCTCAGCCAAGCGGAGACCGCGTATCTCTTAAGGTTTAATGACAGACCCGCGAGCAGTGTCTTCATCTACATATTCTACTGAAGGAAGAAAAAAACAAAAGAGCGATATAGCTAGCTATAGAGACTCCTGTGAGATTGACACAAAAAATATCATTTTACTCTTTAGAATTATAATTGTCATGATCATGGTGATGACGATGACGATGATGTATCCCTATATTAATTTACAAGTGATTTACAGGTGCCTAATATTCAAAATGGTTCCTTAAGTGTTTTTGAAGAATTAGGAAAAATAAATAAAATAAAAAATAGTCCTACAGCAACAAAGCATAAAGAACGGTAAAGGAGACAGATCATATCTTTGGAGGAATAGCAGACTGATCGTACATTTTTCTTATATAGATAAAGTCTGAATACAGGTTTGAAGGAAAACAAAAGCATGACATTTTAACCAACCAATCAAGGAAGAGCAAGAATATATATTTACATATACCTTACGTCACTGGGCTTTACCTCACTCGGAGGGTAAAGACGGAACAGGGAGTAAGGTATATCTAAAAGTAGGTTGTATTCAAGGCCAACTCTCGTCTGTGCACCAATAGAACAGTGTTTTTGCTCTGAATCTCTTTTTTGTCTTTCAGTGCGTAGCGTACAGTGCATGCACCCTGTCACAAATCATTAGTATTCAATAAATCATAACAGGGAAAAAAAACAAAGAAATTGAATGTAATAAAAACATCGGAGTTTCATGCCAATAATATAATATACTTTTTTTTCCCATATGCAATTAAAATACATTTCTCAAAAGGAGCAGGGGCGATTACAAGGGGTTGGGGAAACAAGCAATCACCTGAATGGCTGATTGAGAAGGGGAGGGGAAAAAAACGAGAGAAAAAAAAAAGATTCCATACACGGATATCGAACCTTGATATTATTTTTTTTACATGTGCATATTTCTCAAACATCAACATCCTTGAGCAGCATTTGAAGGTTTAACGCGACCGATAAGTGAATCTAGTGTATTCCGCGAACACTCGTCAGCTTCCCACAATGCAGTGCGGAAGAATGGTGCTGCAGAATTGACCTCAGAACAGTGGGTAAGAACTGAAAGGGATATCGGGACAAGGACAGCAGAGAGACAGAGAGAGACCTCCGAAAATTCTAAAGATATGAAGGAAAAGAAAGCAACTTTGCTGCCTGGAAATATTTTGTGTTCTCAATATTTTTGTGTTTATAAAATTGTTTATTTCCCCCACCCCCCACCCCCCACCCCCAAAGTCAAACAAGGAGCCAGTTTCAGATTCGCTAATATTGCATGTTTTGGGTGTTTTGTGCTTGGGTTTGTACGGTGCGCGCTGTAGATTTGAAACCTCAAGCTTGGCTGGAGTAAGCTGATGCTCTCTGAATTCCTACCTTTGTCTGGGCAGTGTGTTTCATGACGGGAGAGAGAGAGAGAGAGAGAGAGAGAGAGAACAGCAGTGGAAGACTCTGGACGAGTAAACAAGTGAGCGTTAATTAATACACTTTGCAGCATGCCAAACGCGATGCCAAGGTGCATGTCTTTTGTGCGGCACAAAACAAAACCAAAAAATCTATACACAAATTCCACCATGCCATTCGTCTCCTGAGATATTGCCTTCCAGTTAATTAACAACAGACTACATCTCTGTTCCCTTTAGAGATACTTTTCAAGTTAGTAGGACATTTTTTATTATTATTATATTTTTTTTTACATGGGTGCATCTGTATTAATGTGGGTGAACTTGAACGTGTGTTTCCATGAAATAAACATGCTCTCTTTATGAAATTTATATATTCCAAAATACAGTCCGAAATCGAGACATTTTCGTTAGCCAGTGCTGTGATTGTACCGTCTCATAGACCGGACAGCCAATGAATACCGATGTCCTCTTTCAGAATTGAATCTTACCCAAAGTTTTGTTTGATGCTCTCAACGCGTTTTTGACGTACATTTCGATGGCGGCGCGGGGAGGGGGTCCCCACGTCTCACGCCAAAGAACACAACAGTCTTCAGGAGGATCAGAATGATGCTTTTTTTTTTTTTGTTGTTGTTGTTGTTGTTGTTTCGTGTCACAGTGTACACGTTCGGCAATCCCGAGTACCGAACACAATAACCGTGAGGTAAAGTTTCGCTAATAAAACCGTCGTAATTCTCTGTACAACGTTAAAATCTTTATTACCCTGTTTTTAAGAGAGAGAGAGAGAGAGAGAGAGAGAGAGAGAATAGAGAATAGAGAATTCACAAAATGTCCCAGGAAAACGTTTCGCTCGTTGTCCTTCTGCAAGCTAAAGCCGGACTGAGTTTACTGGGCACAGGTCTTAATTACACAGGTAATCACCTAAAATCAGTTAAGACTAATTCCATTTAATGTAAATGTGGTGATTTT
>JAINUG010000217.1:237500-255000 GCA_029706075.1 Aldrovandia affinis
GTGTTAATATAGAAATGTGTGTGTGTGTGTGTGCATGCGTGTAAATGATATGGAATTCTTTATCGTACTTGGTAAGATATGCCATTTGCAATGCATTTGCAAAATATATGCACAACATCCTATACAATCAAAATAAATGAGCTTATTTCCTAAAAATATGCATTATAGTTCATCATACGTATAACATCTTCATAAGATTAGCAACACACGCTCATACATATATTTATATATCAACACGTTTATCGACAGCCGAATATTTCATTCATCTCCTAACATCATAGTTTATCGCACGTGGTAGCGTCTTGATGAGATTAGCAGTGTATTTTAGCAGTGGGTTGGGCGATGCCGCGGTCGTACGCTAAGCGTACTCCACGGATGCCTCCAGCTGTGGAGCGAGTCTCTCCTCGAGATTGATACCGCGCAATAACACCTCGGCACTAACATTTGGCAAACGTCTCACGGAAAACCTTTGGTGATGGAACCGACTCTGTATTGCAGATGTCATCCAAGACACTAAACTCACATCGGCTTTCTCCGTGTGCGTGTGTGTGTGTCCCCACCCCCTGGGGGTGAGAATACGAGAGATCAAATGAACACTCGTTTCACACCTGTTGAAGCCCAGGGCTGAATGAAACACGCCATTTTTTAATTTATATATAATTTCTTGCTAACGTGGTTGGTCGCCACGTCAATGGACTTCAGTATTGAGCGCGGGTCTGCGTACGTACGTGACGTGTGGGGTATCAAATGAAAGGTAACGCTCCACAAACTGGCAGTGTAGTGTCACGGTTAGGGAGCTGGGCTTGTAACTCAGAGGTTGCTGGTTCGATTCCCAGGTGGGACACTGGTGTTGTACCCTTGAGCTAAAGGTACTTAACCTGAATTGCTTCAGTAAAATATCCAGCTGTATAATTGGATTGTATGTAAAGAAATGTAAACTGTGTAAGTCGCTCTGGATAAGAGCGTCTGCTAAATGCCTAAAATGTAAATGTAAATGTAAATGTACAAACCCTAGCTTGAATGTATGATCATGGGGGGTTGAGGACGACTTTCCGCCAGGGTGTCAGCTGGAAGTGTTTTTAAAAAAGCCCTTCATGAAGCTTTCATGATCCGGCATGAAAAAGTAATGTGCTAATATACACAGCAGCCTTCTCACGCCAGGGGCCCGAGGCCTCTCTGCCCGGTGGGGACATCTTTGCCTCTTCGTTTAAGGCTTAAGTACTTCCATCATTTTGTACTTACACTTTCTTTTTGGCCTCCCGGGTGGTCTCGCGGTTACATTACACATTCGACGCTGGCCACTGCGACCGGGGTTTGGTTCCACTGGCTCTGGCCGGGAGTGCCACTAGGGGGACGGCAATTGGCTGTCCGCCCCAGGGAGGGGGGAAGGAAGCTGACATGAGTTCACTGCGTATAGGAGTGGCTCTGGAGTACCGGAGTTACGGTCGACAGCCTGGCGAGTGCCGTCTCCGAGGAGACGATACTTTGCCCGTGCCACTGCCGGTCTCAGGGCTACGGCAGCGAACTCACAATACCAGGGGGATTGAGTTGAAAAATAGGGGTGCAATTGGCTACTAAATTGGGAGAAAAACAGGTTGTTTTTTTAACACAACGCAGGTTTGGGGCCCCCGTTGCCATTTGCCCTGTGTTTTCCCACCAACGATTTCAGTTTTCACTGACCAGGTGTTCGACCCTGCCAGCGTTTATCGTCCCGCTGTGATTTCACTTGTCAGGCTGATCAATTCGTCAATTTAAAATGCAGCCTCTTTTCGTAGAGGGGATTATTTGCCACAGAGCACACTTCTGAAAATGAAGGAATAAGTCTGATGCGGCTGATTAGAAAGGCCTTACAGGAATATGGGCTATTAAGTCTGGTATAGAAAGCACATCCATGTCTAACATACCGAGGCCTTAGGGTGAAACTTCCTGAGTGTCTAATTCAGACGGCTCGTTAGCAGCTCGTTACACTTTGGGAATTGCAATTAAGGTTTAATTAAAAACCAGCAGCCCTTTGAATATGAGACTCCCTGATGTACACTACAGTCAAATACGACGTACGGAACTGAAGGACGTACATTTTTAATGTGTGTGTCGAAATATACTGCACTACGCTACAAAATGAGTAGGTTTCACGATAACGAGCAGAATGCTGATGCCCCTTAATTCAGCTCAGATTCTTCTTCTTGTGCCATATGATGTGTATGTATGGCTATACAGAAAATGGGAAATGCATAAACCGACAGAAAAGTCAAGCTCCTTCTGTGTAGAATTAAAGCACTTTCAGTGTTCAAGGGCCCAAGGGAAGCCGGTAATGGGTTGTTGTTGTCCAGCCTGCTCCCGCTCAGCACAGCGCCCCATGTGGCCATGTGAAAGACTGCAACACTGCCACAGCGCCCCCTGTGGCCGTGTGAAAGACTGCAATGCTGCCACAGAGCTATGAGTGCTTGAAAAGTTCACAATGCTGCCACAGCGCCCCCTGTGGCCATGTGAAAGACTGCAACACTGCCACAGCGCCCCCTGTGGCCACATGAAAGGCTGCAACTCTGCCACAGCGCCCCCTGTGGCCATGTGAAAGACTGCAACACAGCCACAATGCTCCCCTGTGGCCATGTAAAAAAACCTTGAAATGCTGCCACGGTGCCCCCAGTGGCCATGTGAAAGACTGCAACACTGTCACAGCGCCCCCAGTGGTCATGTGAAAGACTACAACACCACCACATGCGAAACGTACCGTCTCCGATGATGGCGAGGATAGCCAGGTCGACTTGGCGCCTCCAGTACGAGCCCTTCTGCAGGGCGATGCCGTAGCCCGTGGTGGCGAAGATGTAGCCGCTGCCGATGGTCACCAGCTTGCAGCCCTCGTCCCTTCCCGCCATGTAGTTCAGCACGGCCGCGTCGTAGATGAAGGCGTCCAGCTTCCTGCCGGGGACGACGGCAGACAGACAGACAGACAGACAGACAGACATTACATTTACATTTGGCCGTTTAACAGACACTCCTTTCCAGAGAACCCTGCAGTTTAAACTTAAGTTTAAACATTCTGTCTATTTATACAGCCGGACGGATATTTCACTGATGCAATTCAGCTTAGGAATCTGTAATAATCTGTAATAATTGTTTAAAAAAAAAAAAAATGGATTGCCTTCGAAAAAAACAATACATTTCATTTTTAGATTTTATGCGTTTAGCTGTCCAGACAGCGTTTTACACACGTTTTTTACACGTTTTTTAATATTAATTTTATACAGCTGTATATTTTACTGAAGCGATTCAGCACCTTGCTCAAGAGCACAAAGGCGCTCGCCCGCTGCTCCCTCAGGTTACTACCTGTCGAGGGATCCAGACCCCACAGGAGGCAGGTTAAGGTGTGCTCTATTCATATATAATATCATAATAATATAATAATATATGCCATTTGGCAGATGCTTTTATCCAAAGTGATTTACAGTAGTGAATGCATACATTTTTCAGTATATGTGGTTCCAGTGGGAATCGAACCCACAACCTAAGCGTTGCTAGCGCCACGCTCTACCTACTGAGCCACACAGAACCACACTCTACCTACTGAGCCACACAGAACCACTATCTACTGAGCCACACAGAACCATACCTACTGAGCCACACAGAACCACACTCTACCTACTGAGCCACACAGAACCACTATTAGAAAATTCAACTCAAAATTCTAAATGGGAAAGTGTTTTGTTGGAAATGGGGATCATTTGCTCATTTCTGTTTGTTACATCCCTGTTTCACATCTGTCTACGTTTGTTTTTCAGACTTATTGAGATTTCTCCAGAAGACCTGTAATCATTTCCAAGCTCCAATCTGATTGTGTGAGTTGCATTCAATACCCATTTTTTCATAACCTTGTCTCACAAATAAATGCATTGTTTTTTTGTTCTTCACAGACAGTTTTTTGCGACGGCCTGTTCACATGAGTGTTGCAGCCCGTTCAGCAATCACATAAAGACAAAAATCTACTTGCCGAATCGGGTTTGTGAGAAGAAGAAGAAAAAAAGCTGAAAAATAAAGAAAATATCCCACATACTTCTCTGCTCCGAAAGAGCGCTTTAACAGACAACGTTTTAACCAAAAGGTCTTCATCTAATGCTGTAATTAACATTCTACTATGTTACGCGTTAAGGGTGAATTTTGATTGAGTCTGTGCCAGTAGAAGTGTTTTAAGGATAATTGCAGAGTAAACTAATGGGTAATCCGTGTCAGAACGAGCCCTGCAGTCCTGAAGGTGTCCTTCAGACGCACATTACAGGAGCGCCGGCTGTGCCTCGTAGCCTCGTGAGCGCAGGGGGAAGGGGGAGGTCTCTGACCTTCTGCACCTCGGCCACCATCATTCACCTGTTTGTAAAAGCTTTTCAGTCTGCGTGCAAGCATCCCCTCGCCGTTTACAATCAGCGCAACCAGTGTGCTACAACCTTGGGTAGGGTAGGGGGCGCTAGAGTCTCATTGGGTTAGCGCGTTACATTGTCATTGGGTCAGTGCGATACAATCTCATTGGGTTAGCGAGCTACAGCCTTGTTGGGTCAGTGCGCTGGAGCCTTGTTGGGTCAGTGTGCTACAGTCTCATTGTGTTAGCATGCTACAGCCTTGTTGGGTTAGCATGCTACACTCTCATTGGGTTAGTGTGCTACAGTCTTGTTGGGTCAGCATGCTACAGCCTCATTGGGTTAGCATTCTACAGCCTTGTTGTGTCAGCATGCTACAGCCTTGTTGGGTTAGCATGCTACAGCCTTGTTGGGTTAGCATGCTACAGTCTCATTAGGTCAGCATGCTACAGCCTCATTGGGTTAGCATGCTACAGCCTTGTTGGTTTAGCGTGCTACAGCATCATTGGGTTAGCATGCTACAGTCTCATTTGGTTAGCATGCTACACTCTCATTGGGTCAGCATGCTACAGCCTCATTGGGTTAGCATGCTACCGCCTTGTTGGGTTAGCATGCTACACTCTCATTGGGTTAGTGTGCTACAGCCTTGTTGGGTCAGTGTGCTACAGCCTTGTTGGGTTAGCGTGCTACAGCCTCATTGGGTTAGCATGCTACAGCCTTGTTGGGTTAGCATGCTACAGCCTTGTTGGGTTAGCATGCTACAGCCTTGTTGGGTCAGCATGCTACAGCCTTGTTGGGTCAGTGTGCTACAGCCTTGTTGGGTTAGCACACTAAAGCCTTGTTGGGTCAGCATGCTACAGCCTTGTTGGGTTAGCACACTAAAGCCTTGTTGGGTTAGCATGCTACAGCCTTGTTGGGTCAGCATGCTACAGCCTTGTTGGGTTAGCACACTAAAGCCTTGTTGAGTTGGCACTGCTACACCGCACCGGCCGAGGCCTGCTCCGATCAACTCCTTGTGAGAAGGGAGGCCCGACGGGCATCTGTGTAAGAACATGGGGAAACTGGGCTTGTAACTCAGAGGTTGCTGGTTCAAATCCCAGGTGGGGGGGCACTGCCGTCGTGCCCTTGAGCTAAAAGTACCTGACCTGAATTGCTTCAGTAAATATCCGGCTGTATAAATGGGAAGCCTATAAATAAAAGGAGCTGTGTAAGTCCCTGTGGATAAGGATGGCCGCTACGCGAGTTGCATAAGAAATGATGTGAGAACAGTGCCTGGCCCAATGGACGCCCCCCCCAATGTAAGCCATAAATGGCTCCCAAACCTTTACTTCTGTAACAGTGTGTGTAGCTTAGCTTAGCCTAGCACTTACACAGTGTTTAGCTTGCGCTGCTACTGCTGGTAATTTTCAGTGATATATTTCCTTTTACATTCACGTTGACATTTGTTTACTCAGCCGATGCTCTTATCCAGAACGACTTACAAACGCAGCGTGAGTCTTTTCAATTTCAGTGTGAGCTGTGACCAGGGATCTATTAAAGACAGACTTCCAGGCCCCCTGCGTTGGAACTCGTGCAGTGGGAGAGGATCAGAGCCAGGCCTAACCGAAGCTTAAACTGGAGCTCTCTCCGTGTCTGGTACCGTCCTCTGCCTTTTCCGCAAACAAGCAGAAGTTAGTGTCGCTGTGGCAACAATTTGGCCTGATTTGAGAAATGTTGAAAGGGGGACTCTAAAAAGGGAGCGGGACGATCAAGGTCGATCCTCGTGTGCCTAAAAAGACGCTCAACATGACGGTGACTTATTTCTCTCTCTCTCTCTCTCTCTCTCTCTCTCTCTCTCTCTCTCTCTCTCTCTCTCTCTCTCTCTCTCTCTCTCTTTCTCTCAATCTCTCTCCCTCTCTCTGCGTAATAACTTACATACTGTTCTCTCCCTCTCTCTTTCCTCTCTCTCTCCCTCTCTCTCCCTCTCTCTCTACATACTAACTTACATACTGTTCTCTCCCTCTCTCTCTCCCTCTCTCTCTGCGTAATAACTTACATACTGTTCTCTCTCTCTCTCTTTCTCTGTGTAATAACTTGCGTATTGTGCTCTCTCCCTCTCTCTGTGTAAAAATGTACACATTGTTCTCTCTCTCTCTCTCCACCTTTCTCTCTCTCTCTCTCTCTCTCTTTCTCTGCATAATAACTTATACATTGTGCGAAGACAAGAGGCAGAGAGAGTGTGAAAAGAGTGGCGCGGCGGTGATGCCATTTCACATTCTGGTCCTTTCTCTCCGTCGGCTGACAGCCAAACTCTGCTCTTCACTCCCACTGCCTTTGTTCTCCTGTGCTGTGCGATCTCTGTCCGGGAGACTGACGTATCGCCCGTCGACTTTCTTAAAAAATGGAAGCGCACCACTGCACAATTTATGATGTCATTAACGGCTAACGGAGGCTAGCGCCGCTCAGAACTCCCTCTGTTCCCCTCTCTCAGCTCCGGTCCGGAGAGGGGGGGGGGGGCGGAGGTGCAGAATGGAGAGACGGACAGGAAGGAGAGAAGGCCAAGGCTCCTTTCCATTCTGTTTAATACCAGGGTGCGGCCGCCCTGTAGGGCTAATCCGCTAAAAGGACACAGCAGCACCCTGTGGCTTGTGCAGTAATTTGCTCTTGCACACACACACACACACACACACACACACACACACACACACACACACACACACACACACACACACACACACACACACACACACACAGACACAGACACATGCAGACACACACAGATGCACACGCACATACACACACACACACACACGCACATACACAGACACGTGCAGACACACACACAGACACACACATGCACATACACACACACACAGACACAGACACTCACATACACAGACACACACACATCACACACACACACACACACACACACACACGCACACTCTCTCTCTACACACACACACACACACACAGACATGCACACATGCACATACACAGACACACATGCAGACACACACACACACACACAAATGCAGACACGCAGGCACAAACAAACACCCTATGTTTATGCAGCAGGTAGGCCGTTATCGTCACGGTTACACCCTTGGTTCTGCCCAGCTTGGCTGAACTGGGATCAGCCCGCAGAGTTGGGGGAGGAATACCAAACACCACAGAGGCACCGCTGCTCCTCCTGAAACTCACAGAAGGGCTGTGCCTCACGGGGCCTTGTGGGGCCTTGTCCCTCCTGCATGTCCGTCTCCACCGCCCGCATCTACATACAATCCAGCCTGCCGATGGAAGCCATCTTTAAAAAGAGTTTCTAGGCCTCCTGCGTGGTCCAGTGGTTACGTTTGACCACGGAGACCGGGTTCGGCCCCATGGCCAGAGTCGGTTGGCCGGGAGTGCCATCGGGCGGCGATTGGCTGTCCGCCCCAGGGAGGGGGGAAGGAAGCCGACAGGACGTTCGCTGCGCATAAGAGTGGCCCTGTAGTACCGGGTTACGGTCGACGGGCTGGTGAGTGCCGTCTCGGAGGAGATGATGCTTCGCCTTCGTCACTACCGGTCGCAGGACTACGGCAGCGAACTCACATTACTAGGGGTGGATTGACATAAAAATAGCGGGTCTAATTGGCTGCTAAATTGGGAGAAAATGGGATAAAATCTGAAACAAAAAACAAATATATATATATATTTTTTTTAAGCGTTTCTGATGTGAGAGGCTAACGAGGCTGGGTTCTGAGGTTTGGCTTTGAGCCATTCAGGTCTTAAACTTATCACGGCCTACTCATCATCTACCATTCTGTGGTTTTACTGTGCTCCTCCTCACCAAGTTACCAACGCCAATGCATACAGGTGATCACTGTCTCTTGGTCATGCTTCATGCTGTGCTGTATTTAACACAAATACAGCGGGCTCCAAAAGTCCACTACCAAGATCTGTTTGTTTTCATCATTCATCGAAAACTAACAACATTTTTACTCAGGAGAATATTTTGACCTTTAACTACTTCACTAAGCTATGCTGACATAATTACAAACAGCTGCAAAAACTTTTGCAAAGGAAGTGTCCTTTTTCAAGATTAAAGCACCTGCAGTAGCAACGAGAACACATAGAGGACCATATTAATTACGTCAATATCTGGTATTAATTGTTACAGGACCAAAACAACTCACACTGTGTATTAGGAGTGTCCATGTATTAAAACTTAAATGAAAAATACGGTGTCACAACATTTCGAGGAAATGAAAGGCAATGGTGTGCAAACAAAATATTTATAGATATTCCAATTTCATACCATCCTTTCAACATTTGTTTTTATTTGTATTCAGTGTTTTATGACATTCTTGAATAACAAATACCACATGAGTAAATATATATATATTTTTAAAAATGGCCAATTATACCCTCTATTTATTTATTTACAGCCAAACTTCACCCTCGATCGGGGGCTTATGGCCAGGGCCGGTCTGGCAGAGACGGGTTTCGAACCGCGTCCATGATAGGCAGCTCACACTCGCACAGGACCAGCCAAGATATGGGTGCGTTAGACCGCTACACTATCCGCCAGCCCAGATGAGTAAAAATGTTGTGTTCGTTTTCGATGCACGATAAAAACAAGCAGATCTGGGTAGTGGACTCAGACCTTTGGACCCCTCTGTGTATGAACCGTGACCACAAAGGGAAGGGACCCCTGACCGAGCTTTGACCACTCTGTATTTAACACGTAGATGAACCGCGACCGCAACCTGAGCGAGGCCTCACCCGGTCTTCAGGCTGACCAGCGCGTCCTGGACCCCAGTCTGGTGGTACTTGATCATGTACTGGTGCATGTCCGGGTAGTTCTTCCTGATGTTCCTCTCTGTGCTTCCGTTCGGGACCGTCCCAAACCGGAACGGGGGCGAGTAGGAGTAAGGGCTCTGGAACTGTGGGAGAAGAACACAGAACGCACACGGATTTGGTTTTTGTTTTTTACCCCAGGGGTCAGAGGTCACAGAGCGGGACAAGGGGCCACAGGTGGAAACTCTTTAAAGGCAACAGTTTTGTTTTTTTGCACTGATATCAGGAAGTACTTTCTCACACGAGGGTGAACACCACTGCCCCTCAGAGTGTGGGTGGAAGGACGAGCCAAGGCGGCCTGTTCACATGAGAAAACATTCTTGTGTTCTTATTTACAGTTGGAATGGGGGCCTCAGGTGGCGTAACGGTCTAAGCATTCACCCAGAATGCGAGTTACCCACTACAGCCACAAGCGACAATCATGTAACATGAGTTACAAACCCATTTACCCATACTTAGCATTCAGTCATCTGCTCCTTCCTGTGATGGACTCCTGTAGACCAGTAACCCAGCAGGGGGAGGAGGGAGGGAGGGAGGGAGGGAGGGAGGGGAGGGAGGGAGGGGAGGGGGGGAGGGAGGGGCAGGGGGTTGGGGGAGGGAGGGGCAGGGGGTTGGGGGAGGGAGGGGCAGGGGGAGGGAGGTACAGATCCCTCCCACAGTTAGCGACACACACGGCCGCCGATATCTCCACAACTGCACAGGTAATGGTGCTGCCTGGTCTTTATGCCACAGGGGTGTGGGGATGTTACATAACCCCCCCCCCACCACGGACGGAGTCACGCCAAACTGCACTGGTCCGCTGGGCACTGGAGCTGCACTTCGATCGAGCCGGACCTCTCGCGGGAATCGCAGCGGTTGCTGATTACATAACCAGCATGAACGAACACCCCCCTTCCTCCCTTCCCCCACCCCTGAATCTAAATAGCCTGTCCCATGAGCCGCTCGCGGGGCAGCAGACGGTAACCGCTCAGCAGACGATAACGAAACGATGAGGAACCTGCATCAAGGCCCAGCAGCCTCTCGGAGGTGCGGTGTCGGCACGGAGACGGGGGCCTGAGGACGGAGTGTCCAGAACAAAGCCTGTTGATACTGCGTACAGGTACAGTATACTGTACTTTATACAGGCACCTACATTCGATGAGCAAAGCTAACACGCACACACACATATACACTACCGTTCAAAAGTTTGGGGTCACCTTCCATCTGGACTATGGCTAATCGGGCACTCCTTCATTCTTCAGCAAGATAACGACCCGAAACACACCTTGAAGTTGTGCAAGAACTATCTGGTGAAGGAGGAATGTGAACAACAACTCAAACTAAAGACCTGGCCTGCCCAGTGTCCAGACCTCAATCCCATAGAACTTGTATGGGACAAACTGTAAAGGAAGAGTCAAAGCAAAGCAACCCACAAGTTTGTCTGGGAATTGCTGCAGGATAGCTGGGAAAACATGTCGGGTGATTTCCTGCTAAAACTTATTAACCGAATGGCCACTGTTTGTGAGGCTATTCTCACGCCAAAGGGTGACTATTTTGAGGAATCCAAAATTCAATTTTCAATATAATTTTCTTGAACATTTCTTTGATGTTCATTTTGTTCATTGTTACATGTGTTTTTGTCATTTTAAAGTATTTACAGAAATGTATACGGTGTAAAGCATTGTAAATTATGAGATAAAGATAGTTTCCAGCAGGTGACCCCAAACTTTTGAACGGTAGTGTATATATATATATATATATATATACACAGGTAACTGCCAAAATGAAGGAAACACTTGAGGAAATGAAGGGTTCTGGCAGCTCTGTTATAGTGTGGGGTGCATTTTCCTGGCATGGTTTAGGGTCCACTCAACCCCTTAGAGGGCAAGGTAAACGCCAATAAATACAAAGCCATCCTGAGTGATCACCTTCATCCTACGGTGAAGCATTTCCACCCTGATGGGAGCGGCGCATTGACGATGCAATGGCAACTACGAAGCTCATCGGATTGACCTTGTTGTCGCTCAACGTTAGTGCCATATGAGGGCTCATCAGACTGACCTTGTTGTCGCTCAGCCCGGTGACCTGGTCCACGAACTCCTCCTGGATCATGAAGGCGGCCAGGTTGGCTGTGTAGCTGGCGAGGAAGATGACGGCGAAGAAGGCCCAGATCGACACGATGAACTTGCTGGTGGTGCCCTTGGGGTTCTGCACCGGGACGGAGTTGTTGAAGACCAGGCCCCACAGCAGCCAGACCGCCTTGCCCATGGTGAACGAGGGCCCGTGGGGGTCTACAGAGAGGGGGGGGCGGGGGCAGGGGCCACAGAGTCTTTAGAGTCAACGGATACTCCGCTGCGACACCCACACTCGTTTGTCCCTTCCTCTCTCCCTCTTACGTTTACATTACCGGCATTTAGCAGACGCTCTTATCCAGAGAGACTTAAATGTGTCTTTACATTACAATCCCTTTATACAGCTGGGTATTTTACTGAAGCAATTCAGGTTAAGGGTCTTACTCAAGGGCACAATGACTGTGCCCCCACCTGGGAATCAAGCCTGCATCCTTTTAGTTAGAATCCCTGGCCGGGCGCGGCGATTGGCTGTCCGCCCTCAGGGAGAGGGGGGAGGGTGAACCAACACGAGCTCACCGAGAAACGCGAAGGGTGTCCCTGTAAAGTAGGGGGGCGAGTTCCGTCTCAGAGGAGGCGGATCATCGCCAGCCTCGGGGGAATTAGCTTACCCCGTACTGACGGACGGCGGGTTAGTGGGGGAGGCAGAATTGAAAGAAATAGAGGGTATAA
This sequence comes from Aldrovandia affinis, assembly GCA_029706075.1. Taxonomy (NCBI): domain Eukaryota; kingdom Metazoa; phylum Chordata; class Actinopteri; order Notacanthiformes; family Halosauridae; genus Aldrovandia; species Aldrovandia affinis. Next base: position 249,445 of record JAINUG010000217.1, read on the forward strand.
TTGGGAGAAAAACGTGGGAAAAGAAAGAAAGAAATTGTTATGCTTGGTCTTCAGTGGAAGGCAGACAGAACCTTTGATGTTAAGAGCCTTAAGAGCCCAAAATCTGGTGATGTTACAGGATCAGCAGTCGGTGGTTAAAAAAGAACGCTCTATTTATTACGTTTAAAGAAGGTCACAGCCTTCGGCAGAGTGTTCTTTAGCCCCCGGGCTGAGATTAAAACATAATTTCAGATCATAACGGTGCGCGTTGAGCACCTCCTTCACAGGTATTGACGTGCCCAATCTATTGGGCCTTTGCGGGGAACGCTACTTCCATCCTGTGTGAATTGGAAGTGAGAGATAGAGAGGGAGAGAGAGAGAGAGAAAGAGAGAGATTTGGCAGACGCCGCTGGTGATGGATCACAGCAAGGCGCAGTTAGATCAAATATTGAACTAGTAAATAGAAAAATCTTTGCCTTCTTCAGCAGAGCGGCGGCAGGTGCGGTTACAGGCCTTTCGGCTGTGCAGCTAATTTGTCAGTGTTGACGTTACCGCTAAAGACCTGCTAATTTTTCCAGCCAACTCTGCGTATTTTAGCACCTTGAGATCACTGGAACGTTAAGCCGCTTGCCCGAACCCTGCTCCCTGTTTTCCTGGGGGAAAAACCCAAAAAACCTAAATCAGCAGTTTACCTTAAAATGAACATTTAATGCATGCGATACGTCTTCACCAATCTTGGAAGCTAAAGCTGTGCTGGGTAAATGTAGGTATTCAAAACTTAACCCCCCCCAGGGGGAACACATATCGATGGACTTGGCAAGGCACGCATGGGAAAAATATACAGAGACGTAAATGAAATGTATAAATATATTATATATTATGACATTATATTATGTTATAATATATATAATTAAATATATTTTGCACGTACAGAGGAATAAATGTAGAAATACAGGCAGTTTTTACACTATATGATGTCTGGGGCTCACAGGCAGACAGTGTGACCGGTCCACTCTTACATTTCAGCCACTCTTTAATTTCAAAGGGACAAACGTGTCTGTGCCTAATACAGTGAAAGAGAGGCCGCTCCACCCTGCTGTTTGATCAACAAGGGCCTTGATGGAGGACTCTGTTCAAGCTAATCGCGGTGTGCTGTGTCCTTCGAGCGCCAGCCTCAAACAAACATGAGCCAGTGTCGCATTCCCCCTTTCTTTCAGTCTTTCGATCCCTTTCGATCTCTGTGTCGTTAACGTCAGCAACCACTAAAACGCCTGGGCGAGAAACCTAAAAGAAAGGACTTGAGAAGACTTAAGACCAACTATTCAACGTTAGGTTGCTGTTTTGTTGGACGTATGAAGGTAAAAGGGCCTTTCACTCTTCGGGTGTGAAACTACCTGACTCAACTGTTTTATTTAAATCAAATAAAAAATAGTAATAATAATAAAAATGGACTCCAGCTATACATAAAAATAAAAATAAAAGGTTTTTTGTTTTGACATCAACATAAAATAAAAGGTTATTTCCGGCGAAACTTCAAAAATTTAAAGTCAGTACATGACAATGTTTGCTGAGATCCTACAGGACATCACCTTTCCTTTATCCACATAAAATCCATCCAAAAGTTAATGGTTCGGGGGGGCTGGAGCCTATCCCAGCACTCTAACCCTGGACAGGTGCCAAAAGTCACTACGGGCAATTTAGACTCTCCAAAGCCACGTGCATGTCTTTGGGCTTCCGAGCCGGAGAAACCCCGTGGACACGGGGAGGTCCAGAAAGGCCCCGGCCTGACTGAGACCTTCCTTTCTATCCACTGCACCATCCACATTAGGACCCTTTCAAATCTAAAGACCAAGGTGTCCACCGTGAAACGCCTGAGGGATCTGAAGATCTCACGATGAGGCTCCACTCACTAACCTTTATCTCCTTTTCTGATCATCCCGCAAAATTAGAGGGGGGGGAATGCCCTGATATCCAAGTCCGTTTGAACTTTCAAAGCAGGGCTTCATAAAAATGGAGGGGACATCGCCAGCAATAATTTTTATTCTCTAATTTTTTTCCCCACACTCATGCATTTTAACTTGCCATGGATAAAGATGCCCACTTTAAAAAAAAATTAAATGTATTTTTATTAATTTCTTTTAAATATCTAATTCAATGAGGTTCCAATTATTGTTATTATTATTATTTATTATTATTATTATTATTTTATTTTTTTTATGATGTGAATGAATGAATGAATGAACCTTCATTTAACCAGGTTAGTCCCATTGAGATCAGAAGATCTCTTTTGCAAGGGAGACCTGGCCAAGAAGGCAGCAGCATATTAAATTACAGACAATACAAACAAGACAGTATTATTACAGTATATCACACAAAGTAAGAGCAGACTCAGCACCACTACGAAGCGATCTTAAAAGAGAGAGCGAGGGAGAGAACAGCTTAAACAACTCAATCACAGCAATGACAACTCCCGATGGAATCATCCTCCATATTCCTAATTAAAACTTTGAACTCGTTAAGAGGAACTAAATACTTCAGTTCTGCAGGGTATTCCGTGAGATTGTACTTTCTTTCTCTGTCCGAGCTTTAGGGACTGTCAGCAAAATGGAGTCTTGAGATCGTGAGGTGTACTGACCTCCTCCACATCGGATCCAATTAGGCTGAACCAGCCACAGAACTCATCATCATCGAAGGCTCTTGTATTCTACAACATATTTTAACTTTATTTATTATTTTAACCTTTATTTGACCTCTAAATAACCTGGTAGGTCAACTGAGAACCCGAATTCTCTTTTGAACTGAACTGTCGGCCATTTTAACTCCCCTGGATAAAGGTATCTGCTAACAGTATAATTATAATAATAATAATAATAATAATAATAATAATTAGCATTATTATCCATGTGGTAGTGAAGATTCGGTTTATTTTTTTATTCACTTATTGGTCCTTTGTTTAAACCAGGAAGTCCAATCTCAATCTAATTTTTTTATTTTTTTATATTTTTTTATTGTATAGGTTCAAATTTTTTCAGTTTTTCTCCCAATTTGGTTGCCAATTATACCCTCTATTTATTTCGATTCACTCGCTCTCCCACGAGTCTACCGCCCGTCCTCCGGGTAACGAGCCAATTTTTCAGGGCCAGTAGATCCGCCTCCTCCGAGACGGAACCTGACCACGGTTTCCTTTCCTGCTCCTCTTTTTCTGTGTTGGTATAGATTGTACATTGTAAGAATTGTTTTGGTTTAGGTTATTTTGTCATTGTCTTGCTCTGCTGTTATCCTCGTCTCTGGCAAAAGGGATTCATACATCTTAAGACTTGTTAAAAGGTTCTATAAAAATAAATCTAGAGCAGTGGTTCTCAACTGTGGTCCTGGGGACCCTGTGTTTTATTTTTTTAAATATACAGCGAATGTTGTTGAAACTACCACCCTGTAAAAGGTTAGGCCAATTGCTGTCATTGAACTCTTCATTTTCCAGATGGTTTACTCCCTCCCCCTCCCCCTGGAGCAGACAGCCAAATGCTTTCCCCAATCGGGGCTAACGACTAGGCCCGGTCTGGTAGAGATGCGGGTTTCAAACCACGTCCCTGACAGGCAGCGCACACCACACCGGACCAGCCTCAGTCTCATTTTCAACAGTCCTGACCAAGATGGCAGCAGCACATACACGATTTCAGATTTAATAAACAAACAAACAAGCAGCAAGCCAACGTGGTATAGAGATCCCGGTGTGACATGGTGGGGGGGGGGGGTGTTGGGGCTTACCTCTGCCCTGTGCCAGGTTCCTGTTGAAGCCCAGGGGGCTGATGTACTCAAATATGAACACCGCCATGGCTGTCACCAGCAGCAGCATCACAAACATCATCACCCACACAGACGCACTGAAGGGCTCTGTGCAGCAGGGGAGAGAGAAACACGCAGTCAGCCGCACTGCATCCACCACACACACTGATACACTGACACTGATACACACACACACACACTGATACACTGACACACACACTGATACACTGACACTGATATATATACACACACACTGATACACTATCACACACACACCCAGAGACACACACACATACACACACTGATACACTATCTCACACACACTCACTCACACACACTTATACACTATCACACAGACACACATACTCAAATACACACATTTATACACTATCACACACACACAGAGACACACACACACTCACTCTGTGACTGATCCTGTTGACGGACAGGCTGCGGAGATTAAACTCTCTCAAATCTGTCTCTTGTGGGAAGTGGAAGCGAGGCTGGCCTTCAGTTGGTTCCCCAGACTAAACCCTGCTCGTTATAGAGGGGCTCCCCAGACTAAACCCTGCTCGTTATAGAGGGGCTCCCCAAACTAAACCCTGCTCGTTATAGAGGGGCTCCCCAGACTAAACCCTGCTCGTTATAGACAGGTTCCCCAGACTAAACCCAAGATTCAGGAGTTTTATTTGCCATCTGCAACAAGTACAAGTACTAGTACATTGGAATTCTTACTCCAGCTCTTTCCCACCATATAGTGCAAAATACATAATATTAGGATGACTTGCAGGTGCACCACCCCCCTCCCTTTCGGACAGTTACCCAGAAAAGCCGAGGGCGACACCGTCCCGTTGCTCCGGGAAACCATCACGCTGATTCCCGTCTCCACGAAAGGGACTGAGAAATCGATGGCCTCCGACCTCTCCTCGTTGATGGTGAGAGAGCCCACCGCCATGACGGCTTTCTTGTACACCACCTGGGGGGGGGTAGGACAGAGCAAGAGGCCAGAAATACTCACCTTAATACTCTCTCTCTCTCTCTCCCTATCCCTCTTTCTCTCTCCCTCTTTCCATCTGTCTTCCCCCTCTCTATCGTTCTACAGATCTAATAAGAGCATAAGTTCTACGTAATGACCAGAACAGGCCGTTCAGCCCATCTAGGCCCTTCGCTTCCTAGTCTAGAGAATACCCAGCGTTGAGCCTGAAGTTGAACCAAGGGTCTCTGCCTGGACTACAGACAGGTCCACAATTATTGGCATCCGTGACGAAGATGAAAGATCAGTTTGCAGTTAAGTTTCAACCAGGAAGCCGAAACTTTGCTGCAAATTGATCTTATGGCAAGAGCATATCTCAAAATCAGCCAAGAAATTGTGACATGTTTTTGGGGGAAAAAATATATATTACTTGCGAAAGAAAATCTTTTTCTATGAACAACTGTATTAGTATAAGTAAAATATAAAATAATATAATAGTATTGTTTTTTGGGGACATACAATATAGCTCATAACCTGTATTGTATATCTTATACAGCCTTTTTTTGGACATGATTATCGAATTATACTATATATTTATATATAGTACCTCAAACTTCAGTTGGACACACAAACAATAAGAGGTTCTATAAGTCCCAGTCCAACCAAGCCATAGGATTAGAAGATCGGGATCGCTTGTCTGATAGGCTGTAGTGTGTTTGACCTCTGACCTTTGTACAGATGCAGGCGCCTGATTGGCCGCGAGCCTCACCTCCCCCACCATGCCGTTCCACACGTTGTTGATCTTCTTCCCGTGCTTGCCG
>JAINUG010000217.1:262500-320000 GCA_029706075.1 Aldrovandia affinis
ACTTTTTTTTTCTCTCTTCCAGGAAACTCATCAGAAATTAATCACGCCCGTGGAGGATATTAACAAGACGGAAGCGCGCGCTTACACAGAAGGCCTGGCCATCAGAGAAATCTAATATAATACCGCTGCGTGTACAATGTCTGGCGGTTTGTTAAAATTACCCATCGAGTGAAAGTGACTGAGTGGCGCGGTTAGCGCTCCGAAGTCGGTAATTCGATTAGCCTCGTCCCCATCGGTCTGTGGAACGTTTCTGTGCATAAATTCCACCGCAGCGTTATGGGCGCCGCGAGAGCGCTTTGTCAGGGAGAGGGAGAGAGAGAGAGAGAGAGAGAGGGAGAGAGAGAGAGGGAGAGGGAGAGGGAGAGGGAGAGAGAGGAGAGAGAGAGAGAGAGAGAGACAGAGAGAGGGAGAGAGAGAGAGAGAGAGAGACAGAGAGAGAGAGAGAGAGAGAGACAGAGAGAGAGAGAGAGAGAGAGAGAGAGGAGAGACAGAGACAGAGAGAGAGAGAGAGAGAGAGAGAGAGAGAGACAGAGAGAGACAGAGAGAGAGAGACAGAGAGAGGAGAGAAGACAGAGACAGACAGACAGACTTGACAGAGAGAGAGAGAGAGAGAGAGAGATGCAGAGACAGAGAAAGCAGAGAGAGAGAGATTTGAAGAGACAGGGAAAGAGAGAGACAGAGAGAGAGAGAGACAGAGAGAGAGAGAGAGAGAGAGAGAGACAGACAGAGAGAGAGAGACAGAGAGAGAGAGACAGAGACAGAGAGAGAGAGAGAGAGAGACAGACAGACAGACAGACAGACAGACAGAGAGAGAGAGAGACAGAGAGAGAGAGACATCAAGCAATGGTTTTTTTTTTACGGCGATGATCTCGCCCCGGACGAGAGAGGTATCTCGCTCCTGTCCGTCCGTCCTTCCTGCCCACGCGCCGGGCCAGCACGCCCGCGGGACGGTGATCGGTGATGTCGCGGTGTTGGCGGAATGCCGCGATCGGAGCGGCACTAGCTTCGCGTCAGGAGGCGTTTGGGTTAACGCCAAGCTGTCCTAGCCCAGCAGCGACCAGGCTATCCCCCCCCCATATCGACATTGAGTGGACCCTGTGGAAGGATCTGACCCTGTGGAAGGATCTGACCCTGCCATTGGCCAGTCTGGGAACCGTAAAGGGGGCGGGGTCACGGCTTTATTTATTTATTTATTTATTTGTCTGGGACACAAGAAAAAAGCATCGCTACAATGATCAAAAAAACAATTAAGCGTTTAGAGCCAAAGGCTAATTTCCAACACCCATCCCAGTATATGACAGGAAAGGAAATGTACGTATCAAATGTATGTATCAAAAAAAAAATAAAATCAAACCAAACAAAAGTACATGCACAAGCACATTAGTAAAAAATCCAATTAATACAGAAAAATATGAATAACAAAACAAAACTGTAAATTAGATCATGAGAGCTTGTGTTTTTGTATTTGTATGTCTCAGGCTTAATTATACCTATTATAGGAGCTAACCCTAACCCTAACCCTAATAGCCCAATTCTTAAGAACATAAGAACACATAATGATGAGAACGGTGCTTTACATCGAATACATTCAGCCCATCTAGGCTCTATGGATGTCATGTCCTAATCTAAAGAGTATCTAGTACTGCATCTAGCCTGGACTTGAGTAGCCCAAGTGTTTCTGCCTGACCTGTTCCAAAGTCTTGAATTCAAATTAGTAGCAATTTCTGTTTGTGCTACAGGTTGAATATGGACCAGCAGTGCTATGTATATTTTTTACACACTTTCATTTCATTAGATTAGATTTTTTTTTTACACATATACAGTATATCTGCATTTCAAAATATTACACGGAACACTAACCTTTTGAATGGACATTCAGCGCTCAATGACAAATATTTAATTAAAATGGAAACGCGCTTTACAATAATACCAGATGAAGCAGATGAAGACAAATGAAGAAAAAGCTCAAATAGAAGGCCGCGATGGAAACAAATACCAAAGAGCTATATTTATCAAACGCCGGCCGGCTAAGGCTAATTGCAAAAAAATTATATATATATATATATAAAAAGTATATATATATATATATATATATGAGTCATAGAAAAAATAATAATAATTTAAAAAAACATCAATGAGAAATTAAATATTTATGGCTCCCATTAAGGTAACATCCAATACCGTTTGTCTTCTACAATACCGGCATCTGGGGGTTGGGAGATGAATATTTCTTTAATGAATTTCAGCACGTTGGAAGCACCTGGTATTGAGCTGTGTGGACCACTGTCCGGCCTGTGTGCACCGCTGTGTGTTCCAGCCCAGCTCCCCATCGATTATCATTGATGAGCTTGTTAATTGAGCTCTGCTTTGTATTGGTCTGAAGACCTCCAGAGGCCTCTGCGGTTGTCTTGAGTTGTCTCACCACAGAAGCGTGTCCTTGGACATGAGCTGGTGCAAATAAATACATTTTAAAAAAGAAGATACAAATTACAGGGGTTTTTTCCCTCGCCGAAGCGTGTTTGAGTTAGAATTACGACCCGTTAGCTGTCGGCTTCGTAATCCCCCCCCACTACCCGCTGTGGAAAAGGTGTCCCTCAATGTGAGCTTGTGCAAATACATTTAAAAAAATCCAGGTATTAAATTTGCGACGCGGTCACGTTGACTCAATGAATTAGCTGTTCGGTTAATTTAATCGTTGTAGGCCTGGTTCCTGTTAATTAAACCGCTAATCCCAATTCATAAATTCCATGCTAAATTGCGCTCAGCGTAATAACAAAAAAAACATATTAACAAAGTATGTTTTGAGAGATATCTTTATCTTTGATTGCACTTTGAGTGATATGTTGTCCCTACGTTAATAATCTTCGGCGGTGGTGAGAGAATGAGTTTTCATATACCTCAAAACACTGTCGCCACACAGCAAGAAGGTGTGTAATTGCGACGATGAGCTGTTTCTGGGAGTGATTTTGCCCGTTCTTCCTCCTCCCCCCCTCCCCCTGAGTTTCACCCTGCGCTGTAATTAACCAGCACCGCTGGGCGAGGGGAGTTTCAGTGCCCTCTTTCGAGAAATGAAATGATTCCCCTTCGCTGAATTTATTCAGTTCTACGGCGCTTCGGTGCCTCCGGAGTGAGGACTCGATGAGCTCTGATCTGCGCGCGACGACGCTGTAGGCGTGTGCGGTCTTTCGTTTGCGCGTTTCCGGCACTTGCAGAATTATGGAATCGTAACAATGTAAGCGCGTGTGTTACAGAGCTCGTGTTTCGTGAAGCGCGCGCTCGAACGGTTTGGCGCTCTGGACCGGACGCGCGCTTCCTGAGTACCGTGGTGGAGCGGTAAACCCAGACCCGACTTGACTCCTGACGCGCTGAGCGCAGTAATCCCATAAACATTTTTAACATTCGGTTTGGGAAGGGGTCGACAACGAGGTCGGACGAGGGGAGCTCTGCTGCTCTTGAGCTGTCGGTCTGGGGCTGTGTGCACTTTGTTGTTGACCTTGTTCGTGATGTGTAGTCGATTTGGATTCCCTCGTCCAGTTTTTGTTCTTGCCCCAAGCCCCCACCCTGTGATCTTCATTCATAAAAAATATATTTAAAAAAATGTTATAATAAAAGTAATTGTTCAACAAAAAAAGATCATTGCTCAACCCCTGGTTCTGATATATTGTGGGTATCTTTTTAAATAATGTTTTAATAATGTTCAGTGACTTTTGTAAAGAAAATAAATTGTAAAAAAACAACGCCATTGGGTAAAACTGCACTCCAAACCCCCACAACCCCCAACCATCAAAATGGGGGGGGGACACACCATCCTGCCAAGTCATAGGGCATGGGTCTGATCTCAAGGGGGCATGCAATGTGGCCCGCTCCCTGCCCCAAATTTCAAAGCTTCCTGATGCAAGGACCAGAGATCCTGAATCGGGCATAATTTTTGGATCTGGGTCATCACCTTAGATGGGACTACATTTCCCAGTAAGTAAACAATGAATGCTCAGCATTAAAATGGCACCAAATTGTAGTTCTCAGTTATACACAACTTTATAAACAAAAAATACCAATACCAACGTGAGCATTTATAAATTGGGAAATGTACACAACATGCACGTCGACAATAACAGTGATGGCATTTTCTGGGCTTTTAAAAAGCAGTTATGAAGTTATGTCTGACTGGCAGTGAGAGAGAGAGAGAGAGAGAGAGCAGGAGGAAGAGCCAAAGCAGATTAAGAAAATGACTGAAAAATTACAATATGAGTCTAAAGTAGGATCAAAAAAGAGGGGGTTTGTTTTTATCACAAGAATAATGAAGTGGTAAAGGAATTATTTCACTTCTGGGGATTGGCTGCTGCTCTGAGCACACAGCAAACTCAGGAATTTATCTGAAATATTACAAGCATGCATTTTTATGGTAGACACAAGTAACTGCCAAAATACAGGGAACACTGCAGTAGATGAAGGGTTCTGGTGGCTCTGTTATGGTGTGGGGTGCATATTTCTGGCATGGTTTAGGTTCACTCAACCCCTTAGAGTTCAAGGTAAACACCAATAAAGGTAAACACACAAATGCCGCCCGTCCCGATTGGGGCTAACGGCCAGGGTCGGGCTGGCAAAGACGGATTTCGAACGGGTTTCCGCGTCCCGATAGGCAGCTCACACTCATACAGGACCAGCCAAGATACGGGTGGGTTAGACAGCTACGCTATCCGCCGGCCCTGTGAGGCCCTATTTTGATGGTACAAAAAGCTGACATGAGCCCCCAGCAGCCCCTCTAAGGACCAGTATTGAATCTCCGTTCCCCTTCAATACAAACTGGCTCCACTCTTTTTTAACAAGGTTCTTAGACCGGGTGTTCAACCATGAAAAACATGCGCAACCTCTCTTTGTGGTGATGTAACAAATCCCCTGAAACCCCCTGAATCAAGAGAGGGATTCTCCTCTCATGTTTGTGATACATAGGGGAGAACAAATGTACACACACACACACACACACACAAAAACTACCAGAGGAAAATAAACCTAATGAAACATTCTGGATATTTTTTTTTTTTTAAACGGAAGCCTTGATCTTTATCCGCCATGTTTGTGTTTGTGTACATGACGGCACGCCCACTCACAAACACAAACAGCACGTGTGTGTGTGTGTGTGTGTGTGTGTGTGTGTGTGTGTGTGTGTGTGTGTGTGTGTGTGTGTGTGTGTGTGTGCGTGCGTGCGTGCGTGTGTGCGTGTGTGCGTGCGTGTGTGTGTGTGTGTGTGGGGCAAAGATACAAGCTGGCGGAGAGCGACAGAATGAAACGGACGTGTGAAGTGTTCAGGGCCTAAGGAGCGTGCCCATAATCGCTTTCAGGGGGGAGCCGAAGAGCGATTTGTTGGCACGGGACGGCTTGGTGAGGCGTTGTGCGTCCCCGCCGGGCGCGGGCGAAATTAGCATTTTAATTGTTTTCGCTCGGCGAGCGGCAGGCGACGAGAGGAGGCGACGGAGGATCTGTTGCAAATAGATTTTCTGATTGTGAGGCTTCTTTCCGCCCTCCCTTCTCCTTTGGTCCCATGTTCTCCCCCCCTCTCACCCTCCCTCCCTCCTCCCTCCCTCCCTCCCTCCCTCTCCCTCCCACCCCCCTCCCTCTCACCCTCCCTCTCACCCTCCCTCCCCCCTCACCCTCCCTCCCTCCCTCCCTCTCTCCCTCCCTCTCTCCCTCCCTCTCTCCCTCTCTCTCCCTCTCCTCCCTCTCCTTCTCCCTCTCTCCTCTCTCTCTCCCCCTCTCTCCCTCCCTCCCTCCCCCTCTCCCTCCCTCCCTCCCCCTCTCCCCCTCCCTCCCTCCCCCCTCTCCCTCTCTCTCTCTCTCTCTCCCCCTCTCCCTCCCCTCCCTCTCACCCCCTCTCATGTGATTACAGGAGCCCGCGTGTCTACCTGCTCCACCATCTACCTGCATCACCTTCACCTACTGGGGGGGGTCACAGCCCACCGCTTTTATTTTGTCACACGCATTTAGGCGAGCCATTGCTCATCCGTTCGTCGAGAGGTGTCCAGGTAGGGAAGGGGAGGGGAGGGGGGGGGGGGTAACAGAGATGGAATTGGAGAAACATCTCTGGCCCGCAGTGGAGCAGCCAACCCGGACCGCTACTCACAGAAAGCCATTACGGTAAAGCGCTAAATGTCTGAATTCCCTGGGAGGGTTTATTAATGACTTGCTCTCTGAAGGAGGGGGAGGGGGTGGGGGTGGGGGTGGGGGAGATTACAGGCCCGGGGCTCTGAGACGTGAGGAAGGAGTGCGCTGTCGCTGCGGAGTGCGGTGGGTGTCTCTGCTTTGGCCGGCGCTCAAAGTCGGGTTTCACACTGGGAAAGGTCGCTCCCAGCTTGCCTGCTCTGCTCTGCTCCGTCTACGTCTTTGTGTGTTTTTACGTTTCACGCGTGTGTGTCTCATTTGTTTATTCAATTTTTTGACATCGATTTGGAAGTATCGTAGTCCACTGATTGCCGATGTATACACTGATGTTTTATCCGAAAAAATATAATACTTAACTGATATATTTTATCATATCTTCAAAGCCAAATATCAGCTGATATACAGTATATCAACGGAAACAATTGAATCAGTCAAGCTCTAATTTCCATACATGCAAACATAACTGTAAATATATATTTTTTTTGAGAGACAGAAGAGAAATGCAAACAGTAACCTGACGCGGCGATCAGTGTGAAACGCGAGACGCGGCACATACTGTGTGGAGTATCATTGTGTTCCGCCACTGGAGTGGAGACACAATATATAGATCCATCAAGCCAAGCCAAGATCACAGTCGCTGTTATGACATTTTCTACAGCAATTACAAAGACCTATCGCCAGTGTCTGCAGTTACCACCGTCTCAAATGGATTCTCAGTACCAAGTGTATAAACATAAAATATACAGTGCCCTCCAGAATTATTGGCACCCTTGGTGAAGAATGAACAAAAAAAGACTATGAACAAAAAGTATTTGTTGTTCATCAGCTTGATCTTACCCTCAAAATATGAGAGAAATCTATCCTTTCATTGAAGTAAAATTATTCAAAGGAGAAAAAATCCTTAACAAAAAAATAAAACATTTTCTCACATTCAAGCACACAGGACAATGATTTTTTTCTTTCAATAATTGTCTGTCATATTTTGAGTGTAAGACCAAGCTGATGAACAACAGACTTTTTTTTTAAAGAATTTGTTTCTGATTTTATCTCCTTTTTGCTCCCAATTTAGTAGCCAATTACACCCTCTCTTTTTCCATGTCAATCCCCCCCCTCGTATTGTGAGTTTGCTGCCGTAGTCCTGAGACCGGCAGTGACACGGGCGAAGTACCATCTCCTCTGAGACAGCACCCACCAAGCCATCGACCGTAACTCCGGTACTCCAGAGCCACTCCTATACGCAGCGAACTTCATGTCGGCTTCCCTCCCCCCTCCCTGGGGCGGACAGCCAATTGCCTCCCCCTAGTGGCACTCCCGGCCAGAGCCGACTCTGGCGCAGCCAGTGGAATCGAACCCCGGTCACAGAGGTCAGCATCGAATGTTGTAACCACTAGACCACCTTTTTTGCTCATCTTCACCAAGGGTGCCAATAATTCTGGATGGCACTGTAAGCACACATTAGCGCCCTTTGCGAAGTGAAAACATTTCGCACGTTAACGCATGACTGCAAATAATTATAACTACAGTATATCTCAAAATATGCTGCCCACGTTCTAAACCACTGCAGCTATTGACTGATCATTTCGTGGTTGCGTTTGAACGGTTTAATGGACAGTTGCACATTTTATCCATAAAGCATGCAGGCATTTATGCGTGTTAAAGTGCCAATGAACTGGCACATTTTATGCGATGATTCATGCAGCACAATTTGTTTTACATTTGGTTTCCCACATATCTTTGGGGCGCTCAAACTTATATTAATATAATATAAATAATATAAATAATACTGTAATTATATTGCTGATATTATACATATTGGTACACATTACTCACATATATTATATACACATGTTTTAGATAAGGATTAATTTTTTTCTTTGAATAATCTGACTATCTAATTATCTTTAAATAATTAAAGATTAGATTTCTCTCATATTTTGAGTGTAAGATCAAGCTGATGAACAACAAAGAAATTTTTTATAGCCTTTTTTGCTCATCTTCACCAAGGGTGCCAATAATTGTGGAGGGCACTGTACTATCAATATATTGCCACATATCGATACATAGCTGTCATTACTGTGGCTCGTATCGCGGGACAACCTTACAATCGGCATGGGAACAATGAAGTAAACGAAAGGAGATGAAAGGAGTCAGATTTGAGATCTCAGCACTGGCTTGGCTCTGAGGAGAGAGTCTCTCTTTTTAATCACTGGAAGTACTTTCAGAGAGAGAGAGAGGGAGGGAGAGAGAGAGAGGAGAGAGAGAGGGAGGGAGGGAGACAGAGGGAGGGAGAGAGAGAGAGAGGGAGAGAGAGAGAGAGAGAGAGAGAGAGAGGGAGAGAGAGGAGGGAGGGGGAGGGAGAGAGAGAGAGGGAGGAGGGAGGGAGGGAGGGAGAGAGAGAGGGAGAGAGAGAGAGGGAGGGAGGGAGGGGAGGGAGGGGGGGAGAGAGAGAGAGAGAGAGGGGGCCCAGAGAGAGGGGGCCCAGTTTAATTTCCTAAAGGCTCAAGGCAGAGTGGGAGTGCTGGAACGGTTATTTATGGTGGTCAGGAAGGCCCTCCGTTGGCCACATGCTCACGGGGCTGGGGGTTTTGGAGGGGGGTGGAGGTGGTGTGTAACTGAGATGCTCTGATAACACCCCCCTCCCATCAGCCACGATTCACATCCCCGCCCCGCACCTTAAACACACACTTTGTAATTAATACTGGAGCATCGTTGGTTCGCATTAACGTCACCCACGCCCCCCCATCCACTTCTGTAAGCCCTGTAGGATGAGTCTGTATTTATTGATTTCATTTTGAACCCATTCGCCAGTACTTAAGGGGGAAGGGGGGTGTTTGGTGGGGTCAATTTGACTGTTGCCTTTTCATAAGTTGAGATTGCCTGCTCCTCTGCCTTCGATTTGAGTCAAGAGGTGGGGGCCGGGGGGGGAATATAAGGGCCATTTCATAATCCCCCCCTGTTGATAAGCATAATCTCCTGCTCTCCAGTGCCGTTGAGGCACATTGAGCCTGCTCTCCTGAATATGGCTCCCGGTCGTTAATTTAATGAACTACGGCTGAGCAGCGTAAAATACGCATGGCAGAGGAGGAGGGAGTGTGTGTGTGTGTGTGTGTGTGTGTGTGTGTGTGTGTGTGTGTGTGTGTGTGTGTGTGTGCATGTGTGCGTGTGTGTGTGCATGCATGCGTGTGTGTGTGTGTGTGTGTAGTGTGTGTGTGTATGTGTATGTGTATGAGTGTGTGTGTGTGTATGTATGTGTGTGTGTGTGTGTGTGTATATGTGTATGAGTGTGTGTGTATGTATGTATGTGTGTGTGTGTGTATGTGTGTGAGTGTGTGTGTGTGAGTGATTACCGTACTACACTAAGGAGGCATTTGAACCACACACTAATGGAGGCTCATGAGGCTAAACAAACAGCCTCCCCACTACGCCTGCTTTGCATCACACGCTTAACAAGAGCGTTTCCACGAGGGCCTCTCATCGAGCGGCTGACTCCCGCTTCGCCCGGCTTCCGTCTGAACCGCTGCGCTTCCGTCACGCTCCGTGCGTTCGTTCCCAATTTTTTATCTATTTCAAGCACTTAGAGCTGCAACGCTTGAAAAGTGCTCTGAGAATTAAGTTATCATCGTCGTTCACATCTCAGAGACTGGATTTACATTCACTCAATTTGACTGCACCAAAAAGAAGAAGAAGAAGGAAAAAAATCAGATTAGCCTCAAAACCAATTTTTTCACCCACTTATTAATTTAATTTTTATGTTATGAATTTAAATATTTTTCCAGGTCTTAATCACATGAATATATATATATATATATATGAAATGGTTGAGGACAATAAGCTGCTTTTTAAAAGGGTGTTGAAGATTTCCCCTGCCGGTGAGCGTCTGCCTGAAAAGCCGCTTTAGCGCCTTGGCGACACGCTCGGCGGATAAGCCAGCGGGTCAATTTATCACGGGCGGTGGCATGGGGCGGGCAGCTGACCAGACCAGACCCGCATTCGGTCACACCGTCAGACTGAGGTGTCGCCAGAGCCCCCCAGCACCGCCCAGATTAGTGTGAGGGGTCAGAACCCCCCTCCAGGGCAGACTGTTTCTATTACTGCCCCCAATCAAAGCCCCCCTTTTAGGTTTTGCTTTTGCTTTGCTTCACAAGAAAACACAATCATTGGTCGTCACTAGTTTCCATTGGCTATAAAAACTATTTTGGTCCAGTTTTCAAATCCAAACACAAACAGGGGTGATAGCATTGTCGTCCGCCTTTGATGCCGACCATCAAACCCCCACCCTGCCCCCCCCCCCTACACCCAGCCCCTCTCCCCCACCCAGCCCCTCTCCCCCCCCTCCACCTAGCCCCCCCTTCCCTCCTGCACCCAGCCCCCTCTCCGACACCCCCCATTTTCCACTCTAGTGCATTTTCCCCATCACCCCCTTGCTTAAGGCAGAGATCTCAGCCTCTGTGTGTGTGTGTGTGTGTGTGTGTGTGTGTGTGTGTGTGTGTGTGTGTGTGTGTGTGTGTGTGTGTGTGTGTGTGTGTGTATGTGTGTGTGAGTGTGTGTGTGTGCACGCGTGTGTGTGTGTGTGTGTGTGTGTGTGTGTGTGTGTGTGTGTGTGTGTGTGAGTATGTGTGTGTGTGTGTGTGTGTGTGTGTGTGTGTGTGTGTGTCTGTGTGTGTGTCTGTGTGTGTGTGTGTGTGTGTGTGTGTGTGTGTGTGTGTGTGTGTGTGTGTGTGTGTGTGTGTGTGTGAGTATGTGTGTGTGTGTGTGAGTGTGTGTGTGTGTGTGTGAGTATGTGTGTGTGTGTGTGTGTGTGTGTGTGTGTGTGTGTGTGTGTGTGTGTGTGTGTGTGTGTGTGTGTGTGTGTGTGTGTGTGTGTGTGTGTGTGTGTGTGTGTGTGTGTGTGTGTGAGTATGTGTGTGTTTGTTGTGTTTGCTGTGTTTCTTCTCAAACGCATCTATTTGCATCTTGTCTCATTTGCCCCGGCAGAGCATTCACACGCACCAATAATTACCGACGCAGTGCCACAGAAGCAGCCAATTTGCCCGTCCTGCGCCGGTCCTGCGTGGGCCGCGCTCCTTGTAATTAAAACTTGATGTTTTTTGAACTTGTTATTTTTTTTTTTATGACAGAGATGCGTATTAAATCCTGCAAGCTGAAGGCTCTATTTTTTGCTGGTATAAATTTGGGCTGCTGGGCAGCATGTTGACACAGAGGTGTGCCAGTGATGTCTTGTAAATCTAACCTAAGTCTGAAAGATACATTTTGATAGATAAAAAAGTCTTGGCTATTAAACCCTGTAAAAGGGTCAACTTCCTCATAATTAATTTTTTCTTTCTTAAAAAGCACTTTTTTTTTTTGCAGGTGAGCTCCCTTGATTACATCAGACACACTAAAAATAGTTCAGGATGTAGTTTGAACTATTTTTTTCCCTGAGAGATACAAATTACACGGTGCCATCTAACATTTCATGAAATTACATTTATTTAAGCAAAGACACTTCTATATATACAACAAAACCTGTGTTGAGATGTGGCCATGAAAATGGTAGAAGCTTCTTGACGTCTCAAAACTACAGATTTTACATTTTACATTTTTAGACATTTAGCAGACGCTCTTATCCAGAGCGACTTTTCTTTTACATTTCTTTACACACAATCCATTTATACAGCTGGATATTTTTGTTTATTTAGTACCTTTAGCAATGGGTACAACAGCAGTGCGCCACCTGGGAATTGAACCTGCAACCTCTGAGTTGCAAGCCCAGCTCCCTAACCATTACGCTACACTGCCAGCCACTCCAGACGCTCTCTCTGCAGACGGAGCCTTGTCCTCCTACCCTGTCGGAGCAGAACTTTGTGTCACAGTTTTAAGTTTGTTGTGTGTTGTTTTGTGCTGTGTGTTTGGGGAGTATCGGGCGGCTGTGTGTGTGTGTGTGTGTGTGGGTGTGTGTGTGTTATTGGAGCGGGAGCAGCGATCTGGCCCGCCCCCCCAGGGGACAGGAGCCCCGCTAAAGGAGGACAGATGAGTCCGCCGCGGCTCGGCGATATTGCAGTGCTGTAACTGCCACCCCGGGCGCTTCTATGGGGGGGAGACAAATGGAGAAACCGTTTGGCTGCCCGCCGCTTGGTAAGGGAGGGCCGTGGATTTGGGGCACAAACGGGAGAGGTTTAGTTTAGTTTAGAGAGTTTGGTTTAGTTTAGTTTTTTTTAGAGAGTTTCTGATTTTATCCAGCTTTTCTCCCAATTTAGTATTGGGAGAAAAGCTGGATAAAATCGAAATTACACCCTCTATTTTTCATGTCAACCCCCCCCCTCATATTGTGAGTTTGCTGCCGTAGCCCTGAGACCGGCAGTGACAAAGCCGAAGTATCGTCTCCTCCGAGCCGGCACTCGCCAGGCCATCGACCGTAACTCAGTGTGGTTCTCTGTGATGTGTGGTTCTCTGTGGCTCAGTTGGTAGAGCACAGCGTTGGCAACTCCCCACTGGGGCCACATATACTGAAAAATGTATGATTCACTACTGTAACTCCGGATAAAACTCCAGATTAACTCCTGGTCCAGAGCCACTCCTGCAGCGAACTTCCTGTCGGCTTCCCTCCCCCTCCCTGGGGTGGACAGCCAATTGCCGCCCCCCTAGTGGCACTCCCGGCCAGAGCCAACTCTGGTGCAGCCGGTGGAATCGAACCCTGGTCGCAATGGCCAGCATTGAACGTTGTAACCGAGTTTGGTTTGTTCTATCTCTCGTTCACGCTGGCATTCTTATTCTGGAATCTCACAGCTCTTTGACGATGTCATCGGCACTGAAGCAGCTCCAACTCTCCTCACTCATCCTCCGGTTAGTCTTTTTGAAGTCGGACGCTTTAAGGACACTTGTTTATATGTGATTGTGCTGGTGGTTGAGCACCATTCTACCCCTCCATACAGTACAATAGCTGCCCTTAATGATGCTGCATTTCTGTACAACTATATTGAAAATAGATATCTGTATATACCAGACCAAAAAAAAGCATCAACATTTGAACCCTTTGACGAGTGAGATTTGTTAGTTCTAGTTCTAATTCCTAGTGTTCTATTCTAGAATCAAACAGCGCTTTGAAATATCGGCCCTTTATGACGTCATCAGTCGGAATCAACCGGAATGTTGCAGAATGTTCCAGAATAAGCATCACAGTGTTTATTCCAGGACATTCAGTACCCCTTCAAAGGGTTAATGGTGATGTTTCCTTTCACCTGGGAGACCTGTGTGTGTGTGTGTGTGTGTGTGTGTGTGTGTGTGTGTGTGTGTGTGTGTGTGTGTGTGTGTGTGTGTGTGTGGTCTCGTATTGTGGAAAGAGCGCAGGTGGGAGTAGCAGGGCACAGAGAGCAACAAGAGAGGGCATCGCCACCCGATAATAAGAGCTTGAACTCAACCCCCTCCCAAATCCGAGCGGCTACGGTTAGCAGGCCGCTAAAGGTCGCGGGGTTCAATCAAACCGTGCTGATTACCCTGGCGACCACACCTGAGTGGGAGCGATGCGCTGACCCAACCGCTCTGTCGATAACCCAACGCCCAATAAGGCCTGGGAGAGAGCGTGTGCTCAGAGGAGCCAGGGGCGGGTGGGTGGGCGGGCCGGTTTTCGGCCTTCTCGTTAGCTCCAAGTTCAGCCGCAGTTCACACTCAGTGAGAGAGCGGGCCGATTAGGCGATGCGATGCGCTCGGCCCTGGTCATTAGTCAGAGGAAGCGACGTGGCTCAATCGAGCGGCCCGTCCGTCCTGGCTATCGGCGTCCCTCTCCGACTCGCGAGCGTGCGTGGTGACACGGAAACGCAGCTCCTAATCCAATCACGTGCGCCCGCTCCCGTTCATCCGCACGGAGGGGGGGAGGCCATTACCCAGAAACCCTTTCTCTCTCTCCCCCTCCCGCCGCTCTGCGTGGACGCTGCGTTTATTTTCCCTCCTCTTCTCCTCCTCCTCAGGGAAACGCTGTGCTCGTTTGTGTTCAGGACGCGAGCGTCGCGTTAGCCCGGCTCCGTCACGACGCCGCGCCGCGAGGAAATTCACGAGGTTAAACTCCCCCGTTTGTGTAAAGCGCTCCGCTGTTCACAGCGTGTCCCACTGTTGTCCAACGGTTCAGCTCGAACCGAACAACGTGTTTTAAATGGATACGGAAAATATAACGGCTAATAAAGAAAGATTTTGCTGTCCCCCCTCCCCACACACACACACATTGGCTCATAAGATATAATAGGTTGTCGTTATGCTCTCTGGAATAATATCCCCTGTGAACAGCTGGGCGATAGCTTCATTTGTAAGTTGTGCGATACGGAATAAGATCGGCTGGTTGGCTGGTTTGTGAGTGTTCGTCTGAAGAGGGGCGAGTTTGGAGACGGGGGAGCTCAGAGCGATGTTACTGAGCGGGTACAGAGCTCTGGTCAGTGCCGTGTGGCGCACTTTAACGGAGCGTGGCGGTTTCGCTAGCCAGCTGCGCTATTCAAGGATAAAATATAATCTGGTCTCTCACTCCGATGTGGTAGAACTCTGCCCAACTTTTGCGGTACGTTGTTTGAAAAAGGCCCCAAAATGCTGGTGATGACAGTGCCTGCTCTTGGCTGTCGATTATTCCCTCTCCCCGCCCCCACCACCGCGCCCCTCTGTGGAGTCCTGCTCGGAGGGGTTCAGAGTTTTGATACATGCAGTGTGTGTTTAATGGCCTCACCAGTGATCAGCTGACCATGCGCGGGGGGCTCCGTCGATGGATAGATATTGACAGATATTGTGGCGGTACATCATTCGCCATAAATCACCCCCAGGGCTGTTTTTTGTCTTCCTTTTTCTCTCTCGATCTCTCTCTGTTTCTCAATCTTCCTCCCTCCCTCCCTCCCTACCTCTCTCTCCCTCTCCCTCTCCCTCCTCCCTCTCTCTTCCTCTTCCTCTTCGTCTCCCTCCCTCCCTCTCTCTCTCTCACACGCAGGGGGCAGTGGTATTTCCTCTCTCTCTCTCTCTGCTACACAGTGGTAGTTCCTCTCTCCCTTTCTCTCTCTCTCTCTGGTACACAGTGGTAGTTCCTCTCTCTCTCTCTCTCTCTCTCTCCCTCTCTGGTACACAGTGGTAGTTCCTCTCTCCCTCTCTCTCTCCCTCTCTGGTACACAGTGGTAGTTCTCTCCCTCTCCCTCTCTCTCTCTCTCTCTCTCTCCTCCCTCTCTCTCTCTCTCTCTCTCTCTCTCTGGTACTCAGTCTCTGGTACACAGTGGTAGTTTCTCTCTCTCTCTCTCTCTCTCTGGTACACAGTGGTAGTTCCTCTCTCTCTCTCTCTCTCTCTCTCTCTCTCTCTCTCTGGTACACATTGGTAGTTCGGGCTGATGAATTGGCTTTGTCACATTAATATAAACAGAGAGCCGTTGCCAAACCGCATTAGGGTCCTATTAGGTTTCGCCCAACAGCGTGTCTGCCATGTAACCCTCCTCCCAAACCACTTCTTATCTTTCTTTTCTTTTTCCTTTTTTGCTGTGGGAGAGGCAGAGCCAGGACCAATCAGGAGTTCAATCCAGAGCCTTAGCTCCCCCCACTCCCCGTCTGTGGAGTGGAGACACCTGCAGCCTTTACCTGTGTGGCTCCCGATTAAAGACACACCTTGACCGACTCACAGGACACACCCTTTTTTTAGTCACGTTTTATGATGTGTTTTTGTGACCATCAGAGAACAGGAAGTACAGCTTCTGTTTGAACACTGTAATAAAAAAACGAAACAATTTTGTTTATAAAATAAACAGTATCCACGTATGATTCGTTCGCACATACTGACAGACACGGACTGCGGACCACAGCGGCCATCATGGAGGAGGAGGAAGAGGAGGAGGAGGAAGAAGGGAGGACAAGGACCTTGCACAGCCCAGCGCAAGAATTCCGCCCTTAACTTCTTACTTAGTCCCCTTTTATTCCAGTTTAATCAACGTCAGCGAGCGACACGTCGACATGGAATTCATTAACGTAGTTACTTTCATGTGGATTCAATTTGGCATGCCCCCCAAACGGCTGGGCCCGTCTGCAGCTGTCAGCTCGCCGGCGTCGGGAGGAGAGACGGGCGCGCGCGGGCGGGGTGGGAACCGCGGAGGGTGGCGGGATCGCCATGACGACGAGGCCATTCCAAGCCCCGCTGGAGCCCCCCCTCCTCCCGACGAGTGTGGGGCGACCCCTCTGGCCTTGGGTACCTGGAGTCTGCCTGCGCCAGCTGCGCATGTAGCGCAGTCCGTCTGCAGAGTGACACACAGTGACTGCGCATCAGCAGAGTGACACACAGTGACTGCGCAGCTCAGCTGCTCTGACTGCAGCTGCTCTGACTGCAGAGCTGCTCTGACACAGTGACAGTGACTGCACAGCTCAGCTGCAGGACTGCAGAGTGAACCACAGTGACTGCGCAGCTCAGCTGCTCTGACTGCAGAGTGAAACAGTCAGCTCGGCTGCTCTGACTGCAGTGACTGCGCAGCTCAGCTGCTCTGACTGCAGAGTGAAACACAGTGAGCTCAGCTGCAGGACTGCAGAGCAGTGACTCAGCTGCTCTGACTGCAGAGTGAAACACAGTGACTGCGCAGCGCAGCTCAGCTGCTCTGACTGCAGAGTGAAACACAGTGACTGCGCAAACCAAATGCTATTCGAGTTTTGAGGGAGGCTGAAATGAACCCACAGTTTTCACTCTGCAGCGCAAACATTCACAAATAAACCCTCCTTCCCTTCCCACTTAATAAACATCTCTCTTATATTTCTACAATGTTTGTAAATGATAAGTACTGTGTATGAAACTCATACATTGTGAATGATCTGCTGGTCAGATCTGCTCTTCCACGTAGCCCTAAGCTCCATCAAAATAAGGAGATGTGTCAGCTGTGGCCACATTTGATAAAGTCCCACGAGAGCTTTCGGGAAAGGGCATCTTTCCACTCCGTTTCCCTCTTTGCACCACGGGGAGAAGATTGTTCCTGGAGATTTTAGTTTATAAACAGCGTATAAACCATTTATAGCATGCTAACGACGGGTGCTGGGCTGTCAATAACCTATTAAGAGCTTATCTTGGATATTTTTGTATGTATTCATCCCCCCCCACAGGTACTTATAATACTTATCAAACTATAAGAGAAGGGAGGGCCAAGAGTGCGGTTTCTATGGGTCCTGCTCTTGTAAGCAAACCTTGCTCGTTCCAGAAAACGGGCTACATCCTGCCAATTAGTCTCACCAGTATCGATCAACCTGCATACCGCCCGGCCCCTCCCCCGCAAGGATCAATTTCCCATTGTTTGGCCGTTATAATTGTTCTTCAAGCTCCACGTTCATCGAACCGCTTCCCCCCCCTTCGCTGCTGAAGAAATGTCACGCCACAGAAACAGAGAGAAGAAGAACACGGTCACTGATATGTGAACCTCTGTTTGTTTTGTTCTGTTTTGCTCTGTTCTGTTCTGTTTTGATTTGTTTCGTTCGCGAGCGAAGAGGTTTGTTTTGTTTGATCTCTTTTTTCTTCCGGCTGGAAAAACAGATTGTTAATGAGCTTGGCCCTCAGATGTGGAGTGTGCCATCAGCTCTCCCGACTCGAATCATCCCGGCCGAAACTCTCCCCGGGCGCAATTAAAGCGAAAGGGCACGCTGGTTCTCCATATTGTTGCGGGTAGCGGTTAAACCGGCTGGGGGCCGTGATTAAACATGGTTGCCGGCGGTGATTAAATGAGGGCCGGTCGCCATGGCCGCAGGCTGACCCCTGTCACAGAGGGGGATGTTAAAACAACAAAGGTGCTTGCCTCCTGCGTGGTCTAGTGGTTTCAACCTCCGACACTGGCCACGGTGACCGGGGTTTGATTCCCCGTCGCGCCAGAGTCGGCTCTGGTCGGGAGTGCCACCGGGGCGGCAATTGGCTGTCCGCCCCAGGGGGGGGAAGCCGACACACACAGTTCGCTGCGCACAGGAGTGGTTCTGGGGTGCCGGAATTACAGTTGACGGCACGACAAGTGCTGTCTCGGAGGAGGCAGTGCATTGCCATTGTCACTGCCGGTCACAGGACTACGGCAGCGAACTATGAGGGAGGGGATTGAACTAAGCACAGGGAGAGTAATTGGCTACCAAATTGGGAGAAAAACAGGGTAAAATCTGGAAAATAAGGGCCCCATGCCACTGTCGCTTTTACATTTGGGAGGGGGTCTAGGCCCGGGTTCTGTTTTGTTAAGCGTTTGGTGACAATGTGTAGCGCTATACAAAGAAAATTGATTTGTTTTGGCACGTTCATTGTATACAGTTTGACCCCCTGCGATCCCGCCCCTACCCCCCCCCACCGCTCAAGCCTTACCTTCTCCCACTCGCGGTCCTTGTTGAGAACGATGACCGCCAGTTTGGGGTTGGCCTGGTAACCGTCCTCAGTGAAAGACAGGTCCCTGCCTTCCCAGGTCACATTCATCATGTACCTGAAACACAGGAGCAAGGGACAGGTGAGCCCTCAGAGCAGGTAAGGCACCTGAAATATACATCACTCTACTGCTCACCTTTACCAACGGACCAAACCTGACACACACACACACACACACACACACACACACACACACACACACACACACACACACACACACACACACACACACACACACACACACACACACACACACACACTACTGAAAAGCTGAAATGATCCCCCTCCGCCTGCCCCCCTCCCCTCTGCATCTTACAGGCCACACACAGTACTACAGGAGAGAGACAGTGACTATTTTATACCCTACAGGCCACACACAATACTACAGGAGAGAGACAGTGACTATTTTATACCCTACAGGCCACACACAGTACTACAGGAGAGAGCCAGTGACTATTTTACACCCTACAGACCACACACAGTACTACAGGAGAGCCAGTGACTATTTTATACCATACAGGCCACACACAGTACTACAGGAGAGCCAGTGATTATTTCACACCCTACAGGCCACACACAGTACTACAGGAGAGCCAGTGACTATTTTACACCCTACAGGCCATACACAGTACTACAGGAGAGAGACAGTGACTATTTTACACCCTACAGGCCATACACAGTACTACAGGAGAGAGACAGTGACTATTTTACACCCTACAGGCCACACACAGTACTACAGGAGAGCCAGTGATGTTTTTACACCCTACAGACCACACACAGTCCTACAGGAGAGAGCCAGTGACTATTTTACACCCTACAGGCCACACACAGTACTACAGAGAGAGCCAGTGACTATTTTACACCCTACAGACCACACACAGTACTACAGGAGAGAGCCAGCGCCAGAGAAGAGGCGTATCTCTCACTGACGACAACTGTCACCCTGCGGGCACCTGAGTGTGTGCCCACCATTGGGCGGGGACCATGTCTCTGTCCAGATCCCGCCAATCAGCAGCCTCTTCGTTGGAAAGCTCAGCCGCTGTGGCCAATCACAGTCACCTTTCCTGGGTTTTGTGGGGTTTATTTTATCTCTGCTTAGCGCCCAGCTCCTGGCTCATGCAAACAAGCCTCAGCTCCGTGTGGCCTGAGCCTTTTATCCTCTCCCCGATCGTCCCTCTCATTAGGGGGAGGAGTGCGACGCTTCGCATCGATGCCGGTCCCCAGCTACAGGGATAAAAATACCAGAGAACGGAGTGGGGGGCTGTGGGGGGGGGTGAAGCGTACCACCCCCTCCAAAGAGAAACAGGGGGCTCTCTCCACAGAGCTGCAGCTGGACAGCGCCATCGATCCCCTCCACAGATAAACGAGCACGCCCAACCCACACAGTAAATCACGCCAGATCAAATTTCATGCCTTTCTCTAATCCGGTTTCTACGTTTGAGGAGGGGGGAGATCTCAAGAATATCCAGAACACAGAACGCAATCTGTCACACTTTAATATCTTCGAAATAGACCTTATATCTGTGTCTGTCGGTTACAGGTGACAAGTTATTTCTCAAAGTTTATTTGAAAATGGAGAAGAAAAAAAAGAGACATGAAAAAGGGAAGGTTTTTGAGGGAGTGTCTACGCTGGGTGTTCTTCCTCCTTCGGCGAGTCTGACTCAGCTCTGCGGGTTGATTCACCTCAGAAAGGCTTCTGATTTAAAGACGGGGAGTCATGCTTTCCTTGTCCGGTTTTGCTTAGAAACAAAAGGGTCTCGCTTTTTTTTTTGGCGTGTGCCTCAATTAAAACCACACAAAACGGTGGGTCTGCTCCAACCGTTTTGGGAATGGAGGCCTGTCTCTCCCACAGTGGGATGCAGTAACACTTTTTTAACAAGCACACTCGTTTTCCTGAGCGACAAGCCCTCCTTTCTACGGTCAGATGCTCAGGGATATTTTTGGCAAGGATAATTTTTCCGGGCCCAATTTTTTTTTGTTTGTCATATATTTGAGGGCACCGGCTTGCCCTCGGAGAGTAAATCAGCTCATTTGTGGCAGATTTACTCAAATTAATCACGTAAATCAGCCGTGGCGCATCCCTTCCTCCACTATTTATGTAAGCGAAAGTGAACACATTTCTTTTTCCTGCAGGGAAATAACAAGCAGCTTTTCGGGCGAGAGAGGGGCTGCCTGACTCACAGTGGGCGAGTAGCACAGTCAGGCGTCAACTGACTGAATCTCTGAGTCCCCCCCCACTCCGCAAAGAAGCAATTTAGCTTTTAAACAAGACACTTCTCCCCCCACGGTAGTACTCAGTTGTTAAAATGACAATTAATGCAGCCCGCTTGTAAATGTTTGACGATTGCCTTTTCTTTTTCCTCCTCTCCTCTCCCAGAAATGGATGGGGACGACACGAGTGGCTAATTCTGTGAGCCGAAGTGTTTCAGACTGTGCCTTCGCCTGTGTGTTATAATAGCTGGGGGAATGTCACGATGATGGAGGATTGAGCGATCTGGGTGAATCACTCTCACTCTGGTGTGTGTGTGTGTGTGTGTGTGTGGGGGGTTGGGAGCAGTAGTTTTTTTGTGGGTTATATGTTTTATAACAGCTTAATTGGCAAAGTTTGTTCCGTAAATTATTTTCGCGTGGTCATACGGGACGATTGGAAAAAACTACGAACGCGTCAAGGCCGGTGGGCGAAGAAAACTAACCCTCCCCCAAAACATTTCTGCCTCTGTCTCCGTGGTTGTCCTAACACACACATCAGCATTCTACATCAATTCCTTACATGAGCCATGCAATTTCTTGCATGCATTTCTTTTGGTTCTGTGTGGCCCAGTGGGTAGAGCGTGGTGTTGACAACTCTTAGGTTGTGGGTTCAATTCGCACTGGGACCACATGCACTGAAAATGGAAGTCGCTTTGGACAAAAGCGCCTGCTAAATGGCGTATATATATATATTTTTTTAAACAGCCACCCCTCCCACAGTGAGCACTCACACACAGTTCCCTGTATAATAATTGATTTTGCGGGAGGTAAACTTAAAGAGAACTTTGTCTTTTAATTGAACAACCTTTCCAGAACAGACAGGGAGTGGGGTGGGGGGGGTTAGATCTTAACGAGAGGGGGCAGGAATGCCTTCGTAACGACGAGTGGAGTGCGTTTGTAATGAGCCGGGTTCGGCGCGCGAGTTCACCAGACTATAGCCGCGCGGCGCTGGCCTCCTTCTGCAGGCCTCTTGTTCTACATAATTAAGCGCCGCAATGTCATGCAAAGGACAGTTTATAAAAAGATAAAGAGCAAAAAGAAAAAAAGGAGAAAAAGAGAAGGAAATGAAATAGCGGGATTTCGCTGGCGGAATGCAGGGCGGTCGGCCTGAATCACACGCGCGCTGTGGGCAGGGATTAAATATACGAAAAATAATAATACTAATAATAATAATAAAAGAATAATTTATTTTCCAAAATAATCTGCCCAGAAGCATCTGTGTCTCCACTGGGTTTCTGTGTTTTGGGGGTTTTATTTCCTCCATCTGCATGTTGTGTAGCTCTGCTTTACAGCACTGTACTGCAGCTGGTCCTGGTTTAACCCCACTGACTACACTGGCTGCTACCTGCACACTCTGGTTAAGCGCAAGATGCCTCTACAGTCCCCAGCACACTATGTTATCGGGTTGTGTGTGTGGTGCAGTGTTATAGATTAGTTATAAGGGGTTGACTGTGTGGCATAGTGTTAGAGGAGTTGTAACAGGTTGACTGTATGGTACAGTGTTATAAGGGGTTGAGTGTGTGGTGCAGTGTTATAGATTAGTTATAAAGGGTTGAGTGTGTGGTGCAGTGTTGTAGGGGAGTTATAACAGGTTGACTGTATGGTACGGTGTTATAGATTAGTTATAAGTGGTTGAGTGTGTGGTGCAGTGTTGTAGAGGAGTTATAACAGGTTGACTGTATGGTTGAGTGTGTGGTACAGTGTTATAGTGGAGTTATAATAATAATTATTTGTAGAGCACCTTTCTAGCTATGAGCACAAGGTGCTTGACGAAAGACAGTAAAATGTAAGAGGAGTTATAAGGGGGTGAGTGTGTGGTACAGTGTTATATAGGAGTTATAAGGGGGTGAGTGTGTGGTACAGTGTTACAGATTAGTTATAAGGGGGTGAGTGTGTGGTGCAGTGTTATAAGCGGTTGTATGTGTGGTGCAGTGTTAGAGGAGTTATAAGGGGTTGAGTGTGTGGTGCAGTGTTGTAGAGGAGTGTAGCTCAGTGATGACGAGTGTGGAATGTTAAGAGGAAAGCTGTTTGTTGAAACCCTGCTGTCATTCCGTTCCCCCTGAGCAAAGCACCCGGGGGCCGCCACAGCCGAATGTCCGCAAATGGATATTATGTAAAATAATATGTAAGCCATGCAAGTCGCATCTGCTAAGCGAATAAAAAAAATATATAATATAAAGGCTTGTGAGGCCAAGCTGTGCTGATTTCACCCCAGGGGGTTGGGGGTTGGAAGAGCACACACAGCCCTACACTGCTTCAAAAGAGGGGGGAAAATGACAATAATAAAATAGGTACACATTTAGATGTCAAAAACCCAACATCCGTAGATGGCATAGTGGGTGGTTGGATGTTCATTCTAGAACACGCCGTAACATTCCGGTTGATTCTAATTGATGACATCATAAAGGGCTGCTAATAGCAACCTCAATTAACTGTGAGATTCCGGAATAGAACACTGCGGTTTAGAACTAGAACTCTCACATTTATATTTACATTTTAGGCATTTAGCAGACGCTCTTATCCAGAGCGACTTACAGTTTACATTTCTTTCATCCATTTCTTACATCCATTTATACAGCTGGATATTAACTGAAGCAATTCAGGTTAAGTACCTTTCTCAAGGGTACAACGGCAGTGTCCCACCTGGGGATTGAACCTGCAACCTTAACGTTACAAGCCCAGCTCCCTAACCATTACATCACACTGCTGCCTCCAAAAACTCCTTCCTCAAAGGGTAAAACCACGTTGTCCTGAATAGAAATACAGGAGCCCTTTTTTGTCAGTGACGACTCCAGTACACGGGACCATATTTAATGAACGGGTCCGGTCACAAGGCGTTGTTTGTCCCCCACAAAAGACTGCTTCTGCTTGATTAACACTTGCAGCACCCACCCGTGAGATTTGGCGGCCATTTTGTGCCACACCACTCGTCACACATTAGCTGAGGTGGAGAGGGAGGGAATTATGTTGCGTTGATAAATCAGATGGTCAGAAATATGACCAGGACAAGGCATCTTCGATGACCACCCTCAGTCAGGGCCTTCAGCATTAATGGCTCAACCAAAATGACCAGGATAAAATAAACGGCGCGTTGAAAGCTTTACCATTGGCTGATCCTTCCTGTCATCACCTCCTCCTTCACGCTGAAAAGCCTTGATGCTGTTGATCTAGTTTCATTTGCAAACGTAAAACAACGGCTCCCGTGAATTGCATTGCAGAACTGACCTTGCACCACGATGGTGATTCGGGCCTCTCGGAAGAGCGAGGCCATCGATTCACCCCAAGGATTGTCCCCCCGTAGCGTCCCCGCTCTCTGGTAACGGGCGTTGGGTCGACAGTCCGCTCACTTGTCGAGCTCACCGGCTGCTAACGGTTTCCTGCGGAACTCTCCGGCTCTCCGCTGTGGAGCTTGGCGGCGAATGCTCCCCCAGGAGCCGTAAAATATCAAAAAACAACAACCGTGGAGAAAAGGGTTCCAACTACGGAGAGAGAAGCCGCTGCTGGAACAGGGGCTGGGGGAGGGGGGGGGGAGAGAGAGCTCACGCTTGATTGGTTCAGAGAGTCAGAATCACCTGTCACGGATCCAGTGACAGGTGAGCAGGAGCATATCTAGCGGTACATCTCTGACAAGCCTAACCTCATCATACCGCCTCCCTGGGGATGGGGGTGGGGTGGGCGGTTCAGTAGGCACATGTTCTTTGCAAGTGCTGATGGGAGATGGAGTCCGCAGTGGAAGGCCCTGTGCTACTTTTGCAATAGCTCTGGACTTCATCTCCCATGACCACCTATTTGTGTCAGTCATTGGTTCTTCTGTAGTATTGTGTGTGGCCTGTAGGGTGTAAAATAGTCACTGGCTCTCTCCTGTAGTACTGTGTGTGGCCTGTAGGGTGTAAAATAGTCACTGGCTCTCTCCTGTACTGTATGTGGCCTGTAGGGTGTAAAATAGTGACCTGTACTGTGTGTGGCCTATAGGGTGTAAAAATATAGTCATTGACCTGTATGGTGTAATATAGTCATTGCCTCTCCTGTAGTACTGTGTGTGACCTGTAGGGTGTAAAATAATAACTGGCTCTCTCCTGTAGTACTGTGTGTGGACTGAAGGGTGTAAATAGACACTTTTTCACAGGTGAGTGTATTAGAGGTGTGTGCACACTTCCGCTGCAGAGCTTAATGTGTGGGGGGGGGGGGGGGGGGGGGGGGATGACACAGCGTCAACTCGAGAGGCGACTGCAAAATGGGGAAGGAAAAAAAACCCGATTTAAACAAAAAGACTCATTATTTTACTCCCACTCCTGCAATATAAATATTTTATTCTTTGTGCCTTAGAAGACCAACACGAAGGCAAGGGAATAAAATAATCAGAATTTTAAAAAATAACATAAAAATAATAAATAATGAATAAATAAAGCGTGAATTTTGTGCATAACTTCAAGCCACTTTGGATCAGCGACAGTCATTCGTCAAACGGAGGTGCGCGAATGTGAAATTGGATATCACTGAGGCATGAGCCAGCGATAATGTCATAATGTCGGAGAGTCCCGCGATGGGAGCCACCCCTCTGGGTTCGACACAATTTCATTTTCATGAATCACGTTTTCCCGTTGCACCCAAACCTGCCGATCCGCGGTGGAGACGGCAGGCAGCCGCACGGCGGGCGGGGCGGGTGGTCGTGTGGTTCTGGTCGTGTGGTTATATGGTCGTGTGGTTATATGGTCGTGCAGTTGTGCGGTTGTGTGGTCGTGTGGTTGTGTGGTCATATGGTTGTGTGGTCGTGCAGTTGTGCGGTCATGTGGTCATGTGGTCGCGTGGTCCTGTGGTTGTGTGGTTATGTGGTTGTGCGGTCGTGCGGTTGTGTGGTCAAGCGGTCATGTGTTCGGGCTGTCGTGCGGTCGTGCGGTCGTGTGGTTATGTGGTCGTGTGGTCGTGTGGTTATATGGTCGTGTGGTCGTGTGGTCGTGTGGTCGTGTGGTCATGCGGTTGTGTGTGGTCGTGCAGTTGTGTGGTCGTGTGGTTATATGGTCGTGTGGTCATGTGGTTGTGTGGTCGTGTGGTCGTGCGGTCATGCGGTCGTGTGGTTGTTGTGTGGTTATGTGGTTGTGCGGTTGTGCGATCATGTGGTCATGTGGTTATATGGTCGGTTGTGTGGTTGTGTGTGGTCGTGTGGTCAGTTGTGCGGTCATGTGGTCATGCGGTCCTGTGGTTGTGTGGTTATGTGGTTGTGTGGTCGTGTGGTCATGAGGTCATGTGGTGGTGTGGTTGTGGTTGTGTGGTCGAGCGGTTGTGTGGTTGTGCGGTCGAGTGGTGGTGTTGATCATTCCCGCCTGCAGCGCGGCAGTAATAAGAGTGTCTCTGGCTCAGTGGGGCGTGGTGCCCCTGCTGGCCTGTTAGAGTGCTGCGCTCACACACCCCCCGGGCGTTCACAACGCCCCCTACACTCCGTGTCTGTAAACCTGCTGTGCCAAGAAGCGCTCGACGCTCCTCCCCGGGTTCCACAGGGGCCGTGCCGCTCTTGGGCGTGAGGCGAGAAAACAGAGCGTCGTCACAGACCAGTCACCAGCCCATCACATTTATATTTTAAGCATTTAGCAGACGCTCTTATCCAGAGCGACTTACAAGATGTGCATTAATACATGGTAGGAACAATCATAGTTCGCGCACGAGATCAGTGCAGTAATACAGCGACAGACCTAGTTGTAGGCAGCTGTATACCATACCTGTAACACTGGGTAACACTGTTTTGTTCTGTAGCAATGTTGACATAATTTAGTGTAATCTAATCCAATGTCAATATATTCTGCAGTAACACTGAATATAACACTACACTTCAAGACAAACACCACAGTGGCTTGGTGTCCCAGGGGGTCTACTTTGTTGCAAGCATGTTTTTGGGGGTCGCGTGATATGACAGGTAGCATGAAATGATGCCTCATCCTTCTGGCTTTTGGGTGGAACTGTGAAAATGCATCTCCAGCGCCCCAAAACAGGCCTTCACAGTCAGAACTGTGCGAAGACTGGCTGGGTTTGACTTTGCACTGTTGACAGGTAATTTCAACGTTCATCACTGAGTTATGGAGGCGAGATTTTGTTAAGGCCCACTTTTTTTCAGCTCACCCGAGATGAGAGTGATAAATCTGTTATAACACAGTTTTTGCTCTGGGACGATATATTTCACACACACACACACCTACCTACCTCTGGCACCCCATTTTACCCAGAGAGTGAAATGTGGTTCTGAGAAGCCTGGAGCTTGTGTTTCATTCCCTTTAAACACAATTATTTGTGGGCCAGCTTGAGTTAAGAAATATATTTTTATATTTATATTTTAGGCATTTAGCAGACCCTCTTATCCAGAGCGACTTACACAGTTTACATTTCTTTACATACAATCCATTTATACAGATATTTTTTTACTGAAGCAGTTCAGGTTAAGTACCTTGCTGAAGGGCACAACAGCAGTGCCCCACCTGGGAATTGAACCTGCAATCTCTGAGTTACAAGCCCAGTTCCCCTAACCATTACACTACACTGCCGGCCCTACACAGTGTAACAAAAAAGAAAAACAAACTGAGACACTGATTTAAAAGCCGTGCAACCTTATTGTGTCCTCGTATAAAATGTTTTATGGATGAAATCATATTCAAGGTGAGCCATAAATAAATGTGTGGTTGTTTTTTTTAACTGGCAAGGGATTTGGGTAAGAAAAGTGTGAAATGACACTGCGTTCCTCCACGTCGAAGTGAAAGCGCTTGTGTTCGGCTCTCTCAAGTGCGGCCCCTGCGTTTTGAAGCTCATTGAGAGTGACAGTGCTGGCGTGTTCCCCACTGTGCGGGCCTCGTTTCGGCGTAATCGGGGGCCCATCAGTTACTGTATATGTGTCAAAGTAAAGCAGGATGTTGAAAGGGAAGCTGGGGTGTTTTTTTTGTGTTTTTTTCAAAAAAGGGAAAAACAGGACGTCTATTTGGAGATTGATGCCCCGCGCGTTCCAGGTTTATGCAACGGGCAAGAGGCCTGGAGAAAAATGCAGATTATTGTATGGTACGGTACACACTGAACCTGAGCGAGGTAGATTTTACGCCCCCCGGTATTCCAGTGCCACGGTGACTGATTTAAGCTCCGTGCCACAAATAATCTAAAACATCTCTATTGCAGGAATATGGATGTTCTCTTTTTCATATTTTTTTATATTTAATATGTTACATTTCTGAACAAACCATCTCACGAACATAAGACCAGAACAGGCCATTCAGCCGATCTAGGGCAGCCACACACACACACACGCATACACACACACACACACCCACGCATATACTAATCAAACTCACACGCACACATACCCACACACATATACTAACCAAACTCACACACACTTATACCCACATACAAATACAAACCAAACTCACATGCACATACACATGCACACAAATACAAATCAAACTCACACACACATACACACATATACTAACCAAACTCACACACACATGCACACAAATACAAATCAAACTTACACACACACACACACACACACACACACACACACACACACACACACACACACACACACACACACACACACACACACACACACACACACACACACACACACACACACACACACACACACACACACACACACACACATACACGCAATCCTATTATCCAGCCATTTTATTCAGAGTGCGTGCAGGAAACCAAGCTTCTGTAAGTGCTTCTCTTTTCCGTTGAGTCATCGTTTTGGAGCCGGACCCGTGTGATTCATTCATCGACAGCGCCCGTGTTTACAGGGAGGGAAGCCTGAGGGCCGCCGAGGTCATGTGACGCTTTCCCAGGCACCCCAAACATTCCTGGACCAATGGGATGTTCCCCACACGCCCGACCAGCCCCAGCCCCAGCCCCAGCTAGATTGACAGTTAGGAAAGCGGTCATGTGACACCCTAACACAGGGTAACACAACGGTCTGGGATAAATCCCTCCCCCGCACGCCCACCCGCTCCGAAACGGAGGCGAGACGCGAAGCCCAACCTCGTTACAGCGACACCGCGCACCGCTGCACTTCCGCGCGCGACAGCGCGGAGCGGAGGCGGGGCTCCAAACCCCCCACCGTCCTGACTCAGCGGGTTTTCTCTGGGGAGGGATGGGATGGGACAGGGGGGGAGGGGGTCTGATCCACAGTCTGCTGCAGCGTCTGTGCCAGCCTTTCCACTGAACCGAGCTGCAGCTCAGCCAAACAAACCCACGGTGAAATGTTTGCCTTTGTGATGAATGTTATTCATTCACTTGCGAACGGAATCAATGGTGATTCTTTTTTAAACTTTTTTACATAAGTATTCCTGTTTTAATGGTTAAAGGGAGGGAGATTTACGAGTTACTAGCTCCTAAAATGTATAAACATTTGGGACGTTCGTTGTCCCAACCGTGCCTTCAGTAATCCCCGTGCATTCTGGGAAAACGATGGTCCCTACCCAGTCTGTGCGATTTTCATTTGAAGTGGAGCACATCTTGTCATTGGGGTTCATTGTCAGATACGACACGAGAAGCCCTTACGTGCATGCCCTGCGTTTCACACACTGCAGCAGATTGGTTTGGGCAGGATGTGGCTTAAGGGTACAAAAGCAGTGTCCGGGCCAGGATTTTAACAAGCAAGTCATCTTCCCCAATCCGCCCTGCTGCCTGTGATTCAGCCGAGGGAGAGCTGTGCTGACCGAAAATAACCGAGCTAATTAAAAACCTCCGTTTTCAGGGCTTGCCCTTGACGTAGATGAATGAATGAATGTAGTTTAGTTACTCATGCTAATGTCAGCAATCAAAAATCAAACATTATACATATGTTTCATGCATTTATGATAGCAGAGCACCCACAAATGAGGGAAAAACTCCAACAACTTTCCTTTGGGTAACTTCCAGAAACCAGAAAACCATGGAGACATTTGTCTACAAAACGTGATTTTTACAGGGGAACATACTAACTCCACCAGTGTTTCTCAATCCATTCCTACAGGGCACACTGCACCCTGCATGTTTTCATTCCAACCACCACTTAATCATGCTCAAGTGATCATTAACAGACGACCAATGCAGATGTGGTTCTGTGTAGCTCAGTTGGTAGAGCACAGCGTTGGCAACGCTTAGGTTGTGGGTTCAATTCCCACTTGGGACCACATATACTGAAAAATGTATGCATTCACTACTGTAAGTCACTTTGGATAAAGGTGTCTGCTAAATGGCATATATTATTATTATTATTATTATATAGGTTGGAATTACAATTTCCAGGGCAGTGTGCCCTGTAGGAATGGATTGAGAAACACTAGTCTACACAACATGACTTTGTGTACGTGAACACAGCATCTTCCCCCTATCCCTCTGAGGATAAGGGCTAATCTGGTGCCTTGTGGGGGCAGAAGGGAGAGACTCACTTGTGTAGAGCGCTGGGCGGTAGCTTGGTCTTCTCCAGTTGCCCGTAGCAGCTGGTTTTGGCCTCGGGGATGTCGCCGAACTCCTCGAGCATGGCGGCGGCAGCGCTGGTGATGATGCCCAGGCCGTCCCGCACGCGCGCCTCCAGCGGGTAGTCCCAGTCGTCGTAGGAGACGGAGACCATGCCCGACGGGAACTCGTCCGGCGTCACCTCGGGGTTGCCCGTCGTCATGCTGGGCACGATCCAGATGAAGCCGAAGCCCGTCAGGCCCAGCGAGCGGCCCTCCTCCAGGATGTAGGTCGCCTCGTCCTTGGAGCAGTACAGCAGGATGACGGGCGACTGGATCTTCTTCATCTGGATGTGCGTGCGCGAGTCCGCGTCCACGGCGTCCAGCGTGATGGTGTTCTGCAGGTCCCAGCCCACGAAGCTGTTGTCCACCGTGGTCTTCAGCAGGGTGATGAAGTCCTGGTAGCCCGGGAACTTGCTGGTGACGATGGAGAAGACGTGCCAGTCGTACTCCTCCATGATGTTCAGCATGGCCAGCGCCTCCTGCTGGATGGAGGCGCCGAACTGGAAGAACGTGGACTTCACGTCCTGCTCCCGGAGAGAGAGAGAGGGGGAGGGGGGGAGAGAGAGAGAGAGAGAGAGAGTGTGAGAGAGGGAGTGACACCGGGCCGGCGTGTGTCGAGTGGAAACGATGGAGACCACAGGACAGGCACCTTCCACGGTTTCATATCGATGATTTCAGATTTCCACATTTGCAGTTATTAATTTGGCAGACTCTTCTCCAGAGGCACTTTGTGCATGTGATAAGGCCAGCGGTCTACATACTGTATGGTACGTTTTATTTTAATTTAAATGTTTTATTTGTTTCAGATTTTTTCCAGTTTTTCTCCCAATTTAGTGCCCAATTATACCCTCTTTGTACTTCGATGAACCCTCGCCACACAAACTCGCCGACCCGTCTCTCGGAGGCAAGCAAATTCTCAGAGGGCAGCGAACTCTGTTTCCTTCGAGACGGAATTCGCCCACCCACATTCTGGAGACACCCTTATGCGCTTCTCAGCGAGTTCATGCTGGCTCACCCTCCCCCCCTCCCCCTGGGGCGGACAGCCAAACGCCGCCCCCGATCGTGGCTCCCCACCAGGGCTGGTCTGGTACAGTCGGGTTTCGATCCGCGACTATGATAGGCAGCTCACACTCGTAAAGGACCAGTCAATACGGACGCATTAGACAGAAAGTACTCTTATTCTTATTTGAATTATTAACAACAACTTTGTTTGCGTATCACGCTTCACACAAAATACAAGTTTCAGTCCAAAGCGCTTCGCATCACATTGTAAAGTTGAACATCTGACTCTGATGCGACAAATTCTCTGTAAGACAATCGAAAGGCTTCTGCGCATGAAGCAGTGCTTAAGTAAATGAACACAGAGATAAACAAACGCAGTACCAAAGACAGGTTGACAGGATGGAGAAATAATGATTCAGGTGGCGACATAATTAGAGCCAACGACTTTTATCTGCGATGTTACCGTCGCTGTCGGGAGGTAAAGGTGAGAATACGTTTCATTCCGTTTTCTTATATAGCAACACGAGACAGGAGAGAAAGGATACACAATGAAAGAACAAACTCAAAGCACTCAGCTCTTCAGAATTTGGCCAGGATTCAATCAGCATTTGTCCTTAACTTTGAATGTGAGTGTAGGTTTTTCTGTTTCTCTCTTCACAAACACAGTTTGGCTCATTAATTTTTGAGGCGATTGCTGAACTCAGAAAAATTGTGTGGGTGAAGATTTAAAAAAATACAAAAATTGTTTAGAATTAAAGACAAATGTAGACACTTTTGGTCAAGGGACTTGAGTGAGTTTTGGAAAAACACTCTTCAAATGTTAATTGAATGCAGGAGGTTTTTTTTCTCCAGCTGAGCTATCCCACGCAGCACCAGTGTCCATGAAGGGCTCCTCTCAGGCTGTGTCGCTGTAACCAGGCCTGACGAAGGCAACGGGACACAACTGAAGCTGAATTGGACACGCTGTCCTCCATGGTTCTGAAGGCCCGCCGGGCTTTGGGAGACAGCAGGGAGCTCTGACAGCAGCGGACCAAAGAGGAGGAGGAGCGGCCCTCTCTTCTCCCCCCACTCCTCCCAGCGCCTCCCAGCGCCTCCCAGCGCCGCTGAGCCAAAGTGAGGCATCGGCTCAACAGGCTGTAATCTTGCGACGCTGAAACAGACAGGAAAGCCCAAAGCCCCTCCTACACCTGCTCTGACTGCACCTGCCCCCTCCCCCCACCCTCCAGCATCCCCCAGCCCAGCGAGGTGATTGGCTGAAACGGGCTCATGATCTGGTCATGAGAGAACCCTGCACGGTCTGCCCATTACCGTACTCATTTTAAGCATTTAGCAGATGCTCTGATCCAGAGCGACTTACAAGATACAAGGTACTCACCCCCACTCACACTCCCACATACACACACTCACACACTCACACACACACACAGGGACACACACTCACACTCCCACAGACACATACACACACTCACACACTCACACACACACAGGGACACACACACACACACACACACACTGACACTCACACACACACACACACACACACAGGGACACACACTCACACACACACACAGGCACTTCCCCCCCATGTGTGTGTTGCGTGTGTCACTGTGTGTATGTGAGTGTGTGTGTGTGTGTGTTGTGTGTGACACTGCCCCAGTGCTCTGATCTCACCTGCAGTATTAGCTCCCCTACCTGTAATACTGTATTAGCGTCACGCTCTCTCCAGCAACGCGCTACAACTCTACGATCACAACCGTGGGCGCTCGCAGCCTACATGAGTGGAAAGACTAAATTACGCTTGTTTACAGAGGCTAATGATGATTCATTTCAGCTGCTGTTATTTTCCCTCCGTAAAAAAACAACAACAACAAGAACGGAGGAATTCTGGGAAGCGACAGCAGACGGGGGGCTGAGGAGGGGAAGGGGCGGAGTCTGTCATTTGGTAACAAATCGCAGAGGAAGAGGGCGACAATGTGCCTCTCTTTTATTACCACAGACGGGACATCCCAGTAGACCCTGCGTCATGTTTATTTCCTCCCCCCATACAGGCACAACTTATAAATCGCCCCGCCATTTATTCTCTTCCACCGAGCTCCAGATAAGACTCTGTGCGCTGAAGAACCGCATCCCCCGCTCGTACTATAATTACATTTCGCTGGGCTTAATTAACATTCGCTTAAAAAGACCAGCTCGGGATAATTGATTCTGAGAGCGTGTCGTGCAAAAGTTTTTCTGTAACTGGCGAGAGAAACGGCATCGCCAGCTGCTCAGGACGTAGAGCAAGTCAAAACCGACCCTGCAAAAAAGAAGCTTTTTTTATTGAGAGATATCCCTGCGATGGGGCTGAATGGACCTTGTTTACCACGTGTTCCTCGCACACCTGGGCCCTCTGGGAAATGCGTCAGCCACAGGTACTCTCCACCTGAGCCCACGATGAATACACGTAGAAACCTCTGACCCTGAACAATATCATCGTTAATAAACGGAGATGCAACAACGTTCTGTGTGGCTCAGTAGGTAGTTGCCAACGCTTAGATTGTGGGTTCGATTCCCACTGGGACCACGTACACTGAAAAATGTATGCATTCACTACTGTAAGTCGCTTTGGATAAAAGCGTCTGATAAATGGTGTATTATTATTAAGTCAGCCAGCCCTGGACTGACCATGATCACGATCTTTGGACTTGCCGGCCAGAAGAGGATAGGCTCCCCCCTTTTAGGGGGAGGAGTTTTTCCTTGGTTAGGCCTGGGATCCCTTTTGTTAAGCATTTTGTGACAATGCACTTGTAAAAAGCGCTATACAAATAAACTTAATTTGATTTGATTTGGTCATTACTTAGGCGCTCTGGATCTGGTGAGAAAGTCACGATGTCGGCAACAAGAGAAAGAGGGGAGGAGCTAGAGCTGTGACATCAGTGGGAGTGCAAGTCGCTCGTCCTGGATTACCTTCAAAATCTAAAAAGGTGCTCACTCGGGTGAAACGGGCGAGCTAAACGCGTCGTGAACAGGGCTTTTTTTGTGTGCTACAACCATACAATTACAGCTATTTCTTTTTTGTATAGATTTCTTTCGAAAGCGACACTCCAACGGGCGTAAACGGCTCCTCTACCCGCTCTGCTCATAACAGAGTCGAGCTTAAATTCAGCCGCGTGGATGTTTTGACAAATTGGCCATGTTGGACGTAATAGGTTTTGAGCTGGAATTGCATTAGAACATGGAGAGAACAGAGAGGCACTCTCCTTCTGCTGCTGCCACACACCGTTTCAGAGAGAGAGAGGGAGAGGGAGAGGGAGAGAGGGAGAGAGGGGGGAGGGAGGGAGGGGGAGAGAGGGGGAGAGGAGAGAGAGAGGGGGAGAGAGAGAGAGGGAGAGGGAGAGAGGGGGGAGAGGAGAGAGGGGGAGAAGATGGAGGGAGAAACTCACAGTTTCAGAGAGAGAGAGGGGAGAGATGGAGGGAGAGAGAGAGGGAGAGGGAGAGAGAGGGGGAGAGGGAGGGAGGGAGAGAGAGAGAGGGGGAGAGGGGGAGAGAGAGAGGAGGGGGAGAGGGAGGGAGAGAGAGAGAGACGGGAGAGAGAGAGAGAGATGGAAAGGGGGAGCAAGGGGAAGAGGGAGGAGAAAGGGAGAGGGAATACAAGAGAGAGAGACAGAGAGAGGGAAAGGGAGATGGAGAGGGAGGAGAGAACAGAGGGGCGCTGTCCTCCTGCTGCTGTCACGTAGAGTATCCATCACTGCCAGAAAAACCCTGTCACACATCCCTCTGCATGCACAACAAGAGATAGAGAGGGGGGGGAGAGAGAGGAGAGAGAGAGGGAGAGGATAGACAGAGAGAGGGAGAGGAAGAGAGAGAGGAGAGACAGGGAGGGAGGGAGGGAGAGAGATAGAAAGAGAGATGGAAGGAGGGAGAGGCAGAGAGAGAGAGAGACAGAGAGAGGAGAGACAGAGAGAGGGAGGGAGGGGGAGAGATAGAAAGAGAGATGGAGGGAGGGAGAGGCAGAGAGAGAGAGAGAGAGAGAGAGAGACAGAGAGAGAGAGAGACAGAGAGAGGAGAGACAGGGAGGGAGGGAGGGAGAGAGATAGAAAGAGAGATGGAAGGAGGGAGAGGCAGAGAGAGAGAGAGACAGAGAGAGGAGAGACAGAGAGAGGGAGGGAGGGGGAGAGATAGAAAGAGAGATGGAGGGAGGGAGAGGCAGAGAGAGAGAGAGAGAGAGAGAGAGAGAGAGAGAGAGAGAGAGAGAGAGGAGAGACAGAGAGAGGGAGGGAGGGGGAGAGATAGAAAGAGAGATGGAGGGAGGGAGAGGCAGAGAGAGAGAGAGAGAGGGAGAGAGAGGAGAGACAGAGAGAGAGGAGAGAGAGAGTGAGTGAGTGTGTGTTTGTGAGTGTGTGATGCTGCCAGGGTCATGCACACACAGCATCGTCCCCTGAAGCGCAGCCCTGTCCGCCCTGCTGCTCAGCTGCCCCGAGCCCTCAGGGCCTCTGTGTCGCAGGGCTTCCCCAAGCGAAGCCCATCTCAGCGTAAATCACTCCAGCGGGCCCGACCGCGCGCGGCCTGTGAGCGGGACGTGTTTCTGAGGGGAGAGTCACTCAGCGTGCGTTTGGCCACTGAACCCCACAGGGAAAGGCTTGATGTCCTCAAACTGCACACCAAGATGAGGGGATGGATCCTACACATGTGAATCATCACACAATTCCACACATATACCATGCAGTTCCACACATATACCATGTATACCACACATATACCACACATTTCCAGACATATACCACTCATATACCACACATTTCAACATATATACCACACATATACCACACATTTCAACATATATACCACACATATACCACACATTTACACATACCAGTTCCACAACATATACCACACATATACCACATATATACCACATATACCATTTCAACATTTCCACACATATACACATTTCACATTTCATATACCACACATTTCATATAGCCATATACCACACATTTCAACATATATACCACACATTTCAACATATATACCACACATTTCAACACATATACCATGTATACCATACATATACCATGCATTTCCACACATATACCATATACTGTCACATGTTGTCACCTTTGCTTCACAGGTATTCACATGGTGATCACATATTTACAAGTGTTTTCTGTTTACACTTCACATGTGAAATACAGTATACTGTCCAGGTGGAGGTAAAGTATTAAAGTATTCTCTCCAAGTGGAGGTAAAGTATTAAAGTATTCTCTCCAAGTGGAGGTAAAGAATTTGGCCCAGTTTCCATAATCATAAGATTATCTCTGAGGAACAGACTGGTAGCGCCGCGAGCTCGGAGCGAAGAGGATCTCCACATGAACACAGAGCGAGTGAAACGCTGGATTGGGCCAGCGGGCGTACAGTCCGTGTGAGAGAGAGAGAGAGAGGAGGGAGGGAAGGAGGAGAGAGGGAGAGAGGGAGAGAGGGAGAGAGGGAGGGAGGGAGGGAGGGAGGCAGCGGCTGAATCCTAAAATTTCTCCCCAAGCTTGTTCTTTCTCTTTTTCCCCCCTCCGACAATCACACGCTTTTCTGTTTCTCGAACCAGACGGAGCGAAATGAACCCGCTGCCGCGCGGTTTCCCCCCCGGTGAAGTGTTCGATGCGTCACCCCGCTCTCACATCATCGCGGCAAATCGCTTCGCGCGCCACCGCGGAAAGCGCTACATCACAGGCGCCAGCCCCTAGAGAGAGCTGCGCTTAATTTCAGGGCTTAAAACCTGTATACATTTGTCAAAAAACCTTATGGGCATACACAGAACACATTATTATAGCCCAGAGTTACAATTTTTGGCAACCGCACTCCTTTATCTTCACTAGGTTCACGTTGAATATATTCATGCGTTTAGATTTGCGTTCAGATTTCACCTATACGTTTAGGGAAAATACTTTGTGTACAGATTTAGAAGATAACGTTAGTACACAAAGCAGCACATTTCAGTTGTTTACGAGCAGTCTAGGCAAATGTAATTTAAAGAGTGGAAAGGTTAATACTGTTGACCTCTTTTCAGACAGGGAGAGATACGTGTTTGCTACGACTAAACTAATTTACAATCGATTTGATGAAGTTAATGAAACGCTATTTTGAAAAAAACGTATCGGACTAGATTTCCCCGTATCCTAGCCTTATACGACCATGCACCTCCAAAAGAGTGGAAAATTCTGTAATTTGCACAGGCAAATCGTTTTGGGGTTACACCTGTGCAAAATGTAAGGGAGGAGGCAGTCTTGGAAAGTGACGTCAACAGCAAGAAGGCAGGAGGAATTCTGCAGTGGACAGGGGGGAGCGTGGGGTTTGGATACTGGCAGCAGCTTTTCATGATGTGCTGTGTACCTCCGTTTGGAGCTTGGCTTCGCAGTGAGCACAGGGCAGAGCTCTCCGCTGTGAATCTGCTGTGAATCCGCTGTGACCCCGCTGATTGGCACAGGGAGGTCGGTGACCAGAGTTTACATTATTTTACACAGAGAACCACTTTTATTTTACCTTTGAATGCTGAAACTCTGCCCGCACCTTTCGCCTAGGTGGGCGCAGTCGTGCAGGTAAGCCGAATCGCGCCCCCTCCATCGGAAACCGCCTCTCTCTGGGTGCAGGGCCGGTATGACGCAAGAGTTGGGCGCTGATTGTGGCGCTGGATTGATGCGCGGTGGAGCCCCAGTGCGCTGATTACCCCTCATCGTTACCGCGGGGATTAACGAACCAACGGCGCACACGCCACACTCACGGTTCTGATATCTCTCTCTGTCTCTCGCACTCTCCCTCTCTCTCTCTCTCTCTCGCACTCTACCTCTCTCTGTCTCTATATCTCTCCTTCTCTCTCTCTCTCTCTCTCTCTCTCTCTCTCTCTCTCTCTCTCTCTCTCTCTCTCTCTCTCTCTCTCTCTCTCTCTCTCTCTCTCTCTCTCTCTCTCTCTGCACTCTCCCTCTCCCTCTCTCTCTCTCTCTGTCTCTATATCTCTCCTTCTCTCTCTCTCTCTCTCTCTCTCTCTCTCTGTCTCTCTCTGTCTCTCTCTCTCTCTCTCTCTCTCTCTCTGTCTCCTCTCTCCTCTCTCGCACTCTCTCTCTCTGTCTCTCTCTATCTCTCTCTCTCTCTCCTCTCTCTCCGCACTCTCTCCTCTCT
Organism: Aldrovandia affinis; assembly: GCA_029706075.1. Classification (NCBI taxonomy): domain Eukaryota; kingdom Metazoa; phylum Chordata; class Actinopteri; order Notacanthiformes; family Halosauridae; genus Aldrovandia; species Aldrovandia affinis. The sequence goes on from JAINUG010000217.1 coordinate 300,886, forward strand.
CTGTCTCTATCTCTGCACTCTATCTCTCTTCTCTCTCTCTCTCTCTCTCTCCCTCTCCCTCTCCCTCTCTCTCTCTCTTTCTCCCTCTCTCTTTCTAACTGCCAAAGGCTGACTTTGCATCAAACAAATCGATGAGGTCCGGATGAAGAAACATTTTTAAAAAATAATAATAATAATAATCATAATTATGGACCAAAGTCATTCAGCCGAGCTTAATGACAAACGAAAAACAATTATGGCACTAACAGTGATAATATTAATATGAATTATAATTATAATAATATAATGGTAAGGAGTGGGATTATATAACGTTACTGCTTTTCACCTCCTGTCACGGATCCCTGAGCATTTTACAGAGGGGGGGGGGGGGGCAACAATCACCAATATAAGGCACCCACGCCATCACACAAGCTGAGATTATTATTATTATTATTTTAGTATTATTATCATCAAATTGTTTCATTTCAAGTGGAGTTCTGTCAGCAGAACAAGGAGGCGTAGGTGGTAAATTTGTTAATGAGATATTCTTTTTAACTAAGAGAGTTGTGCCAGGGTGTGGAACAGCGTGCCAGATGGTGCAGTACAGGCAGAGACCCCCGGGGGTGTTTGAGCCCAGGAGCGATGCAGTGCTGGATACTCTCTAGACCGGTGGGCAGACCGTGATGTGCCGAACGGCCTCTTCCCTTCATTATACACATTTATGTTCTTATTTATTTGTGTAAGGTGAAGTGATCTGGTGGCAGGCACAGGGAGACCAGCCAATAGAGAGCTGCGATTACTCCCGGTGCTTCAGGTGTAACTGTCATCACCACTGCTTACATGTTTAATACTGCATTTCGTATCTATGTTTAGTACCATATAATAGAAAAAAGAAAATAAATTATTTCCCAGTGTTACAGGTATGGTATGCAGCTGCCAACAACGATGTCTATCGCTGTATTACTGCACTGATCTCTTGTGCAAACAATGATTGATCATACCATGTATTAATGCACATCTTGTAAGTCACTCTGGATAAGAGCATCTGCTAAGTGCCTAAAATGTAAAAATGTAGGTGGGATAGCCTAAGAGGCTGGAATGGGGGGTTGGGGGGGCAGGGTTTGCAGGTAGAGCAGGTGGTGGGAAACAGACATGTCATCTTTCTGACAGTTTTGATTGACGGGTCTCTGAGGAAGCTGTCAATGATGCCAAAATGTCTGTCTTGTCTGGGGCCCGTTCAATAAACGCGCTAAGCAGCCTTAACTCTCTGTTTTATTTGGGTTAGGCCTCCGAAGCTGCCTGGATCAAGAGTGTTTCTGCCAGTTATTGTCCTGGCTGCCGAAGCCCTTCCCTGATTTCATTAGCCGAGCTAAAACAGCGCCTGGTGCCAAAGTGTCTTAACAGGATGCAGAGCGTGGGGCTCATCCACACACTAGAACAGTGTCTTAACAGGATGCAGACCATGGGGCTCATCCACACACTAGAACAGTGTCTTAACAGGATGCAGACCGTGGGGCTCATCCACACACTAGAACAGTGTCTCAACAGGATGCAGACCGTGGGGCTCATCCACACACTAGAACAGTGTCTCAACAGGATGCAGACCGTGGGGCTCATCCACACACTAGAACAGTGTCTCAACAGGATGCAGACCGTGGGGCTCATCCACACACTAGAACAGTGTCTTAACAGGATGCAGACCGTGGGGCTCATCCACACACTAGAACAGTGTCTTAACAGGATGCAGACCGTGGGGCTCATCCACACACTAGAACAGTGTCTTAACAGGATGCAGACCGTGGGGCTCATCCACACACTAGAACAGTGCCTTAACAGGATGCAGACCGTGGGGCTCATCCACACATTAGAACAGTGTCTTAACAGGATGCAGACCGTGGGGCTCATCCACACACTAGAACAGTGTCTTAACAGGATGCAGACCGTGGGGCTCATCCACACACTAGAACAGTGTCTTAACAGGATGCAGACCGTGGGGCTCATCCACACACTAGAACAGTGTCTTAACAGGATGCAGACCGTGGGGCTCATCCACACACTAGAACAGTGTCTTAACAGGGATGCAGACCGTGGAGCTCATCCACACACTAGAACAGTGCCTTAACAGGATGCAGACCGTGGGGCTCATCCACACACTAGAACAGTGTCTTAACAGGATGCAGACCGTGGGGCTCATCCACACACTAGAACAGTGTCTTAACAGGATGCAGACCGTAGGGCTCATCCACACACTAGAACAGTGTCTTAACAGGATGCAGACCGTGGGGCTCATCCACACACTAGAACAGTGCCTTAACAGGATGCAGAGCGTGGGGCTCATCCACACACTAGAACAGTGTCTTAACAGGATGCAGACTGTGGGGCTCATCCACACACTAGAACAGTGCCTTAACAGGATGCAGACCGTGGGGCTCATCCACACACTAGAACAGTGCCTTAACAGGATGAGCCACCCAGCATCCCCAACACCTGCACATTTGAAACATTAATGCCTGAATTTTAAAAAAATTTAATTAATTTTTCCCTCAATATGTCAACAAGGGGGGTATTCAGACCGTAATATCTGTTTGACATTAATAACGCCTATATGCTGTGTGTGTGTGTGTGTGTGTGTGTGTGTGTGTGATTGTGTAATTGGCAGAGTCACAGAGTCGCCTGTGATTGTCTGCCGATATCCCGGATTTGGCGATGGGGAGATTGCGGACTGGAAGTGCTCCAAATTTTGGGAAGGAAAAGAGAAGAAAAAAACAATCTGGGCTGAAAACGATTATTATCATTATTTTTAGTGTACAGATACAGGACAGGGCAGGGTGCTGTTGGCCTGCTTTGCATTTGGAGAGAGAGAGAGAGAGAGAGAGAGTGAGAAAGAGAGGAGAGAGAGAGAGAAGGGGGGGCGCTGGATGTGTGAGCCGCTCCATAAAGAGGCCGAACCGTCTGCTTGTCACTATTTATGGCCCTTTTAGGACAGGTCTCTCAATATTTTATACACTTCTCCCTCCATACGAAGGAGAGAGGGAGAGAGAAAGGGAAAGAGAGAGGGAGAGAGCTCCCTTCTTACGTAGAGAGAGGGAGGGGGAGAGAGAGGGAGGGTGAGAGTGAGTGATGGAGAGGAGCGACTGAGAGAAAAAAGAGAAGGAGGTAGTGAGAAAAAGGGAGGGAACAGAGAAGTAGGGAGGAAGGGAAGGGAGGGGGGGAGAGTGAGGTAGAGACACAGAAAAGAGAGAGAGTGAGATAGAGAGAAGGGGGCTGGGAGAGAGAGTGAGGTAGAGAGAAGGAGGCTGGGAGAGAGAGTGAGGTAGAGGCAGAGAGAAAGGAGGAGAGAGAGGTAGAGAAAGAGGAGTGAAAGAGCTGAAAGCCCTGGCAGGCACTGTGCACGTCTCTGGCTCACTCTGGCACGGTGGTAATTGGGCAGCCGGCCAAACTGCGTCAGACAGGATCCCATCAGGAGGAGCGCGTCCTTTCAGCGGTCTGCAGCCCCATCCTCACCCTTCCCATGGGACCAGGGGCAGCACACACTGACCCCTCATCACCAAACCACATCACCACACACTGACCCTCCTCATCACCACACACACTGACACCCTCATCACCAAACCACATCACCACACTGACCCCCTCATCACCAAACCAAACCACATCACCACACTGACCTCCTCATCACCAAACCAGATCACCACACACTGACCCTCATCACCAAACCAAACCACATCACCACACACTGACGCTCCTCATCACCAAACCCAAACCAGCTGATTCACCGGATGGCATCACCACAGCCACCGATTCGCCGGATGGCCGGCCGTGGCGGATTTGGCTCGACCATAACCAGACTGTGAGTTTGATCCTGTCCCAGCGCTGCCGTGTGGAGTGTGAGATTCCAGACGCCCTCACTTTACTCTCTAAAGTGAAACGCATGTTTTAATACGCCAGATAATAATTAATAATTATTTATTTTCTATTAGAGCACTACTCGTATAGTAATACATGTCATTTTACAATACATTTTTACAACATATGCAGGATATTTGGCCATAGTCTGGAGAAAGGTAGGCTCTGATAAGAAGAAAAAAAGAATGTGAAATAAATGATTGTAGTAATGAAATAAAATCCCGAGTCGTTGACGTTAGAAGCGGGCCAGGGTCCAGAACATGCTCAGCACAAACGTCTAATGCCCTGATGGGCTGTTGATCCGCCCCCCACTGACATGCACTTCATCTGCCCCTAATGACCTGCTCCTAATCTCTGCCCGGCATCTCTTTAAATAATTGAGGTCCAGCTGAATCCGCGAGCTCAGAGGAGCAGGAGGGACGGAGGGTCACAGAGGTAATTTAATTTACGGGGGGATTTCAGAGCCCGAGACCAAGTCCACCCTTACCTGCTCTGTGCAACACTCACAACAACGCTCGCAACTCTAGCCCAACTCCTCACAGTGTAGCTGCCAACGCTCTGCCAATATCCAATACATGTCCGGCCATTCGGATGGGGACGGTTAAAACCGAGGTCCTGACTCTCTGTGCTCATAAAAGATCCCACGGCACTTCTCGAAAAGAGTAGGGTGTTAACCCGGTGTCCTGGCCAAATTCCCAACCAAGACAATATATCCATCCATCCATCCATCCATTATCTAAGCCGCTTATTCCTGGTCAGGGTCGCGGGGGGGGGGCTGGAGCCTATCCCAGCATGCGTTCCGGGCGAGAGGCAGGAATACACCCTGGACAGGTCGCCAATCCATCGCAGCAAGACAATATATATACATGGAATTCATTACCCCCCTCCCTCCTCGCCTCTCCACTGTGTATCTGATGTGTGGTGAGTTTGTACTGGCGCACTATGGCTGCCGTCGCGTTCACCCAGGTGGGTGCTGCACATTGGTGGTGGTTGAGGCGAGATGCCCCCCTATCATTGTAAAGTGCTTTGGCTATTAAATTAGGAGAAAATCTGGGAAAAAAATGTTAAAAAAAAAGAAAAGGATCAATTAAGCGCTGCGAGGCAACACAAACCTGCACTCCCTGTGGCCCTCGGAGGGCAAGAGTGAACACCAGTGGTGCAAACGATATTGAGCCGCCTATCTTCCATTCTCTTCATTCAGTGCGGCCCAATGAAGTCAAAGCAATTTAGTGGCGCCTTTTCTTCGAGCGGTCAGCGTTTGATGAGCCTGTAAACTCGCTCGTACCCAGGCACGGCGAGCTGCCTTTAATCTGACTGCAGATACAACGTTACCAGCGCGCAGACTCGTGAGAGCTTGTGGATGTGGCGTACGGAACGAAGCCAGCGTCTCTTAAACTGTGCGACTGGATGTTGCTTACATACTTTATCGTTTTTAAGGATCGATAAAATGGTGCTCACCCCTAAGCAGTGGAGAGTCTTTTTACAGGTCCCCCCAGAAAATGTGGCCCTATGTCCACGGAATGTGTTAAAAACCGTTTTAAAAATAGACAATTCAGAGAAATTCTACAATTTAACCGTAAAACCGTTTAACTTAAACCGTAAAAATATATATTATTGGGATTTACAGGGCAGTCGCAGTTCTGTCCTCGAACAGTATTTTTAGTTGTTGTTCTCAGATAATCTTTGCGGTTTAACATAAGCATCCAAAGCTGTCCGCTGATTTGATCTCACGCGCCGGAGGAATTTTGCATGTGAACACGTCGTAGACAAGCTGTGCAGGGCCTGCGTGCATTTATTTTATTGCCTGTGACTCCCACAGGATCCTCTCTCACAGAGCTCTCTAATGGATCTCTCTCTCTCTCACAGAGCTCTCTAATAGATCTCTCTCTCTCTCACAGAGCTCTCTAATGGATCTCTCTCTCTCACAGAGCTCTCTAATAGATCTCTCTCTCTCTCTCACAGAGCTCCCTAATGGATCTCTCTCTCTCTCTCACAGATCTCCCTAAAAGATCTCCCTCTCTCACAAAGCTCTCTAATGGATCTCTCTCTCTCTCACAGATCTCCCGAATAGATCTCTCTCTCACACAGAGCTCTCTAATGGATCTCTCTCTCTCACACAGAGCTCTCTAATAGATCTCCCTCTCTCTCACAAAGCTCTCTAATAGATCTCCCTCTCTCTCACAAAGCTCTCTAATAGATCTCTCTCTCTCTCACAAAGCTCCCTAATGGATCTCTCCTGAGCGGCCTTTTCAAACTGACTCACTCTGAAGAGAGAGGACCCAGCACAGAAACCCTAACATGTAAACGGCTGCCGTTTACACCCAGTCCCGGAAAACTTCCCCACCAATAAGGCGGTGTGCCCAGACTGGTCCTCATGACCCCAAATAAGATGTGCTGAAACCGACAAGGAGATCAAAGGAGTAAGGAGTATATTTCACTTTACTCAGCGAGCACAATATTTAGCTGAATTCGAGAACCCTATCGCGTAAACACAGCTGGGCTCAAGCCAGTATTTAGTGGCAAACGGCTCTGTCGGTAAACGTGTGAATATTTATTTGGAATATTTAATCACAATGTCATGATACGCTTCATGATCAAAACAAATAGAGCAGGGCCCAGAAGACACGGGCGGGAACGTTCTGGAAAAGAAATCTCGTTTTTTCCCCCGTTTTCCCTTCGGAAAGGCTGCTGCTTTTGAGCAGGAGGTAAACTCTTTGGTGTGAGATGAAGAAACAGTCGGGAGAGATTTGTTAGTATGCGTAGCTTTCTGAGCTTGAATACAAAACTGTCTGTTTTTTTGTTTGTTTTTTTCTTATGTCAATTTTTAACTAGCACTAAAACCCCACAGAGCTACACTGACAGAAAACGAAATGTTTTTCCCTTTCAACAGAGAGTATGATAAACCTTAACACAATCTCTCTCTCCTCCCTCTTTTCTTTCTCTTTCCCTCGCTCTCTCTCCTCCCTCTCTCTCTCTCTCTCTCTCTCTCTCTCCCCCTCTCTTTCTCTCTTGTTCACTCTCTCTTCCCTCTCTCTCTCCTCCCTCTGTCTTTCTCTTTCCCTCGCTCTCTCTCCTCCCCCTCTCTCTCTCACTTTCTCATCCCTCTCCTTCTCTCTCTCTCCTCCCTCTATGTCTTTCTCGTGCCCCCTCTCTCTCTCTCTCTCTCCCTCTCTCTCTCTCTCTGACTGTGCACCATTTTAAAAGACAAACTCAGGGAAAGTGTTTAGTTGGACATAGAGGCCCAGTCATTTTTAAACCTGCCGCGTCTTGGGCCCATGGACCTGTCTCGGTCTCGGCCCAAAACACTTCACCTGAGTTCCAAATATGCAGGGCTGCCATCTCCAGGAGCCTTACAACAACATAACTAGCATTCTGAAAGTAATAATAATAATAATTATCATCATTGTGCTCATTTTCATTTTCATTTAAACATTTGGCAGACGCTCTTATCCAGAGAGACTTACAAGATGTGCATTAATACACGGTAAGATCAATCATTGTTTGCGCAAGAGAACGTGTTCGTGCTCATCACCATAGCGATAATGATAACAATTGTTTCGCATGCAAAACACAAACTTTAAGGTAACACACTGATTGTGTTCACGGCGAGAGCAGCTTTAAAGTGCCCTCTGGAAATCCTCGTGATTTCCGGAGCCGAGCGCGCCGCCGCCGCGCGGGGCCTAATGACGAGCGATAAATTAGCGCGACTGAAAGAGAGCATCGGAGCGTGGAAGGGGAGCAGATGTGCGCTGAGCAGCTTGAGCTCCTGCAGGAAGAGGAGTCTGCTGATGCAACGTCCTTGTTACCGGGCGGATCACCTGACTCCAAACTAGGCAACGGGAAAAGTGGAGCACGGCCCCAACCAAGATACGTCATGGCCATTAATCACGGCGTGAGGGAACGGTGTGGCTCTGGGGCCCGAGTCTTCACTCGTACCCGGATTATCTAACGGGGGGAGCTACAGGAATTATGTTCAACAAAAAAATGAAATAAATAAATAAAAGATTGCAGCAGCACCTAGACGGAATTATAATGAAACCCGGTGCCACAAAAGAAAATCATTTTCTTAAAATCCATAAACTGCTACCACTTTGCCAGTTCTCTTCTTCCCCCACCCACTTGAGAAGACCAGACGGGTTTGAACAGAATAAGATTAGGTAAAGTGAGCGTTCTGCAGTTTGTGTTCCCCCCTCGAGTCCAGAAAGTGGGGCGCTCAATCCCCAAAGAGGGCGTCTGGGCCCGTGTCGCTGGGCCCGTGTGTCGCTGGGCCGTGTCGCTTGCCGACGAAGACCGTGAGCGCAGCAAAAAAATTAATAAATGAAAAGCAAAGAGGGAACCTGCTCGCAGACCTGGGCACAGGGCCCTCCGCGGACCCTTCCGGGTGACATGCTCCTGCACGGAGGAAATATTAACCGCAGAAAATGGGGTATACACAAACTACACACTACACAAACTACATACTACACAAACTACACACTACACAAACTATACACTACACAAATTGCCCAGAGCCAGACCTGTCCTAATATTAAAGACAGAAGGTATTTAAAAACATATTGCATATACAGCATTTATAATCTAATATACAATATTGTATAAAATAAAATAATAACAATATAATATATATTTATAGCAACAACATATAACAACAGAAAAAAGTACACAGTACAACCTCAGATCTGAACCTGGAATTAGCATATCCAAAAATGCCTTGAATATCAAGCTCTGGTGCAAAAAGGCACACATTATTAAACCAAAGCGAATCACACTTTCCTTTGATAATAAAACTCAAAATACTCTCAATTTTAGGTAAAGGGCAACTGTAAAATCCACAGTTCTTAAAAGACGGCAAAGATAGCTGAAAAGGAGATGGTGTCATTCGAACGGCCAACGTAGAACAATAGTAATGAATGTTCTGATGAGATTCTGATTACAGCTGGTTTGATTATCGGTTCATTTAAACTAAGTTACAAATTAAGAAGTAGCCTATTTAAAATGGTGCCAGTATTGATTTCAATTACAATTCCGATTCAAACTCTTTCATTCGTGTGCTCTGACATCACTTTCAAAGTTTTGGAGTTAAATCAGCTAACCTAAACTAAATGCAAAGACAGACTTAATATATCCCAAAGGGTTTCAGCGTTTTGCCTGATCAGTGCTGCTGTTTCATTTGGATCGGTTGCCAGAGAACGCTGCAGAGTAATTGGGTCTTGTCCTGGTCGGGCCAGACCAAGGCGGCCCCTGGGACACCTCCATCAAACGGCCCGTATCGGCGACAAGTCAAAACTCCTGCGGAGTTGACCCCGCTCCTTTTGCACCTCCAAGCAACACATCTGCCCGGCGACAGATTACAGGGCTCAGCCAATCCCAAACCCCACCCGTGGTAGGAAGATGGAGGGGCGGGGTTTAAACCTGAAAGTTGTTTAAGTTTCTAGAAGCAAACAGCCCTCTCTGTTTGCACGGCACAGACATTTCTTAGGTCAACTTGTTTCACTCTCTTTGAAAGAAAAGATCAGTCTTCTCCGTTTTCTTCGTGTTTTCATTATTGTACTGTCAGAAGTCTTATCAGTTGGCCCGGGACCAAGCTACGATACCAAAATTGACCACTTGTTCATCTGTGAAAGTGACATCGCGGAGCACAAACCGTTCCAGCTTTGACACCACAATGACCGACTTGCGAAAGCCGATGGAATGAGCTGAATTGGGAGAAACAAACTCAAGATGTTGAGTAAGGTGTTGGCTTGTCCACTAGGAAGGCAGTAGAGGGGAAAACTGCATTCCCCAAAACTGCAGAACTGCATTTGGCCAGACTGCTTTTAGCGTCAAAGGGACTAATGTGTGGAATTCTCTATCTAGAGAGACTAAGCAAGAGCATGACTTTGCTCATTTAAAAATAAAAATCAAACAGTTGCTAAAAGACACACAGACATGCACTCATGCATAGGTCAAGTATACTTTTAATACTGTTAGTACTGTTATCCTTTATCATACTATCCTGTCCTAAAATCTTTTTATTTATTGTATTTGTATTATCTTGCCCAACATCTATGTGTAGGCTTATTCACTTTTAAAAGCCCAACTAGGGACATTTAAACATTTAAAATTGGTGCAAGCTACAAATGTTTTGATACAGGACATCAGCGTGTTGTTAGTGCAACGTGTCTATGTTTTCTGTATCTGTCCTTACTCAGATAAACATTAAATAAGTTATATATAAAATTAAAAAACTGAAAAACATCAGCAGTGAATTTGGCGGCTGCTGCCCGCCGTTTTGGCCGGCGCTTGTTGCAGTTTTTGTCCGGGGGGACACCAGGTCAGGACGGAAGCGTTGTCAGTGGTTATTTATTGGATAATCAGCAGTCGGGGGACAAATTGGGGGCTGTGACATCACACACAGTGCTTCTGACTGGACGCTCGCTTTTGCACCCATTCATCAATACGGGCTTTGACCACGGCCCGCGACTGCAAAACTACACCATCAGGAGCAAAACAGCACCACTAGCCAGCTCTCTGATCTCTCACAGACCGAAGGCATGACGACAACCACAGTTGTGTGTATATACAGGCAACTGCCAAAATACCACACCAACATAAATAGTGTCTTAATAGGGCGTTGGGCCACCACGAGCCGCCAGAACAGCTTCAGTGCACCTTGGCATAGATTCTACAAGTGTTTGGAACTCTACTGGAGGGATGCAACACCATTATTCTACAATAAATTCCATCATTTGGTGTTTTGTTGATGGTGGTGGAAAACGCTGTCTCAGGCACCGCTCCAGAATCTCCCTTAAGTGTTCAACTGGGTTGAGATCTGGTGACTGAGACGGCCATGGCATATGGTTTACATCATTTTCATGCTCATCAAACCATTCAGTGCCCTGTGGGTGGGGGCATTGTCATCCTGGAAGAGGTCACTCTTGGCTTTGTATTTAATGGCGTTATCTTGCCCTCTAAGGGGTTGAGTGGCCCTAAACGATGCCAGGACAATGAACCCCACACCATAACAGAGCCGCCAGAACCCTTAATTTACTAGTGCTTTAATTTAATTTAAAGTGCTTCCTTTATTTGGGAAGTACTACGTAATGACGCCAAGTTCAGTCTCACATAGAACACAGGAGCATATTTGGTTCACCCTGTTGACTGGGCAGTAGGGAAGGGGGGGGGTGTGGGGGCTGCTCCAGCGGGTTTTGCCCGAGTCGGCAGATTAATGACCGGGTGGGGGTGTTGGGGGGGGGGGGGCATTTAAAAGAGGAGGAGGTCCAATGAGTGAAAAACCCATACGGTCGATACACCACCAGGGAAAAAAGCGCTGAGTCAGTCCGAGGCTCTGGAGAGCTCAATTTCTCATCTTTCACAAATCCAGCGGCTTTAGTCAGATCTCTCCTGACCTGGGGGAGGGGGTATGGATGTAGGAGGCCAGCCGTGCTGGGACCTGGGGTGTTGGGGTGAGGAGGGAGGGGGGGCAGGGGGAGACCTCACTGGTCAGGACAGCTCCCATGGGCCGAATATCAAACCGCTACCACTACTGACTCAGCAAATTGTTTAAAAAAAAAAAAAAAAACCACACATAAGGACTAAAGCTCGACAGCAGCTTATGAGAGTGTGGGCGGCGCTAAGCGCCCCCTCCCCCAGGAGAGGTCAGCACTAAACCCCCCCAACTCCGCTGCCTCTGGTTATGGGAGGATATTGACTGTAAAACGGGCAGTTGCAACGCGCGCGGGTTTAACAACAAATAAATACATGAAGAAACAGGCGGTGATGTTTTATTTCTTTCTGGCCTTGGGAGTTTCCACGGAAATCCTTTCTGCTGAGTACCGTCGACGCACTGCGTGTGTGACGCACCGAGTGTGTGACGCACTCCCACTGAGTTACGATCTCTCCGATCTTTATTAGTCCTCCTCTTGTAGTGAACAGGACAGGACCGTTCAATCCTGCACATCGATTGCATCGTGCACTCGTACATGGCATAATGTAATGATGTGACATGTTTAATTACGAAATGACTGCTTGGAAATGCGGCTACGGCACAGGAGCGTCGGGCAGAGAGGCTCGCCGCATTCCGAGTTTTTTGACAAACACCTGAGAAGCTGAAACACAAATGAGGCGTTTGGTAAAATGATTAACTGGTGTTATTGCAGTCGTGAAAATGTTCCGTTCAATTGTTTAATTCATTAGCAGATGTTCTTATTCTGGGTGAGTTTCAGGGGCTTTTGTGTGTTCAAACATTGTACACAAGCACAGCCTGATGTTCACGGGAGCAATTCAAACAGCAGCGCTTTCCACGTGAATGCCAGAGTTTTTATTTATGAAGATTGCGCTTAATGAGGAGAACTGCGTTTAGGATTTTGCAAGGAGTTCATTTGACAATGCAATTTGTGTGAGAAATGTGCTCATGGTTTTGCAGGAAGGGTTTTTCCATTGATGCATAGGCTTTAGGTTTTGATAGTTGTGTCCATAGCTCCGGTGTTTGTGCGTAAACAATTGAGAAAAACTGTAACAGCGTCACACAACACCTCACAATTAACACGCGGTCAAGCGACACACAGAGAGCGTGGAGAAGTCACCACGGCGGCAGGCCGCCATGCTAGGCCATGCCACGATTGGGCGGCGTGCCCGCGACAGCCGAAATGGAGCCGTTCACAGGCCCTCGCTGCCCCTCGGAGTGACACGGAGCCAGGACATCTGTTGCAGCATGAGGGACGCTAAGCGCTAATATCAGCGCTGCGGTGGGGAGAGCTTCTGAGAGAGTTCCATAACCTACCCTTTACTGAAGGTTCTAGAACAGGGGTGGGCAAACCTTTTGACTCAGGGGCCACAATGGGTTTTAAAATTTGACAGACGGGCCAGGCCAGCAGCAGATGGATGGAGAGTGTTTGTGTGAACTAATATAAATTACATGTAAAAGCCATTACATTACAGCCCTTTAAAGGGTAGCCAAAGCACGCAAGTGTAGGACCGGGGTTGCCAAAGCATGAATAGTAAGATGCTTTTTACGCAAGGTTTTTTTACTTTGACCATTTATGAAATATTCGACGGGCCGGAGTAAAAAAGCCCAACGGGCCATATGTGGCGTATGTTGAGCTCCATAATCTACCCTTTACTGAAGGTTCTAGAATCATTCCTGCATGAGCTGAGAGTTCCATAATCTACCCTTCACTGAAGGTTCTATGATGGCAGGGAATTGTCTAGTGCATTTGACTTACACCATATAAATGGCACAGATTCCTTAGATTTTAAAATTGTAACATCAATGATAAGACAAGACATCTATCTTTGTCCCGGGCAATAGACATTTATTTTTTGAGACAAACAAATTTTGTTTTATCTTCCTCTCCAGTCGTTGAGAACTGGCAGATGTAATTCCGCACAGACGCTAGGATTAATTATGAATCGGCTACAAAGAGAGGAGCCGCATTTCAAATGGGAAAAACCGAGCCTGAACATCTGCAGATGGCGTTGATCGTGTTTTATTCGCTCTTTAAATACCCGATCGTATTTGAAAACTCGAGAGCCCCCCGAGACACAAATGAAAGTATGTCATCACGCTGTCACTCGCCTCAGCGCGCTGAAAACGAAACGTTTATTCTCATCACAGGGGCCCGTGTGCGTGTGACATCACAGCCGAGCGGACAACGGCGCTCTTTGTCACAGCGGACGTGAGTAAACGGCTGCGGCCATGACTAGCGCTGAAATATGGAGCTCTGGTAGGTGGCAGCGAGGTTAGTCACCCTTAAAAGGCAGTGTGCTTACGGGGACAGGTTGCAGTGCAGCACGACAGTTAGGGGGAACTGGGTTTGCAACGCAACGGTTGCCAGTTCCATTCCCAGGTTGGGGGCACTGCCGTTTTACCCTTGAGCTAAAGGTACTTAACCTGAATTGCTTCAGTAAAATATCCAGTTTTACAAATCAATTGTATGTAAAGAAATGTGAAACTGTGGAAGATGCTCTGAATAAGAGGATTGTGCTAAATGGCTTTTTATGCTAAATTGAATGGGTTTAAAAATAAAAGAACACCCAGAAAAAACAGCATCCTTGAATTAGGAGCGATACAGATCTGTGTGTGACCTTGGTGAAGCCCCCTCCCCCCCTCCCTGAAGTTGTGTACCTGAATAGGTACATTGTTACCTATATTTTATATATTTATTCATGTATGCTCATTTGCACTGTCATTACTATTACGGGTATTACTATTTTGTTACAATGTGTGGTTTTTCTGTGTGTTATTCTGATGCTGCGAAGTTGAGGGGCCAGGCCCAAGATTTTTACTCTGGTGTACCTAGTATCACAGATGTAACAAATAAAGGAATCTGAATCTGAATCTGAATCTGAATCTGTACGTTTTCTTAGCGTCTGCTAAATGCCGTAAATGTAAATATAAACGAGTAGGGGAATGGTCTGTAAACCCGTGCCGATGCGTGAGGCTGAGCGTTCAGGAAAGTGAAGCTCAGTTCCAGCGGCCACTTTGAGAGAAGCCGTTTCTGTGGCCGCCCCCGTGCTCACGTGCCTCCCGCCCGCCCGTGTGAAATACGACGTGTGTGTGGCGCTCTGGGAGGAAACAACGGAGCGGCTCACAGCATCTGCCAAATCAATTCACAATAAAACGTGCTCATAAAAGCTTGTGTGGCTCCAGAGTGTCTCATCTACCGTCGGAGAGACCTTTGACCGGACGGGACTTACACAAGGGTCAAACTCTTATTTAGTTTAATGTGACAGGAATAGAACGTCAGAGTGGTGCACAATGACTGTCTGTGTGTGAATAATAGTGTGTGTGTGTGTGTGTGTATGTCTGTGAGTGTGTGTATGTGTGTGTGTCTGTGTGTGTCTGTGAGTTAGTGTGTGTGTGTGAATGCGTGCGTATGCATGTGTGTGTGTGCGTGTGTGTGTGCGTGCGTGTCTGTGAGTGTGTGTGCGTGTATATGTGTGTGTTTCGTCTGTTTTTGTGTTCGTGTGTGCGTGTGTGTGTGTGTGTGTGTCTGTGTGCATCCGTTATCCTCATTTGACATGCCTACGAATATTTATACCAATTCCTGCATCCCATTAGAATGCACATCTCGCTGCTCTGTGGTAAATAACGGCTCACTTTCATTACCTGTCATTTTTTTAAATATATTTTACACCCAAAGGCCAAAAAAATGAGCACAGCAAAACTTGAGAGGAGGCTGACCTACTTTATCATTTTATTTTTTTTCAAAGTTGGGAAGAAAAAAAAAAACACTTTTTAAAAAGGCCTGCCGCACACTGCTTGTTGTTCAGTGGCTTTTCTCTGGAGCAGCAGCAGGAGAGAGGCTGGCTGGAGCTGGCCAATGAGGGGCAAGGTGGCGCAGAAGCCCCGCCCACACCTGCTTTGTGTCACTCTCGCTGTCGGGTCGGGCACAAACAACCTTCCGGACTCTTTTAGTTAATACCCCCTCACTGAAGAGAAATATGTGATAAAATGCCACACCGCATTTATAATCTTAGATATGCATTTATAGCAAATTATATTTGATATATATCCGTCCCTGTCTTGTATGTAATTCAGTGTATAAATGGTTAATTATATATATATATATACGGCTTTGTGCCGCTGAGACTCACAAGCTTCATCACCGTAATGACCCGTTCATCACCGTAATCACCTGTTCAGACGGAGATTACAACTCCGTCCCACTGCCCGCCGGAATTAGCTTCATTTTATCCGGACTCCCGGGCTTTGTGCGGAGCGCACGCGTCGCCGTAATCAGGCGCTAGACGGAGATTAAAACGGCATTCTGCCAGCGCGCTGGATTGGGCTAATTTTATTCACGATGTGACGCGTCTCTACGGCGGTGTCTGTCGTCGAGTCCGATGCCAACAGCCTTCCACTGCAGACTCTTTACAAGTTTTTTTTTTTTTTTTTTTTTCTTGCATTTTCTGAAAGCAACGAGCAACAAATCTTGCAGGAACAGTCAGGAGAATTCAGAGATGAGTATCTGAAATGAGGTGGATGCCATCTCCCCCCCTTCTACCCCCGCTCCAAATCCCCACCCGCTCATTTTTCAACATTGCAGTAGAAAAAGGAACGCTAATGATGAGATTAAGTGCATTAAGAATAAGTAAGGATATCTGCTTTATAATTATAAGGACATTGCTAACACACCAAACAGTTACTTTCTTGAGAGGTTTACCAGGGAAGAGGTTATAAATATGTCTAAAAGTATAGCCAATGTACAGAATGTTTTAGAGGACCTTGAGATAAGGGATGGAGAAGTACTAGAAAAACTTAAAAAACTTAAGACAAATAAGACACCAGGCCCCGATGGCATATATCCCAGAGTACTCAAAGAACTTGGAAGAAATTATATATAAACCATTGACAGATATTTTTATGCAATCCCTAAACACTGGAGAAATGCCAGATGACTGGAAGCAAGGTAGTATAATTCAAATATAGAAGGGGGACCGTACTGACCCAGGGAACTATAGGCCTGTCAGTTTAACTTGCATCTCAAGTGAAATACTGGAAGGTATCATTAGGGACAACTTGGAATCATTCTTGAAAAATAATAGTATTTTCGGGGGAGAGCCAACATGGTTTTCTTAGGGTGAGGTCATGCCTAACAAACCTCCTGGAAGTCTTTGAGGAATCTACAAAGTGTTTTGACCTGAACCAGGCTTGTGATATTATATATATTTAGACTGTGAAAAAGCATTTGACAAGGTACTACGTACACGGGAGCAAAAAGGGGGGAAAGCATAAAACAAGTCCTCGCTTTGAGACCTCACATAGCTTAAATACAGGAAGTGACATCACATGAAACCAATCAATAGATTAGAGGTTTCAGGCGAGGCACAGTCTGGCCCCGGCCCCCTCTAGAGCTCCACCTGCGTGGGCGTGGCCAGAAGATGGCACAGGCAAATGAAATCAGGTTAAGCGATCGAGAAATAAGGCCACAGGCGTACACTGTGATGTCAGTGGCTCACCCCCTCCCCCCCTCCCCCAAATCCAGGTATTTCTGAGGAGATCTGGTGCACAGACAGGTGGGGCACCTCAGAGAGAGAGAGAGAGAGAGAGAGAGAGAGAGAGAGAGAGAGAGAGAGAGAGGGAGAGAGAGGGAGAGGGAGAGATAGAGGGAGGGAGGGAGAGAGAAATAGAGAGGTAGAGAGAGAGAGGGAGACCAAGAGAAATAGAGAGGTAGAGAGTGAGAGAGAGAAACAGTGAAAGAGAGAGAGACAGAAAGAATAGAGGTAGAGAGAGAGAGAGACAGAGAGAAAGGAGAGAGAGAGAGAGAGAGAGAGAGTGAAAGAGAGAGACAGAGAGAGAGAGAGAGAGAAATAGAGAGGTAGAGTGAGAGGGAGAGATAGAGATAGAGAGAAATAGAGAGACAGAGAGAGAGAGAGAGATAGAGAAATAGAGAGGTAGAGAATGAGAGAGAGAGATGGAGAGAGAGAAATAGAGAGAGATTTAAACAGAGGGAGAGAGAGACAGAGAGAAATAGAGAGAGGGAGAAATTCATTATCCTTATTACGCCCATATAGAAACAGATGACACAGCAGGAGTCAGATCTTCCTGTTTCTCCTCCTGAGAGCAACTGATGCAGAGAAAGGAAGCACCCCCTCTCCCCCGCACCCCCCCCCCCATGCCACCAACCCCCCCACCACTCTACCCCCCAACCCTAATTTACAAATCAAAGAAATATGAGTCAGATAATGAGATGTTTCTAAGAAAACAGCCCTGAGAGGTGCATCACACTCCTCGTCGCTGCGCCGCCTCCCTTGTCTTTAGTCCATTGGCAACGGCATCCCATAATGCTGACGTCAGCAGAGCAGCGACTCGTATCACGATAAGAAAGCGGCCCGGTTCTGACCTGGGATCAGTGCGACCCACACGGCCCCTCACGGCTGGAAAAGGGCCCAGAGAACCGCTCCGGATATGCGATGCCGCTTGAAATCACGGCACAGAATGACTTTAGGACCATAAAACATATAAAATAAGCTCTGTGTTTGCTTATTGTCTTAACTGGTGTAAAAAGGCACACAACGCGATTAGCTCGACAGACGTCGGCGGACTGAGTGAGGCTTGGCGGTTGAAACGCGGCAGGCTTTCGCTCGGAGTTATGCAAACAGACAGCTGACGTTCCGAGAGGGAAATTAATTAACGGCACATTAGCGGCGGGCTGTTTGGTGACGTCCTCCCGCGCATGTTTTTTGGGGGGGGGGGGGTTTGTTTTAAACGCCGCTCCTTCTCGCCGTTTTGAGATGCGTGAGGCGCCGCTCCTCTCCCGCGGCTCCGACGCTCGCCGTGTTTATCGTTTTATCTCGTCGGCGCTTCACGACGCAGCTGTACGCGGAGGCCCGCGCGAAACCGTACAGGAAAATATCGCCGGTTTTAATTTTACCCAGAGCTTTGACATTACATGACAATTATAAAATCACATAAAAACTGGGGGGACGATGACGAGTGCAATTGCTTAAACCCCCCCAAAAAGATATAGCTATCCTGAAGGAGGCTCGACGACATCGGAGGAGAGAAGTAAAAACTGGTTGCGTCAGTGTTCATTCCGCCCCCCCCCCCAAATCAGGACTTGGTTGGAAGCACCTTTGGCAGCAATTACTGCTGTGAGTCTTTCTGGATGGGCCTCAACCAGCGCTCCGCGGCAGCATGTTGTCACTTTTTACCCACGGTTCCCGACTCGATCTCTCCGGCTCTGACAAGTTCATTTGGGGGTGGGGGGAGGGGAGGAGGAGGAGGAGGGGGAGGGAGGAGGAGGGGGCGCTAACGGACAGGATCCAGCCTCTGTTCTTGAGTCCCTGTTCTCTGCTGAAGTGCTTGTTTTTTCTTGTCCTAGTTTTTAGATTTCTTGACTGACTCGAGCGGTTCCTCCTCTGGAATTGGGCTGTTTTTTTGGGGACTGTTCCTCCCCCCCCTCCTCTGGGCCCTGAGTGTGGAGCATGCCCAGATCGCAGGCCCTCTGCCCCCCCTCCCTCCCCTCCTCGCAGCTGGGAGGGGCTTACATGCTGTAGGTCATGCGCTGTGTTGGGCTTCCGTCAGACAAACCACATTTGCATGTATAGACGGGCCAATATACATTTACATTTACATTTTAAGCATTTAGCAGATGCTCTTATCCAGAGCGACTTACAAGATGTGCATAAATACAAGGTAAGAACAATCATAGTTAGTGCACGAGATCAGTGCAGTAATACAGTGATAGACATCATTGCAGGCAGCTGCGTACCAAACCTGTAACACTTTTTTTTTCTTTTTTCTT
>JAINUG010000217.1:325000-332500 GCA_029706075.1 Aldrovandia affinis
TCTCAAAGGGCAGCGAACTCCGCTTCCTTCGAGGCAGAATTCACCCACCCATGTTCTGGAGTCACCCTTAAGCGCTTCTCAGTGAGTTCATGCCGCCCCCCCTCCCCCTGGGGTGGACAGCCAAACTCCCCACCAGGGCCGGTCTGGTACAGTTGGGTTTCGAACCGCGACCGTGATAGGCAGCTCACACTCAGAAAGGACCAGCCAATACGGGTGCGTTAGACCGCTACGCTATCCAAGGCCGACCCTGTGTACTTTCTCTGAGTTGCCTGCATCACGTCATCCCAAATTTACGTGCTGGCCTGTGTTTCTTTTCCCCATTACAGTTTTCCCCTTATCGATTTCTCGCAAACAGGAAGCCAAAGAGCTGGGGTCTAAAAGGTCAGGCCTCTCTTTGTTATGAAAAACAGTGCTATTTGGAAGAGATCTTACCCTCTAACCAGGGTGCACTTCCCTGGAATACTAAGCCAGCTCTCAGCTTAGAAACAAAAAAAGGCTCGTATCGGCATCGTGAGAGTCACGTGATTGGTGGAGGGAGCAGTGACATCATGCCCTTGAATCAGGAAAGGAGTGGGTTCATTTGGTGAGCGTGTCCATTTCATTTGGGTGCTGGTCCCGAGTTCATGAGGTCAGATGTCCGATCTCCCCATCACGATCCAGACGCCGGTCACCCCACTCAGGGGAACAGCCCCCGCTCTCCGACAGCTTCGTGCTCTAATCATTTTTTACATTTTAGGCATTTAACAGATGCTCTTATCCAGAGTGACTTACACAGTTTACATTTCTTTACATTCAATCCATTTATACAGCTGGATATTTTACTGAAGCAATTCAGGTTAAGTACCTTTAGCTCAAGGGTACAACAGCAGTGCCCCCATCACAAGTCCAGTTCCCTAACCATTATACTACACTGCCGACTTATCCATAAACAATCCGCCTCTTTGTTTATTTTCTCTTTTTTTGTCGTTGTTGTTTTGAAAGATCGCCGGTTTCCCCTGGCTGACTAAGCGTTAAGTTTTGGCGCATAAGAGACGCACGCGTTTCCTGCTCTGATTCCCTAAATAGACTAAAGGAAATGAAAAACAGAACCGAGAAAACGCACGCTCTCCTTAGCTGACTTCCTCGTGTTTGCGATGCGGGGCTGCGTCTCCTGTGGGGATACGGGACCCGGCTGGGAGTGGGAGCGCAGAACATCGGTGCACCTGCAGGCGCGAGGCCTGAGTGGACTTTTAAACAGACACCAGCATGGTGTCACCTGCAGGGCCTCTCTGTAACACACCTGCAGGGCCTCTATAAGACACACCTGCAGGGCCTCTCAATCACACCTGCAGGGCCTCAGTAACACACCTGCAGGGCCTCTGTAAACACACCTGTAGGGCCTCTATAAGACATACCTGCAGGGCCTCTATAAGACATACCTGCAGGGCCTCTCAATCACACCTAGGGCCTCTCAATCACACCTGCAGGGCCTCTATAAGACACACTTGCAGGGCCTTAAATATACTTCACTTTAGCACGTGTATGCATACCCAACGCGAGCAGCATTGTTCACATACTCCACTGCGTACTTTGTGTCTGTCTGGGTGTTTAAAAGCTGTATCTACGAGGGGGCAGGTCAGAACTGTGGGGCCCAAACTAAGTTGTCTCTGGCCAGCATACCTCAGCAATGTACATCGGGATGTAACCACGTATTGTACTTTTTAAAAGTGAAATGTCAAATAAGCTAAACTAAACTAAACAATGGAGATGGTATAGATAGTTTTAGACCATTAAATGTGTCCCAGCGTAACGACAGAGAGTATGTTTCTCTCATTCTACCGATGAGAGAAATTGACGATGAAAAGCATCAGTATTTCCGTATGTCCGGCAGGACATTTGCTGACTTGCTTGGTCGGGGGTCCCCTCTCATTACACATAAAAACACGCGCAGTGAGCCAGTGGGTGAAGCAGAGCGGCTCGCCATCGCCCTCCGCTCTCTTGCCTGCCCCCCACGATGTATGTCGGTATTGCACCTCGCGCACGCGGAACGTTAATTTCTTGAGGACGGGCACAAAGTACAACCATCAACGGCCGCAAGATGCGTGTGGCAGCCATTTTACATACGCATACGCTTATTTACAGTGAAGTATCTTTAGGCCTCAGTGTGTGCAGGGCGAGGTGGCTGAGCCAGGTTTGGTACGGGACGTGGTCCCTGGCTCCATCTCTTCCACAGCTCTGACCTTTCTGCAGGCCCCAGTGAGCTGGAGCCAGCGTCCCATCCCCCCTCTCTCCCCCCCAAGAGTCTTTGTCATTCTTATTCCTTTCATTCTCGTCTCTGATGAGTTCTGCTTCCCCTTTACTCCCGCTCTGCGCTTAAGCAAAGGGAGGGAACTCTCAAGGTTACCAAGACAACCTGCTGGAGCCGTTTCCTCTGGACTGAGCCAAGAGAGGGAGAGAGAGAGAGAGAGAGAGAGAGAGAGAGAGAGAGAGAGAGAGAGAGAGAGAGAGAGAGAGAGGGAGGAGGAGAGAGAGAGAGAGAGAGAGAGAGAGAGAGAGAGAGAGAGAGAGAGAGAGAGAGAGAGAGAGGAGGGAGGGAGGGAGAGAGAGAGGGAGAGAGAGAGAGGGAAGGAGAGAGAGAAAGGGAGGGGGGGAGAGAGAGACAGAGAGGAGAGGGAGGGAGAGAGAGGGGGGAGAGAGAGAGAGAGAGAGAGGGGAGAGAGGGGAGAGAGAGAGGGATTGAGAGAGAGAGAGAGGGAGAGAGGGATAGGGAGAGGGATGGAGAGAGAGAGGGAGAGAAAGAGAGAGAGAAGAGTCAACCATAGACAATCTCACAGCGTAGATGTCATAAAACAGGGAACAGCAAGAAATAACTCCAATAACTCCTGCGTGCCATACTGTTAATTTAGCTCAAAAAAAGGCACACATGCAATCTTCCATCTTAACTAATGTAGTCTTAAGATTTCCACTGTAATTGTTAGTACTCCACTTTCCCCCAGACGTGACTGATATTTAATTAATCCGTAAATATTAATGTCAGAGCCTGCAATTAATTAATCCAAAACAAAATCCGAATGTGTCAGAAGGACATTTCAAAAACAACGATCCCTAAAAGATTTCGCACTTTGAAAAAGCGTTGTGTTTGTTTCCCGCTCCCTATAGTCTCACCATCTGCTTCTTAATACAATAATTTTAAAAACACGTCACAATTAATGAAGAAAATAAAACAGTGCGCAGAGGCCCTTAAATGAAAGTGTGACAGAGAAGAGGAAGAAAAACTCTGCTCAGCTCACAGAGGCCACAGTATCTCCACCACGCGTGTTCAATTTGGGCAAAACACGTCACTGGAGCATGTGAAATATTTAAAAAAAGATCTGAATCCTCACGGTGAATGTGTCGTGTATCTCCCGTGTATCACCTGGGAGGGGGTCTACTGGAGCCTTTAAACCCAGTCATTGAGAGATAGTAATCCTATTTTTCCATATTTTGTCCAACTCTCGCAGGGTTTGAGTTCCCATAGTAACAATGGAAAATGCCCCACCCTCGTTCCAGCTGTCTTACACGGTCATGGCTAGATAGTACCCTAACCATAACCCTAACCATAACCCTAACCGTAACCCAGAGAAATGCCCAAATGCGCATGTGTCACATCTGGGAAAAAATAGGGTCACTATCTAACCAAAACCTTTAAACATGGAGGGGGGGGGGGGGGTTCTATTTGAGCCTTTAAATGTGTGTGTCTGGGGGGGGGGGGGCTCTCGCAGTAACTTACAGTAAAATGTATCTTACAGTGGTGACAAGCGCTTGTCACCACTGTAAGATACATTTTTATAAAATACATGATTCACTGAACACTAGGGGTAATGCAGTACCCTTCTCCCAATCACATAACGTCATGTCGTTGTTTACAGAACTCGGGATCTGTTCACCGCGAAAGAGAATGAGCTAAGGTTTCCTTTATGGAGGGACGGCACTAATAGACACACAATCACAAGAAATAGGATTTAAATCAAAGTTATACCCAGCAGTCAGGGAGAGCCGACACGAGCTCACTGAGGAGCGGAAGGGCATCCCTAGAAAGTAGGTGGGCGAGTCCAGTCTCGGAGGAAACGGATCATCGCCTCAAGATATTAGCCTGTACCATGGGGGTGGGCGACGAGCTCTTGGGGGAGGGTAAAATTGGAAGAAAGGGAGGGTATAATTGGCCACCAAATAAAAAAATAGAAAAAAAGACTCAAGGAAAAGTTCCGCCTGCCTCAGTGATTTGAAACCCCCCCCCAAAAATGTTTCTTTACAACCAGGACGTGAAAGACAGCGCTCAGTACGTTATCCTGAGTGGTACCGTTCTTAGGTTCTGATTGGTCGAGAGGGCTGTTGGTTATTTTTCCAGTAAGCCGCACGCAGAGACGCAAAAAGCGTCGGCTATGAAGCGCACGGCTATGAAGTAGTTCTCGCTAAAGTCGCCTCATCGCGGTTTCCAAATCAATACGCCGGCACGTTCAACATTCTATTTCAATCGAGCATTCAATTTGGACTGAAAATAACTGCAATTAGTTTTTTACAATTTGACAACAGCAACCCAGCTCTACGGCGATCAGCTGCACACAGCTCCATCGTGAGTTTATTCCCAACGTCATTTTTGAGTTCTCGTTTATTTGAGCACTGTTTTGCTGTGCGTTGCAGAGTGGTTCCGGTATGGGGCGTGAATTGGAATAGTAAGTGGTGTGTATTGTAAGAGCGATGGGCGTGTGTGTTTCTCTGCTCTGGGGGCTTAGCTCGGCGGTCCTAACTAGCGCTCAAGCTACGCTACGCTACACTACGCTAAGCTACGCTGCACCGCACCTCCCTGTTAAAGCTAATGTGTGTTCATGCAACTCTACGCGCACGCAGCAAACAGGGAAGAGTTGACAGGAAAGCCATTTGTATTGACACATATCCAAAGAGACATAGAGACCCATCCGGCCCCATCTCTCCCTCTCTCTCCCTCTCTCCCTCTCTCCCTCTCTCTCCCTCTCTCCCTCTCTCTCCTCTCCTCCCCTCTCTCCTCTCTCTCTCTCTCTCTTTCTCTCCCTCCTCTTCTCCCTCCTCTCTCTCTCTCTCTCTTTCTCTCTCTCTCTCTCTATTTCACTCCATCCCCTTCTCCCTCTCCCTCTCTCTCTCCCTCCCTCTCTCTCTATCCCTCTCTATCTCCTCTCTCCCCTCCCCCTCCCCTTCTTTCTCTCTCTCTCCCTCCTCCTCTCTATCTCTCCCCCTCTCTCCCTCCCCCCCGCTCTCTCTCTACCTCCCTTTCTCCCTCTCCCTCCCTCTATCTTTATACCCCTCTCTATCTCTCTCTCTCTCTCCCCCCTCTCTCTCTCCCCCTTTCTCCTCTCTCTCTCTCTCCCTCCCCCTCTCTCTCTCCCCCCTTCTCCCTCTCTCTCTCTCTCCCTCCCCTCTCTCTGTCTCTCCCCCTCTCTCTCTATCTCTCTCTCTCCCTCCATGTATATTCGACTCTGCCTGTAATATTTACCGCTGATCTCGATCTGTCTGCCCATTGGCCGGCTGGATGGCCAAATCTCATTTCATGGTCGTTAAGCGCAACAAGCTAATTGGGCTGAAGAATCAGCCCGTGGGCTTGGGGGCGTTTAGGTGGGGGCTTGAGTACTCATTACAGTGCGTTTACGAAATCCAAGGGTGGGTGCATTTGACTTGATTCGCTCTGACTTCCTTTGAACTGGGCCATGGGTGCAAATCCCAAATCCCCCCCCACCTGTGCATGATGAGGGACAACCACCCCCCACCCCCCCTCCTCTCTAAGCCTTTTGGTATCACCTCATCTGTTAATTAACTGCTTTGGCCCCAGGGGGCCTTGCAAGCCAGGTGTCAGACACCCATATGCTGCCTCTGTGTTGCCACAACGTTACTGTGATGTTCTCACAGTCTCACTCTCTTAGAACATTGCTGCAGGATTACTGTGCTGCAGCGTTACAGTAATGTTGTTTCACTCTCAGAGCGTTACTACAACGTTACGGTAATGTTGTTTCACTCTCAGAACGTTACTACAGCATTACAGTAATGTTGTTTCACTCTCAGAGCAGAACATTACTGCAGTGTTACGGTAATGTTGTTTCACTCTCAGAACATTACTACAGCGTTACAGTAATGCTGTTTCTCTCTCAGAACGTTACTACAGCATTACAGTAATGTATTTTCTCTCTCAGAACGTTACTACAGCGTTACAGTAATGTTGTTTCTCTCTCAGAACGTTACTACAGCGTTACAGTAATGTTGTTTCTCTCTCAGAACGTTACTACAGCGTTACAGTAATGTAGTTTCTCTCTCAGAACGTTACTACAGCATTACAGTAATGTTGTTTCTCTCTCAGAATGTTACTACAGCGTTACAGTAATGTTGTTTCACTCTCAGAACGTTACTACAGCGTTACAGTAATGCTGTTTCTCTCTCAGAACGTTACTACAGCGTTACAGTTATGTTGTTTCTCTGTCAGAACGTTACTACAGCGTTACAGGGACGTTCTCACAGACTCTTTGGAGGCTATTTTCAGCCACTTGCCCTCTCTCCGACGGCAGCTTAAACAGGACAAGGACAGAGCACCGTGACCCCCTCCTGCTCAGAGAGATGGAGCAGGACGGGCGTGACGAGGGAGATGACCAGGTGTGTCCCCCCCAGTTTTTAAAATGGCTCCCGACAGCGTGGCGTTTGTTGGACTGCCACTCCCTGACCCTTAAACTTGGCCTTTAATTACTTTGGCGAGCTCTCAAATCCAGCGGCACTAAAGCAAAGTTAGAGTGCATCTTAGACAGCTAAAGCCGTAATTATTGATTGGGTGAGGGTTGGGGGGGTGGAGGGGTGGAAGTGCGTGGGTGGGGGGGGGGGGGCACAGCCATTATTGTGATAGCAGCACCGGTTCACCTCAAAGGTGTGTCGCCAAAGTGAGTGTGCACTGCATCACGTCAAGGACAGAGCCCTTCAGACTGCTGTCCTTCTCCTGGAGCCAGGTGGGCAGAGATCGTGGAGCTTTTCAAAGACATCGAATAACCGTGTCAAACAAGCGTCAATATGGGGCCTCCGATAGCGCAGCAGTCTAACGCACCCGTATTGGCTGGTCCTTTACGAGTGTGAGCTGCCTATCACAGTTCGAAATCTGACTGTACCAGACCGGCCCTGGTGGGGAGCCCCGATTAGGGGTGCGTAATGGTGTCTCCAGAACGTGGCTGGGCAAATTCCTTCTCGAAGGAAGTGGAGTTCGCTGCCCTCTGAGAATTAGCTTGCCTCATACAGACGAGTGACAAACTTGTGTGGGGAGGGTAAATCAAAAGATTTGGGCCACTAAATTGGGAGAAAAACTGGAAAAAAATAAGTTTTTTCAAAATGTAAAAGTCTCAGTGGTCTGCAATCAAACAATGAAAATATGTGAGATCAACGTGAAAAGAAAAAGTGTGAATAATGTAGATCAGCGTGTATCGATAACAAAATGATGTTAATGCAAATGCAAAAACCTATGGGAGACAGACAGCATGTGGA
>JAINUG010000217.1:337500-345000 GCA_029706075.1 Aldrovandia affinis
TGTGGTGAGGGCCGCCAGGATGGCGTGAACACAGACACCTTCGTCTGGGCGTCGGAGAGAGAGAGAGAGAGAGGGGCCCGGGAGCCAATCTGGGACTTCTATTTTCGTCTCCTCAGGACGAGACGTAGAGCGAAAGCTAGCCGGGACGGTTGACCTCTGTGAGGAGCGTGAGCCCCTCTCTCTCTTTCTCTCTTTCTCCATCATAGAGCCGTGCCGACCCCCTCTCTCTCTCTCCCCCCCCCCTCTCTCTCTCCCTCTCTCTCTCGTATGTCCATGCCATGTCAGAACATCCCGACCCCTCACTCTCTCTCTCTCTCCCTCTCTCTTTCTTTCTCCATCATAGAGTCATGCCGACCCCCCCTCTCTCTCCCTCTCTCTCGTCCTCTCCCTCCCTCTTTCTCTCTCTCCATCGCTCCCTCTCTCTCTCCCCTCTCTCTTGTCCCCCTCTCTCTCCCCTCTCTCCCTCTCTCGTCCCCTCCTCTCTCTCTCCCTCTCTCTCTCCCTCTCTCTCTCTCTCTCTCTCCCTCTCTCTCGTCCCTCCCTCCCTCCCTCTCTCTCTCTCTCGTCCTCTCCCTCCTCTCTCTCCCTCTCTCTCTCTCTCTCTCCTCTCTCTCCTCCCTCCCTCTCTCCTCTCTCTCCCCTCTCCCTCTCTCCCTCTCTCCCTCTCTCCCTCTCTCCCTCTCTCGGGCACACACACACACTAGCCTCCTGGGTCCTGAGGTGTGCCCGTACCTCTGCTCCCGTGCTCCACTTTGCCCCCCTGTCCCGGTGAGGAACAGCAGATATCTCCCGGGCCAGCAGGGACAGGGGGAGGGACTGGAGACAGGGTGGGTGGTGGCATGGGGGTGGGACAGCACTGGGCCAAACCTGGGGGTCGAGATCAGTCTCGGGAAGGGGGATGCAATGGCAGCCATAGCTCCTCCCTCCACGCCCTCCACCTGCTTTCATGCGTCAAGGTGACCAACATAAAACAAAGCGGCCGAGGTCACCTGACTGCTGACATCATCGTCCCGGGCACGTTTTAAATAAATAAATAATAAATAAACAGCCCACCCGTGCGCGCATGGTGACCCGTGGATTTGAGCGAGGAAAGGGAGGGGACAAAGACAGACGCTGCGCAAGGTGAGCCAAAGGAGCCAAGCCCCCCGACGCTGGAGGTGATTAGCCCGCTCTCACGCACACACGGCTACACCCCCCAAACTACGCTCACAAAGGGGGGGGATTAACAGTGGAGCTGTGACTCACTACCTTCGGCTGATACTGTACTGTAGCCTCAATCCTGAGCCAGCTTAGTTCCAGCTTTACAGTGGGAAAGGGCTCTAATGAGCCAGCCTGGTTCAGCTCTACAGTGGGAAAGGGCTCTAATGAGCCAGCCTGGTTCAGCTCTACAGTGGGAAAGGGCTATAATGAGCCAGCCTGGTTCAGCTCTACAGTGGGAAAGGGCTCTAATGAGCCAGCCTGGTTCAGCTCTACAGTGGGAAAGGGCTATAATGAGCCAGCCTGGTTCAGCTCTACAGTGGGAAAGGGCTCAAATGAGCCAGCCTGGTTCAGCTCTACAGTGGGAAAGGGCTATAATGAGTCAGCCTGGTTCAGCTCCAGCTGAGAAAGGGCTATAATGAGCCAGCCTGGTTCAGCTCTACAGTGGGAAAGGGCTCTAATGAGCCAGCCTGGTTCCAGCTCTACAGTGGGAAAGGGCTATAATGAGCCAGCCTGGTTCCAGCTCTACAGTGGGAAAGGGCTCTAATGAGCCAGCCTGGTTCAGCTCTACAGTGGGAAAGGGCTCTAATGAGCCAGCCTGGTTCAGCTCTACAGTGGGAAAGGGCTCTAATGAGCCAGCCTGGTTCAGCTCTACAGTGGGAAAGGGCTATAATGAGCCAGCCTGGTTCAGCTCTACAGTGGGAAAGGGGGAAAGGGCTCTACAGTGGGAAATGAGCCAGCCTGGTTCCTGCTCTACAGTGGGAAAGGGCTATTATGAGCCAGCCTGGTTCCAGCTCTACAGTGGGAAAGGGCTATAATGAGTCAGCCTGGTTCAGCTCTACAGTGGGAAAGGGCTCTAATGAGCCAGCCTGGTTCAGCTCTACAGTGGGAAAGGGCTATAATGAGCCAGCCTGGTTCTAGCTCTACAGTGGGAAAGGACTATAATGAGCTAGCCTTCATGTGGCTTAATTTGCTAAAAAAAAACATAGCCAGCATTTATAATTCGATATATTCAGCTGTGCAAAGTGATACAGTTCTGTACAATATGTTTTGCTGGAAAAAAGAAACTCAAAAAGGTCAAAAAGAGTATTTTTCCCCCCTGCATCATTAGAGCGAAGGAGAAAGCTAATGATTCGCACTCCGACTGTGCGAATCTCCATAAGAATGGGAGTTAAAGAACATCGCTGTGCCGTACACGTGTTATCGCCCTGTTTGGGCTTTGTGGCACGCCGAAAATACGATAACATGCGCAGAGCACGATCGGGAGACGAATTCACACGAGGACACGTCACATTCCCACACGATTGCTGCTGGTAGCGGAGGAAGCCAATGAGAAACAGGCAAGTCAGCAAAAGGCAGTTGTTCTAGAGAGAGAGAGGGGGAGAGGGAGAGAGAGAGAGAGAGAGAGAGAGGGAGAGGGAGAGAGAGAGTGGAAGAGGGGAAGAGGGAGAGATAGAGAGACAGAGACAGAGAGAGAAAGGGAGAGTGGAAGAGGGAGAGATAGAGAGAGAGCGAGAAAGGGAGAGTGAGACAGAGAGAAAGAAAGAGACAGAGGGAGAGACAGGAGAGAGAGAGAGGGAGACAGAGATAAGGAGAGGGAGAGAGAGAGAAAGGGAAAGAGGGAGGGAGAGAGAGAGGGAGAGAGAGAGGCAGAGACAGAGAAAGGGAGAGTGAGATAGAGAGAGAGGAGAGAGAGAGAGGGGGGTGAGAGAAAGGGAGAAAGAGAGAGAGAGGGGGAGAAACAGAGAGTGAGAGAGGGAGGGAGAGAGAGAGGGAGAAAGAAAGAGAGAGAGAGGGGGAGAAACAGAGAGTGAGAGAGGGAGGGAGAGAGATAGAGAGATCCAGCTGTTTTGAGAAGGGCTGAATGAAAGGCGGTTGGGCTCGGTTATCTGCAGCGCGCGCGGGGGTCCCAGGTGAGGCCGTCCGTCACTCGCCTCGCCTCCGCAGATCAGCCTCCCGTCAGACGGTATTATCAAGGTTATTCCCCCGCATTAACACCCCGGCGGACCGCGCTAATAAGAGCACTTAAGGGGGCAGAGACAGCAGAGGCGGGCCGTCGAGGAACCAGAGCCCCGTGGACTCTGGCGGCGGGTGGCGGGCAGAGCGGAGACCCGAGCACGGAGAGGAGAGAGGAGAGAGAGAGAGAGCCCCCTTTTGTTTCCTGACCAAAAAAAAAAACGAGAGAGGCAGGAGCGGAGACAAAAACATCCTGTACGAGACTGCAGTGCGCACTGCAGCAGCAGCAGCAGCAGCAGCAGCGCTATGCCCGACTCGCTCGCCTCAGCCGAACTGTGCCTCCCCGTGCAGGCAGCGCGAGCGAGCGCGAGCTTGATATACGGACTCCGCACACCACTCTCGATACAGCGGGGAGCGAATAAATCAATAATTTATAGATTTCACAAAGCAAGGGTGCACATAAATTTACGGTGAAGAATAGAGACCGACGTGGCAATATTAACGGCGAGGGCAGGTAGACGGCTGCCCGTCCCAGGTCCTGTGGGGGGGGGGGCTGCCAAATTAATCGCTCGACCCGGCTTTCCAGTTGTGCAAAATGTCTGAACATATATATTTTTATATGGCGTAGTTTTTTATTTATTTATTCTTTGAATGCGAGGGATTACCGGTTAGCTACAAGAACGAGGGAGATGACGACTGTTAAGCTTTGCTCTTCATCAATTTGACAACTGTCCAAAACCGAAACTGCCTTACGGGCTGGGGGGAAGCGCCGGCGAGTGATTTGTTGCCTGGTCAGCATCGTCGCGCGCGGGAGAGAGGGGGGTGAGGGGAACAGAATCGCGCGCGCTTGGTGCAGAGGGGGCTCCAGCTGAAGCCTCGGTTGTGTGCTGTACCGAAAACGGCTTTGCTTCTGTAACGTGTTGCGTCATATTGTGGAGTGCAATTATTTAGGTACATTTACTGTTACACTATAGCCTACCTTATTTTTTATATATATATATACCCTTGTGGGACTCCACACACCACGAGACAGCCTCGCCCACGCGGTCTTCACCACCCGCTGTAGCACCCATTTGTCCGATAACAAAAAAACCCGGCTCTCTTGCACGCCTTTCCCTCCCACGTGTCCAAACGTCTGTTCTGTACCTACGCTGCTATCTCCATATCGCTCCTCGTTGAAAACCGAATGGGCCCACGTGCTAAATTATAAAATCGGATTTATAAAGGCCGTGCTAAAAATAGCTATATATGTTGGCATAAACTGCATATTAGAAATGATACAGATATGCACGTGTACAATCTAATTACTATCTCCTAGAACAAGTGGCGAAATGTTGTATTATCCTAAATTCCAGAGCGTACCATGTAGGCCTAGAACATTGTCCAAACTGACACATCTTGTCAAATGCGCTGTGTGAGAAGCATCCTAATAGGGGCCAGATTTACTCAGGAAAAGACAATCGCTGTGATGCCGCTCGTTTTGTCGGTAGCAGATGCTGACACGTTTACGACCAATTTACTAAGACTGGTTCCAATTACGCAATCAGAGAAATGAAATGGTCTCATTCACAATTTTGCGATAGGACACATCTTTAAAAAAGGGTCCAAAACAAGATGGCACACTCGCACGTCCAGATCGCAATGCGCCAAGAAATGGATACGGAGCGAGAGAACCACAAGGAAAAGTCAACTTTAAATTACAGATCAGGGAATGGAGGTCATGGCCAACGAGGTACAGTCACAAACAAGTGACAGAATAAATTAATTAGGCATAACAAAACGAGCAGTAGACGATGTTAAGAAAAATGGCGGCATTCGGAAGAAAAACGTTCCTACACCATAATGCGGGCAAAATACTTTGGCGGTGGTCCAACCGAGGAAAGAATATTGACAACAATAGAACAACAGGTGGAACAGCCCCAATGTAAAATTAGCAAGTCGTGGGGGTGGAAGGAGCAGACACGGATGAACTTGTGATGGGAGAAGGCCACAGAGGGCGTGAAGGTAAAACTGTATCCGTGACTCATTCTATAGACTCCTGACTGCATACGCACAATTAGACAATTGTTCAAATGCAGAAGTGCGTTTTTGTACTGACTACTTTGCTGAGGACAGATTGGTCAATGGAAGTCCTGCGTCATTTCAATAAAACAAATATCATCATTTTCACATATTACATCTGAAGATAAATGAGAAGTTCTAGTACACAGTACATATGCTATATAGGATATATATTTTCAATTCTGAAATAATACCTTCAAGGGCCTAACAGCCAGGTTTCTCCGTAGTCCCCATTACTTAGCTCAGCTGTCTGGAGATGGTTATTTCTGAAAATAAAGCTGTCGTGGCATGAACCGGGGTACTTTCCAACAGCATTTGTGATTATTTGTTTTGCGTTTGTACATTCATGGAACATGTGTGCTTTCTATTTCTGAACACAAGTTTGTTGTGTGAGTGTGAGTGCGGTCGATCGCACCTACGGTGTATAGAATGTTCGCCACATTGTAAAAGCCTTGTTTTGTTTGTTGATTGTCTTCTCTGTCTGTTGGCAAATATATATATAGAGGCGTGCTCTCTGGGACAGAACGTCCATGACCTTGGAGAGTGCAATACACAATGCGGATTGTGAAATTCCCAAATTACTTTACCATAGCCAGCGGCAGACAGAATTTGAACTTTGGGGGCGTGGCTCAAGTTCCTCTTTTCTATCCTCCAGTAGTGCGATTAATGTGGTTGTGTAACCTGTATCACTTCACTATTTGCTCTTCGTTTCATTGAAAGCCGGTCATTCTGGGGCCTCCCTGGGGGTGTAACAGTAAGAATGTTTGAAGCTGCCCACTGCCACCAGGGTTCGATTCCACCTAGGCCCAGTTCAGCTCTGGCCGGGAGTGCCACTAGGGAGCGGCAATTGGCTGTTCGCCCCAGGGAGGGGGAAGGGAAGCCGATACGAGCTCGCTGCGTATAGGAGCGGTCCTGTGTGTTACGGTGACTGTGGCGAGTGCTGGCTCGGAGGAGGCTGTTAGTATGTAATTTGCGGAGGTTAAGTCACTCTGTGACTTTCCTTTAGATGAATAGTTAAATCGGGTCCTGCATGTGTGTACATGGGCTGAGCGTGCTAAGACAGGGTGGAGTAAGTTAGTTAGACTTTGTATGTTAGGCCAATTAAGTACTCTGTCTGATTTACTAAAGCATGCCTTAATTGCAACCCTCTTCTTTGCGTGAGAATTTGAAGAGATTCTGAAAGCAGGCAGGATTTTGCAGAGTGCTAATATAGCCTAGCTCACGTTCTATAAAAGGAATGTCAATAAGGAGTTATCTCTCTTAAACATGGCGGCAGTTATCAGAGCCAGGAGAAGACACTGCAACAACACAGAATAAGACAGGAGAGGATCTTTCATCCAATAATTTTTTTAGTTTATTCTAGTCGATGATGTCATAAAGGGCTGCCAATGGCGTGAGATTCCAGAATAGAACACTGGGAATTAGAACTAGAACTCTCAAGATGTTATAGTGCTCCCACCACACCCCCTCCCTTGCTCCTTTAGCTTCACAGCAGGGGGATATAACCCACCCTATCTTCTCACTCCTGTCAACCGACTTGCAGGACCGGCAGGTCGACTGGCACAGAGCAGTGGGCATCCATTGATCCCCCTTCCGCCGGATTTGGGGCTCTTTGCCTCGGCCGTCCAAGGGGTGCAGGGTCTAAGCTAGCGGATTTGACTAATCATGTGTGCGTGCCCATTTCAGAGACATCACACGAAGGGGACGTGTCAAAGCATGCTGACTGCAGGAGTGTTGGACTCCCTTTAGGGGCTGATATGTCATTTCCTCCCCAAAAACACCTCCTGACTATGTCTGTTTCTCCTCAAAAACACCTGATTACTGTGTCCATTTCTCCTCAAAAACACCTCCTGACTATGTCCATTTCTCCTCAAAAACACCTCCTCACTGTGTCCATTTCTCCTCAAAAACACCTCCTGACTATGTCTGTTTCTCCTCAAAAACACCTCCTGACTATGTCCATTTCTCCTCAAAAACACCTCCTGACTATGTCCATTTCTCAAAAACACCTCCTCACTATGTCCATTTCTCCCCAAAAACACCTCTCCACTGCACCGGTTTCTCCTCAAAAACACCTCCCTCACCGCGCCCCTGTCACAGACTGTCTTTCTCCATGACCGGTGAATCGACCGTGGCGGTCCTCGGCGGTCACATTAAAAAATAATTCGCAGCATCGATTTTCCTCGGCATCAGGGGACACATTACAGGTGCTACAAAGTTTGCTTACATCACCAGAGGTCCAAACAGCGGTGGTTAAACACACGTTTCTCTTGCCTCCTCTCTGTC
>JAINUG010000217.1:350000-460000 GCA_029706075.1 Aldrovandia affinis
TGAAATGAGATTGATATCGTGGTTTTGAAATGAGTAGCCCTGTAATTACTTTTTAAAAGAGGGGGAGGGAGAGCGTCTTAGAGAGAGCTTTTGTTGAGAGTCTCACAGACGGGGACTCTGGGGGGGGGGGGTTTATTCCCCCTGTGATGGCGGATTTTTCCATATCCCCCGTATTCAAACCAAACATTGCACTTTTGACCTTCAGCGTTTTTTTAAACCACTTGCATTTTTGGAGATCAGCAGGGCGCAAAACCCAGAAGCGAAAGCCACAGAACGCGTCGCGTTGCCATTCAGTAATGTGTGGGTGGAGACGTTCGTTTCGGTTTCTATACTGGATGTGAGGATGGCCAGCAATGGACAGAGGATTGAGCCACACACACAGAGTAGAAGACAGGAAGAGAGGAAGAGTGAGTGGAAGAGAAGGAGAGGAAGAGTAGAAGACAGGAAGAGTGGAAGAGTGTAAGAGGGAGGAGTGGAAGAGTGAGAGAGGGAGAGTGGAAGAGAGGGAGAGAGGATTTTCCATCGTCCTGTCTCTTTGGCAGGCTGTCGCCGTGAGGTTTAGCTGGAATCTAAAGAGAGCTCCTCTCTCGCACACTTTCACAATAGCGGTGGAAAAAAAAGACAAAAATTATATAAGCGCTGTCCCGATAGAGGGAATAGAGCGATGCCTGGAACCCGTCACAATGCGCCGCAGCTTCGTCCGTGAGCGGACCGTGAAACGTTTCCGTTAAAAACCGAAAGCGTTCACGTTAAATATAATCCCCCTGCACCTGTCCTCTGGGCCCCCAGGTCTCCGCAGTGTCACATGTTCATTTCATTACGCCACTCATTACGTGGTTCTGTGTGGCTCAGTGGGTAGAGCATGGCATTGGCAACGCTTAGGTTGTGGGTTCAATCACCACTGGGGCCACATATACTGAAAATGTATGCATTCACTACTGTAAGTCGCTTTGGATAAAAGCATCTGCTAAATGGCGTATATAGAGAGGGAGGGAGAAACACAACATTGTGCTCTTTATGTCTTTACTTTTTAAAAAGAGCAAAGCTGGGATGGAGATGAGGATGAGGATGAGGAGGGTGAAGAGCGAGGCAGAGGTTGAAGTGTATCACGATGTTTTACGCCACCTCCCACTCCTCCTCGTAAATCCGACGCAGAAACGACACGCACGCACACACTCATTATGAAAAAATGGGTATCGATGTCCTCTCGTCCCGGGTCGATTCCCAGCTCCGATTGCGCGCGGGTGTGACATGACCACTGACCCCCTCCCTCAGGTTTATTTTGGGGGGGGGGGGAGATAATGGCCCCAAGGTGATCTTAAAGTGGCCTCACAGAACCAAGGTTCTCTTTTTTTGTCGTCGTCCCGGGATGGGTGGCTCGGCAGGCCCTGTGAGGCCCTAATGGGGGGGGATTGGGGGATTGGGCTGTCTGCAATCTCCGTCCAGCACTCACGGACCTGCTGCTCTCTCTTCGCCAAAAGAGCCCCAGGAGATGAGAGTAAATGCGCTCTGATTCCCCCGGACACCGCTGCGGTTTCGGGGTGGTGACTTTGAGCCGCTGCTCGCGGGGGACGGGGGGGAGGGGGACGGGGGGCGTGGACATGGTGCTCACATCCCCCCAGCCCCCCATAGTTGCCCCCGGGGCTCTTTCACTGAGCACCCACAGAGAGGGCTTCCCCTCAGCACGATGGACCGGACGGAACGAGCCAATAAATTAGCACTCGCTCCACTGGCCAAGTGTGTGTGTGTGCGTGTGCGTGTGTGTGTGTGTGTGTGTGTGTGTGTGTGCCCCGCTCTGCTCATGTGCTGTGATATCTACATCCATCTTTCTCCTGACTATTTTACACCCCACAGGCCACACACAGTACTACAGGAGAGATCCAGTGACTATTTTACACCCTACAGGCCACGCACAGTACTACAGGAGAGAGCCAGTGACTATTTTACACCCTACAGGCCACACACAGTACTACAGGAGAGAGCCAGTGACTATTTTACACCCTACAGGCCACACACAGTACTACAGGAGAGAGCCAGGGACTATTTTACACCCTACAGGCCACACACAGTACTACAGGAGAGAGCCAGTGACTATTTTACACCCTACAGGCCACACACAGTACTACAGGAGAGAGCCAGTGACTACTTTACACCCTACAGGCCACACACAGTACTACAGGAGAGAGCCAGTGACTACTTTACACCCTACAGGCCACACACAGTACTACAGGAGAGAGCCAGTGACTATTTCACACCCTACAGGCCACACACAGTACTACAGGAGAGACAGTGACTACTTTACACCCTACAGGACGCACAGCAGAAATGCATAACTCTCACTGACAACAAACGGTCCATTAAAAATCTCAGTGAGAATAATAATCCTGTACAGTCTCTGCATCTCCCTCAGAACCCGGCGTGGGAGGCAAGCACTCGCGGTGAGTCTGTAAATCCCGCCGGCCGCGGAGTGGCTGCTGGCTGTAATTAGATCCAGGATGGCGGAGAGCCGTCGCCAGGGCGATGCGGGGGCGCCGCTCGGGAGAAGCACCCCTCCACCCCCCACCACTTCCTCCCCCTCACGGTCTGGACGTTTCCGATAGCAACCCCCCCACCCCATTTAATCAAGGAGGTCAGCCTGTCTAGGAGAGAGAGCTCACACTGATGGAGATCCAGTACTCATATCACACACCGAACCTCCTGGCCACCAACAAACCATCGCCTGGATAAACCGTCAGTTTCATCGACCCCCCCCCCTCCATCCCATCCCCCTCCCTTAATAGCATTCCACCTCCACCTTGGGAATAAATAAAAAAATCCCTCCATCGCAGAGGGTGAGAAATACTACAGATAAGCAGAAGCAGGAAGGACCTGAGCCCACCGTCAGACATGAACACGATTCAGTTCAGTGACCTTCAAAACCGGGAGCAGGGGTCACAGATTGCCTCTGGCTAGAAACCCTCCGTCTCATGTTCTTAACTGGTGGCAGGGTTTACTTGCGTTGTCCCTGGCAAATAAACGACTGGCAGTTTCCAACACATGTCCCCAATTAACTATTAAGGCCTGGCAGTGTGGTGTAATGGTTAGGGAGCTGGGCTTGTAACTCAGAGGTTGCAGGTTCAATCTCCAGGTGGGGCACTGCCGTTGTACCCTTGAGCTAAAGGTACTTAACCTGAATTGCTTCAGTAAAAATATCCAGCTGTATAAATGGATTGTATTTAAAGAAATGTAAACTGTGTGAGTCGCTCTGGATAAGAGCATCTGCTAAATGCCTAAAAAATGTAAAAGTAAAAAAATAAAAGCTTCTCCCTATCATCATACAGGGCTGAGCAGAGAGGAGGCCTCTTGACCTTAACCACAGTGCGCACACGACAGGTGGAGACGCTTACGGTGAAACGGGGTCAGCTGCGTGCTGTGCAGTACCGCAGAATATGCAGTTATCAGACGTGCAATTACAGGGGGTTTGCGATAGCGCCAGTTTGCCTGTTTGTTTTTCTTTTTTTCTTTTTTTTCCCCCCCCCAGAGTGAAATAAGGTGTGGAATCGACATCGCAAACATCTTGTAATGCACATCTTGTAAGTCGCTCTGGATAAGAGCGTCTGCTAAATGCTTTACAATGTAAATGTAATGTAAATGCAAACCATTAAAGAGGGTTAGGGTTATAGTCTGTAGGCTTAGCGAGTCTTCAGACGGCTCTGTAAGGTTGGTCTTCTCAGGCTTCACAGTGATTGGGTGGGTCACTACCAATGGGGGGCCGGCACGTTTAGTCCAAAAAATGATTTTCACACCCTGCCAGTCCCCCCCGCCCCTCCTGTCCCATCCCTCCTGTCCCGTCCTCGAAAATCTATATGATCTATAAGGGCGCATTTGACCTTGCAGATCAGGGCCGCCAGCCTCCGATTGGGCACAGGAGAAAGAGAGAGAGACCTCCGATTGGTGCTGCTGGAAGCAGCTTTACATCTCGCCCTCCAGTGGCTAACCAGCGAGACAGGAAACAGCAGCCAAGCCCATCACCGATATATCATCTGCTGTCAGAGTTTAGGCCCCTGCACAAATCCAAAAGCAGTGCGCTCGGTCATTACTTTAAGAGAGGGGCTTTAGGCCGTTAAGTGTTTTCCCTCCCCTCTGCCAAGAGTTGAGCGGTCCCTGAGATTTTAATAAATAAAGAAGAAAATATGCTGCATAGTGAACAAACAAACAAAAAATAATTTGTCACTGTCTCCGACCTGCCGTTCTGCCAGTCAGACGTAAGGAGAGGAGACACTGAGTCGCTGGAGAGTTTAATGGAGACTCGCTGTGAAGATGTGTGGGGGGCCAGCTGAGTAGAGAGCGTGTGTGTGTGTGTGTGTGTGTGTGTGTGTGTGTGTGTGTGTGTGTGCGTGCGCTGGGGCGGGTGTGGTGGCGTGTGCAAACCTGGGGCGTTGTGTGTGTGTGTGTCGATGTGCGTTCGCCGCCTCGGGTGTGGTGGCGCTGTTGGAGAGCCACGAGCCGGCCGCGGGAACGTTTTATTGACGCGCGATTGAGATCGATCGAGACGATCGTTTTCCATGACGCAGAGCGGGGGCTCGGTGCAGCGGTGTGAGCGCGCGTCGCGGTCTCCCAGACGACAGGAGCGGGGGGGCCTCCGATGGCGTAGCGGTCTAACGCACCCGTATTTGGCTGGTCCTTTACGAGTGTGAGCTGCCTATGACGGTCGCGATTCTGAAACCTGACTGTACCAGTCTGGCCCTATTGGGGAGCCCGATCAGGGGGGCGGTGTTTAGCTGTCCGCCCCAGGGGGGGTGGGGGAGGGTGAGCTGGCTCACCGAGAAGTGCGTAAGGGTGACTCCAGAATGTGGGTGGGGGTGAATTCCATCTCGAAGGAAGCGGTGTTTGCTGCCCTCTGAGAATTATCTTGCCTTGTACAGACGGGCAGCGAGCTTGTGTGGGGGAGGGCAAATTGAAATAAATAGAGGGTATAATTGGTCACTAAATTGGGAGAAAAACTGGAAAATCTGAAACAAACCCCCAAAAATACAGACCCCCTGCGAGAAGACAGGCTTTAAGTGTGGAGGGGGTGTGGAGGGCTTAAGCAACTCTATGTCTTTCCTTCTTTTCTTAATTAATTGTATAATTTTTTCTAAAACGGGTGATGGATTTAGGGCGCTCACTCTGAGCCCACGGTTGAACGCAGGGTGGAGAAAAGCAGGGTTATCAGTCTGTCTCCAATCCCAGCGCATTTATCGAGGGGAAATGTGATTTAATTTGCGTCTGATTAGGGCCGATCAGGAAATGTTTCCCCCGGGGTGGTTCTCTAATGTGCCCGTCTCGGATGCATCTGCGAGGCCAGATGAAAATGTGCCGTATGGATCGCCCCTCAGACCGGCAGGTCGATGGGCGCTGGGGTTGCCGTGGCCTACCGCGGGGTGATGACATCAGCCGGAGCGCTGTGCATTTCCAGGCTAACGGGTCGCCACGGCCACAGCCAATCACAGCGTCGGAGGGGGAAACCACCCTGACTCTTTCTGTCACAGGCTAGACTTATTTTCAGATGTGTGTGTGTGTGTGTGTGTATTAGTAAGTATGTGTGTATGTGTGTAAGGAGAGTGCAGGGGGTGAAGCCGTTACAGAGCGATCTAATAAAGTGTCTTTTTATGTTAGCACCATTCAGAGCGGCCTGTTAGCCTGTTACCCTGTTAGCCTGCGGGCAGCGGGAGGAGAGACTGTGAGTCTGCAACCAGCTGTGCTGCTAGACACACACACACACTCATACACACACACACAACACAAATACATACACACACACACACACACACACACACACACACACATATACACACACATACACACACACACATATACACACGCACAACACACACACACACACACACACACACACACACACACACTCACCATGTTTGACTCTCCTCACGCATCAACACAATGCAATTTATACACAGCCAAGACAGCTTAAACCAGGCTTAAACCCGTGTGTGACTTTCAAAGCAGACAGAAAACAAAAAAACAAACAAACAACCAAATAAATAAAGAAATAAGTATTTATCGAAGAAAGTTTCAAGTCATTACAGTGTCATACCTGGAGGGAAGCAATATCCTCGGCACAGACTCTCTGCCTCACTGCGTGGACTGAGTCTCCGGCCTGCTGTTTATTGACTCGTTTCTCTAATGCGGCTCCGTTAAAGCGCGACTCCGTCAGGAAAAACATGTCATAAAAGGGTGGAGGAAGGCTTGTGGAACGAAGGGCACACAAACACAACATGGAGGAAAGGGGGAGTATTTGTGGGGTGGGGTGGGGAACAAGAGGTGGCAAATCAGTGGGTAGGCCCCCATGCAGGGGGACAAGACGTATGCGTCAAATCAGTCCCTGGTAACTGACGCTTCTGGTTACGGTTAGGTTAGGAGTTATGGTTAAGGTTAGGGCGGCAGTGTAGCATAATGGTCAGGGAGCTGGACTTGTAACTCAGAGGTTGCTGGTTCAATCCCCAGGTGGGACACTGCTGTTGTACCCTTGAGCTAAAGGTACTTAACCTGAATTGCTTCTGCTAATATTCAGCTGTATAAATGGATTGTAAAGAAATGTAAACTGGAAAAGTCGCTCTGGATAAGAGCGTCTGCTAAATGCCTGAAATGTAATGTAATGGTTAGGATTAGGGGTTAGGTTTAGGGTTATGGTTAGGTCACACGCACTGTAAAATAAAATAAAAACCAACGGGTCAATCACATCTCGAATCGCATCTCATCCTCTGCATGGGTGGCATCTCTACCTAAATCAGTGCAAAGCTATCAGCCACTTATTGAAAGATCTTGGGGGTTACCCTGAATGAAATGTTTTGATCATCATTAAAGTGAGTGAGTCTCTGGAGAGCCCTAAAATGGGTGGAGCTAATATCCGCTTATGAATGACTCACCAAGATTGACCAATCATAGTGTTCTCGCCATGGAGAGCAAAGTCTGTTGATTGGTCCACATGAGGCAGCACAAGCATTTGTGACATCGCAAGTCAATTTCAATTGCATTTGAATCTTGTTGAACTGAGATCCGTGTTTTAGAGAAAAATAATAATAATTTGATAAGGATTTTGTTTTTTCGTTTGAATAATTTAACTTTACAATTAAAGGATTAATTCATTCTCTCATATGTTGAGTGTAAGATCAAGCTGATGAACAACAAAGACATTTTTCAAAGCCTTTTTGCTCATCTTCAGCAAGGGTGCCAATAATTGTGGAGGGCAGTGTATCTCACACATATGAATGTAAATGTCTGTGAAATGGCCAACGGGAGTCCCACGGGGGGTTGCCTAATCCGCCCCGGGCGCCCCATCAATCGGAAGAGTTGTTTTCGCCTGATGGAGCCCATGAATAACCAGCTGGCTGAAACCTTCCCTCATTGGGTGATACGAGGGCCAATAGTGTGTCCCTAGAGGGAGGGGGAGGAAGGGGGGTTCTGGTGCTTTAACTGGATGAGCCCCCAGGAAGCTGCCACACGACTACAGCGGCCCAGCACAGCACCAAGACTCCACAGAGGAACGCAAAACTTTCAGGTTCTGATTCTTTTATGAAGGACACATCGAGAGTGGAGTGGAGTGGAATGGAGTGGAGGAGGGGGAGGGAACAGGGCGGACGAGGAGAAACGGAGAGAGCGGTGGAGAAACGGAGGGAAAAGAGAAGAGAAAAACTTTAGAGAACAGAGGGGAAGAGAAACAGATAGAAGAGGAGAGGATAAACAGAGAGGAGGGGGAACAGAAAGAAGAGAGAGGAGGAGAAATAGGAGAGAGAGGAGAGGAGAAACGGAGAGAACGGTGGAGAGGTGGAACAGAGGGAAGAGAGGAGAGGTGGAACAGAGGGAAGAGAGAAGAGGTGGAACAGAGGGAAGAGAGGAGAGGTGGAACATAGGGAAGAGAGGAGAGGTGGAACAGAGGGAAGAGGGAAGAGAGGAGAGGTGGAACAGAGGGAAGAGAGGAGAGGAGAAACAGGGGGAAGAGAAGAGAAACAGACGGTAGAAACAGCTGGCCACCTCACAGTGAAAGGGTAAGACTGGACTCTGTGACCTCTCCAGGGGACAATGGAACAGCCCTATTCAGTGAGTGTAAGCGCCTGTTTCACTTTTCAGACCAGGAACTAGAGCACATATGAGCAAGCATAAAGACCACACAGAACCCAGCCTGTTCAGAGTTCAGCCTGAGACCAGAGATTACATTTACATTTACATTTTAGCCATTTAGCAGACGCTCTTATCCAGAGCGACTTACACAATTGACATTTCTTTACATACAATACAATTATACAGCTGGATATTTTTACTGAAGCAATTCAGGTTAAGTACCTTTAGCTCAAGGGTATACAGCTGGATGGGAATTTTACCAGCAACCTCTCAGTTACAAGCCCAGGTCTCACCAGTGTAGCGTAATGGTTAGGGAACTGGACTGGTTCGATTCCCAGGTGGGGCACTGCTGTTGTACCCTTGAGCAAGGTACTGCTTCAGTAAATATCCAGCTGTATAATTGGATTGTATGTAAAGAAATTTTGTAAGTCGCTCTGGATAAGAGCGTCTGCTGAATGCCTAAAATGTAAATGTAAAATGTAAACCTGTCAGCGTTTTTTTTACAGAAACCCCTGAGAAACAGATCTGGGCAGCGATTGGTCGCACGGCTTGGGGGGTGACCAAGCGTTGCCGTGACACCTGTGAGTTGTGGCACAGCGTGTTGAGCTGGTGCGTGACCGTGGCAACAGCACTTAGTCTTCCGCTCTTTCTGCCAGAGCACGGCCGACGTGTGACCCCCCCTCGCCCCAAAACACGAGGGTTTAATCCCCCCTCACCTGGACAGAGACACAGGCCTGGACCTAGAACCCCTGTCCTAATGGTGCCTGTGGCCAGGGACTGAAACCTCCGTCTGTTTCTGTGTGCACAATACCAGTATGGACTATGGCTTTATGCAATGTGAACTTTCTCAATTTGCAACAACAGCAAAAACCTCTTATGAGCCTATTCATATCAAAATTAATAATATGTACTCAGCTTATTTCATGTCTTGCGTATTTTATGTATTCCCTTTTTCTTATGGTCCCGCTGGTAAACTTTGCCTTTGCGTTGCACCCATCCCATACTGTGCACTGTCTGGCAGGGAGAGTATCCATTTCATGCACTGCGGTGAGCATTACCGAGACAAGCACTAAAAACAAACCAATAACGTCCAAGAAACTACAAGATGGATAAAAACAAGGCCCCAAAAAAAGAGAAAGGCCTTTGCGATTTTTGCAATATCGGCAATTCTGTGCGGCCAATCAGATGCAGGGGGGTGATCAGGTGGTCAGATGTAGAGAGGCAGTTTAGTGGAGGTTTGACCAGGACACCTGGGGGTTAACACCCCCTGCTGTTTGGAACAGTGAAGTGCCACGGGATCTTTAATGAGCACGCTGAGGCAGGACCTGGGTTTAACGGCTCAACTGAAGGACAGATCACATGGCGGGATGGCACACACACACACACTCACACACACACACACACACACACATGCACACGCACACACACACTCATACACACACACATGCACATTCACACACACACAGACAACAGGCAGGCAGGCAGACAGACACTCACACAGACAGACACAGACACACACAAACTCTCTCACACACACACATTCACACACACACACACACACACACACACATAAACTGACACACACACATACAGACACACACACACACCCCTCATGCTCACATACACACATACACACACTCACACATACTCACACTCACACACACACACACACTCACACTCTCACAGTCTCACACACACACACACACACAGTAGCCCACAGCCTGCAGCCAGGACACTCTCTGCTCTGCATCCAAATCTCAGTTCACATTAATATCCAAATTAATGCGTCTAAATCGATCCGCTTGCGTCTCTCTCTAGCCAGCGGTGAAGAGCGGCGCATCGCTGGCGATAAAAAGTGAGTTTTTTTTTTTTAAAGAAAAGGGGAAAAAAGAAGCGAAGCGTTATGTTCGTACGGCAGAAATAATTCCCGCGCTGCGTCAGCATTAAAGAACACCAGCCAAACGAGGCCATTTTCCCCGAGCTCATC
Organism: Aldrovandia affinis; assembly: GCA_029706075.1. NCBI lineage: Eukaryota > Metazoa > Chordata > Actinopteri > Notacanthiformes > Halosauridae > Aldrovandia > Aldrovandia affinis. Next base: position 360,085 of record JAINUG010000217.1, read on the forward strand.
AAGCGAAAGACCACAGAGCGAGAGTCACACCACGCCCAGCGGAGAGGGGCCAGGATGGGCATCTGTACCAGCACACCCCAGCTGTGCGGCATCACGGTGGGGCTAGAACACTGAGATCATCAGATGCAGGTCTATTAGAGATCACCAGAAACTGTCATAAGAAGGTTGGTGATGCGGCCTTTGTCAACTACGCCCCAAAATTATGGAACACATTACCCATAAATATCAGGGAAGCCAACACACTAGACATTTTCAAAAGACAACTTAAAACCTATCTTTTTACCAAAGCTTTTGATTAACTCTGACTTGCACTACTAAATTGATCTTGCACTATATATATTTTAATCTTCTCTGATTACGCATTCTGTGTAAAGCACTTTGAACTGCAATTCTTGTATGAAAGGTGCTATATAAATAAAGTCTTACTTACTTACTTACTTACGCACTTTCACTGAATGTTCAAATGTGGAGTGGGAGGGGCCTCCCGGCTGGTCTAGCGGTTACAATGTTCGATGCTGCCCACTGCGACCGGGGTTCCGTTCCACCGGCCGCAGCAGAGTCGGCTCTGGCCGGGAGTGCCGCTAGGTGGCGGCGATTGACTGTCCGTCCCAGAGGGAGGGGGGGAGGGAAGCCGGCCTGAGATCGCTGCAGAAAAGCTTCTATCTGGCTGGATTCATGGTCGGCAATTAGCGAGTTCCGTCACGGAGGAGGCGGTTCATTGATCCTGCCACTACTAGTATCAGAAATGGGCCATCACCGGGCTTGTAGGTTGTAATAATAGAAGGTATAATTGTCTACCAAATTGGGAGAAAAACAGGGAAAAAAGAAAGGCACGCCCCCCCTCCCTCACCCAAACTAACGAGGGAGGCTGAGGTGACGGACCTCCCATCACACTACTGAACGCTGGGAGAAGAGAGGAATCAAAGGTAGAAGAGGGGAAAGAAAGAAAGAAACACTTTCCCTTCTCTCTCGCCTTCAGCGTCGTCGTTCCGTCCTAATTGTGTCTCGGTGCAGTCTGACAACGCTAAATGACTGCGACTTAAAATAACTGTGCTTTTATCTGTCCAGGCCGTTTCTCCTTTTCAACGTCCGTCGCTGTTGCTACTGATCCGTCCAGAATGACTGTCCTGCATCAACATGCCTTTTTGTAAACAGGTCTCACTTATGAAAAGCAATAAAGGACAAAAGAAAGTTATGAATCGACGAGTATCGTTTGTCGTTTTCTCCGTCGCTCCCTCGATTGTTGTTCGTCGAGTGAGGGCCGTTTTGCCACCAGCGGTCCCTTCGTAATTATCATTTGCTTTGCAGGTGCCCTTAACGTGGGACTTAATCAACTTAGCGCTGCTCATATCATCCACTTTGTCCAATTTAGCTTAAGCTCCTCACTCGAGGGAGGCTCACCTGGGACTCGCACACCGTGACCAGACAGGTTCCTTTCCTTCTGACAGTCTCTCACTTTAAGGAGCTGTGTGTGTGTGTGTGTGTGTGTGTGTGTGTGGTGTGTGTGTGTGTGAGTCTGTGTGAATGTGTGTGTTGTGTGCATGAGTCTGTGTGAATGTGTGTGTGTGTTTGAGTCTGTGTGAATGTGTGTGTGTTTGAGTCTGTGTGAATGTGTGTGTGTGTGTGTATGAGTCTGTGTGTGTGTGTGTGTGTGTGTGTGTGTGAGTGTGTGTGTGTGTGTGAATGTGTGTGTGTTTGTCTGTATGAATGTCCTGTCTGTGTGTGTGTGTGTGTGTGTGTGTGTGTATGAGTGTGTGAATGTGTGTGTGTGTGTGTGTGTTTGAGTGTGTGTGTGTGTGTGTATGAGTCTGTGTCTGTGTGAATGTGTGTGTGTGTGTGTATGAGTCTGTGTGAATGTGTGTGTGTGTGTGTGTGTGTGTGTGTGTGTGTGTGTGTGTGAGTCTGTGTGAATGTGTGTGTGTGTGTGTATGTGTGTATTTGTGTGTGTGTGTGTGTGTGTGTGTGTGTATGAGTGTGTGTGTGTGTGTGTGTGTGTGTGTGTGTGTGTGTGTCTGTGTGAATGTTTGTGTCTGTGTGTGTGAATGTGTGTGTGTAAGTGTGTGTAAATATGTGTGTGAATGTATGTGTGTGTGTGTGTGAATGAATGAGTGTGTGTGAATGTGTGTGTGTGTTCACACTGCATAATAATAGTGAACCCCCTGCCACCCCATTTCTCAGAAGCCCAACAGGGCCGAAGTAGAAAGGGTGTATTGTGCTGCTCATTATTTTGTACTTTTTGAAAGGCTTTTGAGAGGGAAAAACACACATACGGGGAGGCAAACGTTACACACAGTGAAGCTAGCTCACCTGCCCCCCCCCCCTCCCCACCCCCACCTCCAACAACGATGCTTTCCCGAGCTCCGAAACGCCATCGCCTCGTTTGTCAAAGCTGACCCCTGGAAAATCACAGCTGTTTCCCCCATCTACCTCCCAACCTTTGACCCCTCTCCGCACCACGCCTGCGACCGTGCCAACCGTGGCACAGCCGGTTAAAACCGTGGTGGGGGAAGGGGGAACCATGGGAGGAGGTAGAACAGACACCAGTATACACTGTGGGGGGCGTGAGTTTGTTTAAAGAGGGTGGTAGACATCGTTAAAAAGACCCCCCTTTAAGACACACTACCCAGCATGATCAAATTGAGTATTTTTCCAAAGATCACTCAGTCAACTTTTGGTCAAGGGATTTGAGTGAGTTTAACACGCGGATAAAAAAATATGCTTAAAGAAATATATATAATTTACCCCCAAAATGGTGTTATACATAAAACATATAGTTTTTTTTCTGATCTATTTTTATTTTCTGTGCGACTAGAAGATGTTTTACCCCCGTAGTCCCTCTCTTCATCTAACAAATGATTAGCCTCAACTAGTTTGCTCTGATTGATCTCTGCTATCGTCCGGCGTCGCGAGCACAGAATACGGGGGCGCGCGTCAGTCGTGGGCGCGCCAGACGTCAGCCAGACTTCCTCTAACGACTCCGCCAGACCTGGCACGCACCGGAGTCCCCCGCTGTTCGGCCCACGCGCCTCTAAATGTGATTCATCGTTTCAGCTTCTGTATCGACAGGGAAACGGAAAAAAAAAAACCACCCCCAAAAGTAAACCATGACTTTGCTCCGCGGTGTCAGAAAATACGCCGTTAGACGGCTGTTCACTTAGAAACACGTCTCTCGCTTTTTCTTTGGTGGCCAATCAACGCCCCCCCCACGCCCTCCCCCGTCCCCCTTGGGTCTCCGTGCATTATGGAAATGAGTTTCTAACGAACGCGCCACAAAGGGGAAGACGTATTTCATTCATGTCAGCCACTTCCATTTCCTGCGCTGCTGCTTGCACGCCTGGTCGCGTTCGACACGGACCCCCGTCCTGCGACGCCGGAGCGAGCGCTAATGTGATCGCGCGCGCCAGACGGCCCCGGCAACGCACTGCTGCTGCTGCATCACCACTGCCCTGTTCCGGCTTAAAGGAATATCCTCGTAGAACGTGCAATATTTCAATACGACGGCAAAACGTGCATCTGTAGTCTACGATGTATACATTATTGATACGTCACACATTTGTGGCGTATACAGGTGATTGCCAAAATAAAGCAAACGCCAACATTAAGTGTCTTGGGTTGAAACTCGACCATGGTACAGAGTCACAGTGTGGTTCTGTGGGGCTCAGTGGGTAGAGCACGGCATTGGCAACGCTTAGGTTGTGGGTTCAATTCCCACTGGGACCACATGTACTGGAAAATGTATGCATCCACTACTGTAAGTCGCTTTGGATAAAAGCGTCTGCTAAATGGCATGTATTATATAGTATTCCTTTCTGTGAAGTTCTCGACAGATTATTCTTTTCTTTTTTTTTTTTTTTTTCTTTTCCAAATTTTTCTCCCAATTTTGGTGGCCAATTGTACCCTCTATTGATTCAAGCTTTTCCATCAACGGAAATAATTGATTTCAGAGCTTGCTTCCAACTGAGCCACAGAGAACCATTTCGCTCTGCTCTACCGCCCCCACACAAATTCGACAGCAGTGGTCCCTTGATCCTGTCAATGATGGCAGTACGTAAAGTTCATTGTAAAACCAAAAACACAAGTGAATCAGAAAGCCAGTTGTGCAGAAACCTTGGTGGCGTTGGGTTTTATTTCAGAACAGGCCGTGGTGGCAACAAGTAGCTTCACCTGAGGCCTGCGCTCTGGTAAATTTCACCACGTTTTGCCTCCACAAGTTTTCCTTTTTACACATGAATCTACTGAGAGGTTCCACCGGGGAAAGAGGGGACAGGTATTGGAGTTATTGGAGAAGGAACCTGAAGGAGTGTGTTCAGTTTGCTCACACAAGGCCCGCACACACACACCAGGCTGATTATAAACTCTCTGAGGCTCATTTTTTCACACATCAATTATCCACATCTCCCTATTCACCGTAACACCGTAACTGTGGTATGCGCACAGAGCCACTCCTATATGCAGCGAGCTCGTATCGGCTTCCCTCCCCCCACCCTGGGGCGGACAGCCAATTGCCGCCCCCTAGTGGCACTCCCGGCCAGAGCCGACTCCAGCACGGCCAGTGGAATCAAACCCCGGTCGCAGTGGCCAGCGTCGAACGCTGTAACCGCTAGACCACCCGGGAGGCCCTTCTGAGGCAGATTTATAAACAAAGTCCACACTCACACCAGGCTGATTATAGCCTCTCTGAGGCAGGTAAACGCCCGATGCGTTCTGAGGAGCGGAGCCCTTGTTAGAGATGCAGCAGAGCCTGCCTGTGGAGAGGAGGGGAGAGACGCTCTCATTCTCCGGGAGTCATTACTGCGACGCGGGTGCTCTTTGTGAGACCGCTCCGTGGAATGCCCCCTCTCTCTCTCTCTCTCTCGCTCAGCGATTCAATCGTTATGATAATTCACTCACTTCTCACGCTGCCTTTCAAAAAACAGCCTGTTAGTGTACCTGTTCTCCAGTCACACACCTGGATATTCGCAGAAACAACTTGGGTCTTACCCCTCGCTCACGAGTGCCATAGCCAGGGCCGGACCTTGTCGTTCATGGGCCCTAGGCCCCGCCTATCTTTTGGGGCCGCCTTCCGGCATGGCATTCTGGGAGATGGAGTTCTTAGATTTAACGGTAGATTGGAGATATGATTTCATTTGCGTTATTTATTTTTTATGACTACTACTACTAATAATAATAAGGATCCTGTGTGATGGACATATATTTATTAGGCGTGTAGGTGTAATATGAATTATGTAAAAAAATAAAAAAAATACAAATAAAACATATTAAACAAATAATATCAATATTAATCATTTCCCCGTAATTCCGGGCTCCATACGATGTTCGGGCCCTAGGCCCAGGCCTTGTCGGCCTATGCAGAGATACGGCCCTGGCCATAGCTGTGGCCCCCGCTTTCCCATATTCAAACCTGCAAACTCCTCGTGTCAGTCAAGATCCCCTGAAGCAAAGCTCTGAGTCTACTCTCCTCCACGCTTCTGAAATCCATTAGTCATGTCTGGGAACTCCGGTGAGTAACTCTACATGAAACGCAAAAACAAAAAACCTCTTGGGACACAAACAACAGTTCGGAGCACTCTGCATTGCGGAATAAATTGGTTGGATTGTATCGAGATCTCAGTCCTTTTGCTAGAGTAACTGCATCGACCAATCAGATCCCACAGGACACTGTGTACCACAGGGCACTACAAATATGGAAGAGGCTATTTATGTTTTATGATATAAGCTGCATATTATTATAATTTTTTGATAAACGGTATGTTGTCATATATTATTCAATATTTTATACGGTTTTATATTTCACAATATAAAATAGTTGAGTAATTCATTAGTGGTAATTATTATACGACCAAAGCCGACTCTGGCACGACGGGGAATCGAACCCCTAGACCACATGGGAGGCCTCGTGTGCCTGAAAACTTTGACTGCATTTCACTTCAGTGCTCAAGCCTGGCCCCCCAAGGGCCACATTCAAACAGTCTACATACAGGGACCAGCAGGCGGAGTTAGCGAGACAGTGTGGGAGGACTGTATTTTGAAGTAACTAAATCGCAATTAAAAAAGGGAGTCTACACATGTGTTAGTGTCATATTAATGTCAATATTAATTACCAATATGTGTCTGCTCTGAGCATTTCCCATAATGACTTGACCCAGGTCTGGTAACCACAGGTTACGGGTTGTCATCAGCGAGACATTTCATCCGCCTCTCCCTCTCCCTCTCTCTCCCTCTCACTCTCCCTCTCTCTCTCTCTCTCTCTCTCTCTCTCTCTTTCTCTCTCTCCTGCGGTGCACTGTGTGCCTGTAGCAGGGGAAGCCCAGGCTTGGGGGTGGGGGGCACGAGCTTCTGCTGCAGGGCTGTGGGGGAGTACACCATGGCACAATGGAAATCAGTAAAAATATCCAGCTGTATGAGTGGATTGTATGTAAAAGAAATGTAAACTGTATAAGTCGCTCTGGATAAGACCGTCTGCTAAATGCCTAAAATGTAATGCAATGGCACAAAAGAACAGCAAAACCAGAAGGAGATGTGGAGAAAACAGAATCTGTTATTCAGAGGGAATTTTGGGGGGCTGGCGGATAGCGTAGCGGCCTAACGCACCCGTATTTGGGTGGTCCTGTATGAGTGTGAGCTGCCTATCAGGGACGCGGTTCGAAACCAGTCTCTGCCAGACTGGCCCTGGCCATCAGGCCCAATTGGGGGTGGCGTTTGGCTGTCCGCTCCTGAGGGAGGGGGGAGGGTGGTCGGCACGAACTCGCTGTGAAGCATGTGAGGGTGTCTCCAGAAAGGGGGTCGGTGAGTTCCGTCTCGAAGGAGACGGGCGTGAGTTTGTGGGGGGTTAATCTAAATAAATAGAGGATATAATTGGCTCCCAAATTGGGGAAAAAAACAGGGGGAACTCAGAAACAAAAATTAATAAGTAGAAAACCAGGAAGAAATGTGGAGAAAACAGAATCTGTTCTTCATTGGGAATTTTTGTGCTCCACTAGAACAGAATCTCATTTTACCTCCAGAATAATAATGTAGCTTCTACGTCCCGTTTTCTGTTCTGGAACGCGGCTTGGCGTGTTCGCTCACCAAGAACATTCTGTATGAGACTGCAACGTATGAGAGAGAAGCACCTGCAGTACTGACCCACACCCCTCGAGCTGCAGCACTGACCCACAGTACAGTACATTACACTACAGGCATTTAGCAGACGCTCTTATCCAGAGCGACTTACACAGTTTACATTTCTTTACAATCCATTTATACAGCTGGATATTTTACTGAAGCAATTCAGGTTAAGTACCTTTAGCTCAAGGGTACAACGGCAGTGCCCCACCTGGAGATTTGAACCTGCAACCATTATACTACACTGCCGCCTACTGACTACAAACACAGTTCCCTAACCATTAGTACTACACTCGAGCTGCAGCACTGACCCACAGTGACATTCACAGCACCGACTCACAGTACAGCCTGACCCTTTAGCTCAGTACAACCAGTGACCCACAGAACCTGCAACCTGACCACAGTTCCTAACCATTATACCACACTGCCGCCTACTGAGCACCGACCCACAGTCCTCGAGCTGCAGTCCACAGACAGGGAGGCCCTCTCCACCGGCTCACTCATCGATGCCAAGAGAACCGCTCCCTGAGGGAGTCACCTGGCAGGCAGCTCCTCAGAGCGAGCGTGCAGCTCGCAGGTCCTCGGGGGATCAGACGGGTCCGTTCACATCGATTTACTGAGTCCCCGCCCGCTGTCCCGTGGGAGAACGATGGCAGGGACGATGGAGAACACACACAAACACGCACACGCACACGCACATGCACACGCACACGCACACGCACACACACATCCAGGCAGCCGAGCTGATCCCTGAGACCAAGCGGCCTGGATCGACGATCACGACGGGCGGAGACAAACCTCCTCACACACTGAAGACACAAGACCCTCTTTCAGGACAATCTCAAATCTCAAAAAAAAGGCTCCAATCTTTCATTTGTTTCAGATTTTTTTCCCGCTTTTTTCCCCCAATTTAGTAGTCAATTATACCCTCTATTCCTTTCAACTCGCCCTCCCCCATGAACTCGCCGCCCGTCCTCCGGGTCAATCCAGTTCCCGAGGCCGGCGATGATCCGCCTCCTCCGAGACGGAACTCGCCCACCTACTTCTGGAGACGCCCTTCGCGCTTCTCGGTGAGCTCATGACGGCTCATCCTCCCCCTCCCCCTGGTGGGGGGAGAGCCAAACGCCGCCCCCCGATCGGAGCTCCCAGGCCAGGGCTGGTCTGGCACAGTCAGATTTCAAACCATGACCGCAATAAGGTAGCTCACACTCACGAAGCACCAGATCGGCTTTCTTTTAATGCTACTTTGGGAGAAAACCAGCAGGGCTTGACCCATCTGTGTTTAAGCGCTTGGAGGGATGCAGCTCATCTAATAGATATAATTCATCTCAGGAACCCGCCGTGGCCAAAGCGGAGGGTTCCTGTGAACTGGGCCTGGTTGGTACAGCGTCGGCTCGGATTTTAGTGGATTTTAGTGGATTACTGGTGAATATTGGTGGATATGGTGGATTTTGTCCGATATAGTGGATTTGTGGTGGATTTTGTCCGATATAGTGGATTTGTGGTGGATTTTGGTCGACATGGTAGCTTGCATGGAGTCATTTCAAACTCCTTTATATTAGGAACTCCGCCCCCCACCAACGTACACCTCCCCCAAAATATCACTCTGCTCCTTCTGTGGGCCTCTGCAGTGTTCACTGCCCCCCTGTCCCAGCCTTGGAGGCTCTGTAACGCTGTCTTAAAAAAGACCCAAAAAAGCCTAAAACTAAAACTGTGAACATTTTTCAGTCTCTTTTTTTTTTCCTCTGCTCTCGCAGTGACTGTGAGAAGAGCCTTGTTGGTCCCGGTGTTACTGTTTCAGTTAAAGACACTCTTTAACCGGAGGGGTGGGGGGTGGCACAACCAGTAAAATAACTGGGGGTGACGGCTTGGCAGGTTCGATGTCGAAGTCGCTGGTGGTCCCAGAGTTGCAACGGCAAATGAACATGTCAGAAATCACAGTGTGAGGGAAAAGGAATATTGACATAGACGAGGGTGTAATTGACCACCAAATTTGGGGAAATTTTCAATTTTTTTTAATGTAAAAAGATGCTCGGGGGGGGAAGGGATTTTACCGACAAATGCCAATCCTCGACGGCTCAATCTGCACGTGTTTTAACGCTCATGAAAAATTCACGAGTAACCCACGGCAAATTTGAGGATGGAGCTCGAAAAATCTTGGGAGTGTGAAAAATGTCAAAATAGTCACAATGTATTACAACATTTTTTTGCTACCTTCTGTCAATTAATTTCACACACACACACACACACACACACACACATCATTTTATACATTTCCTAAATTTGCCCAGTGGCTGCTCCCTCAGTCAGCCGACAATCTAGGCCACCACAGCTGCTGCGCTGGAGGACCAACAGACCGCAGCTACACCTTTCCACCAGAGGAGGCGCTGTTGAGTGATGAGCAGGGGTGTAGACTTCAAATGTGGGGGGATTGACGAATATAGATTGCAGAGGCAAAACACCCGCTTCCCCCTGCACACGATGCGCATGTTTACTGAACTAAAAATGCCCCGTCCCCTCTCTGTCTGTCTGTCTGCACCTGTGGCCGCCGCCTGCTGCTGGTCCTGCTGTTAAACGATGCCACGGTATTAACCTCGAGTGTCGGAGTGCACCGTCTGCAGTATAAACTAATCACTTCTAATCACTGAGATATTAGAGATGACCCGTAGTACTTTACTGATAAATATGCTAAATGTGCATCGCTCTCTCTGACTTAATGGAATATTTATAAAGGGCAACGCTCTAGGGGTAATTAAAAAGGCATCACTCTCAAAACAGGACTGAGATACAAGTGCTTGCATGTTGAAATTACTGAACATTGGGGGGCACCACCCCTGCTGGGGCAAAAGACCCGTTACCCCCTGTAATCAGTGCACATACTTACTACACTACAAAAATGTGAATGTCCGCCTTCTGCTCTTTGCTTTGGACATAGTCATCATTTATAAATCTAAATCTCACCTCTTCACTTTCTATCCCTGATCCCCTCTCTGTCTGTGGCCAGGATCCTGGTCCTGTTATTCAATGACAAAATATCAAACTCTGGTGTTTGTGTGTACACTTTGGTGTTCGTTGGCGGGTTAGCAAGCTGCAATTATTAGTATAGCGATATTAATATTGAATACTATAAATAATAACACACACTAATCGTTCATAACCAAGTTTCCAGCCAAGTGCGATTGCGATTTTGTCAACGCAGATGTGACGGAAACACAGAAGTGACATTTATGGGAGGTGAAGCCTGGAAACTGACGGAAACGAAGAGCCAAGATGGCGCTGCTAAAGAAAGAGTGCGTGGAGGGTGTCCCGTCGGTGTGGGTTTTATTAACTGGAAGGCAGAGGCGCTGAGGTGAGAGAGGGGGGCACAGATGCTTTTGTTTAAGTTGTAATTGCGTCCCACAGATACAGCAGGGCTAATCCCGTTTGGGCAAGGCGAGGGGGCAGGAGGGAGAGGAGGACGAGCTCTTACAAGAGGAGGCAGTGTAAAGGTGGCTGAGACTGAGAGAGAGACTTTGTTCATTCATTTAAATCGGACCTCGGGAAGGTCCCGTCTCCCCCCCTTCCCCGAAAAGATTTGTAAAAAGAAACTCCCACATCAACACAGCAATCTGGACACCGTCATCTTTGAACAATCTCCGGATCTTTGAAACGGCTCCAATCTTTAAAACGCAGCGGACGTTTATAAACCAGGCTCACACGGGGCGGGAACTGGGTGGACGATCGGTGCTTCGAACTAAACAATTTAGCGTAACATAATATACGCCATTCAGCAGACGCTTTTATCCAAAGTGAAGGGAATCGAACCCGCAACCTAAGCGTTGTCAGCGCCATGCTCTACCTACTGAGCCACACAGAACCATGCTCTACCTACTGAGCCACACAGAACCACGCTCTACCTACTGAGACACACAGAACCACGCTCTACCTACTGAGACACACAGAACCACGCTCTACCTACTGAGACACACAGAACCACGCTCTACCTACTGAGACACACAGAACCACGCTCTACCTACTGAGCCACACAGAACCACGCTCTACCTACTGAGCCACAGAACCACGCTCTACCTACTGAGACACACAGAACCATTTAGCTCCAGTTAGACACTAAATACGTTCAGTTGTCATTGTGTGGTATACTCATTCGTTTTTTAACTCTTTCTTTTGAGAGGGATCGAGAGAGAGAGGGATCGAGAGACAGAGGAGCCCTGGTTGCCCTTTGACCTTTGTGACTCACATGGGGACTCTGTGGGATTGGCTGGATTTAGAGTAATGTAATTGGCTGCTTAGGACCGCTTGTGTCCGGCCCCAGGCTCTCAGATCGGGACTCTGTGACTGACACCAGGTAATGGGGCGCCCGCTTCGGCAGGAGAGACAGGATGCTTCAAAACCCTGAGAATATGTGCCAGGCCCGGCGCCACCCATCGTCTACATATCGCTGAGCGCCGTTAGTCTGCTCTGTGATGTCACCCAACACGCTGCTGGCTGTACTGTGGAGCCGTTGCACACGCCACATTGCACAGCGGATGGGCTCATACATGTGCCTTGAGGACACGGAAGGAGTGCATCGCGTGCAGCTCACACCGACACGGAAGGCCACATTTTTAAAGAATTTCTGTTTCTGACTTTCTCCCATTTTCTCCCAATTTAGTAGCCAATTACACCCTACATTTTTTATGTCAATCCCCCCCTCGTATTGTGAGTTCGCTGCCGTAGCCCTGAGACCGGCAGTGACAAAGGCGAAGTATCGTCTCCTCCGAACCGGCACTCGCCAAGCTGTCGACCGTAACTCTGGTACTCCAGAGCCACTCCTGTACGCAGCGCACTGCCCCCGTCTTGGGGATCCCTCCTCCTCCACAGCCGCCATAACTTTCAGAAACCCGCGCGATAAACTCAGATTCAGAACTCCCACCCGACGGTAAACGGGGGAGCCTGGCTTTCAGTCGCGCGGCAGAAGCAGCTCACGCACACACCGCCGGGGCTTGTGGGTAACTGCATAGTGCTTTAAAATTCTACAAAAACAAAGGTGGCGAATCACGTCAGCGGTGGTGACAGCCGGGGGTTGTCACTTACTCCAGTTCAGTGCTTACAGGGGGGTGTTCTTGTGGAAGAGAGGGAAGGAGAAAAGAAAAAAAAGGTAATTACTTCACTGACCTCCTGGTCTCCTTTGTTTTTCACCTCGCGCTCCCCTTGGCGGTAAACACCCCCACAGCGCCGTCCCTTGTGGCCGCCGCTAAAGGCCACCTGCGTCCATCCCCGGAGATTAACGGCGAGCCCAGGGGAAAGCACGAGGTTATACGCACCGGTCGTGTTCTTCAAGGGCACAAACTAAACCCTCTTCCCCCATGGGGTCGACGCTCAGCAACACTTTCAGTGCCGCGGCTGAAACGCGGATGTGGAAACGATCACGATAACTTCGCTGAACTCGGCTGCCCTGAGCGCCTGTGGCTGTGTGTAATTTGTGTGCGGGCGTTTGATTATCGGAGATGGATATGAGCCGGACCGAGACCAGGCCATCAGGGTCTTTACAAGAGAGCAAAGGGTGAGGAGCTTACACCTGGCAAACCGGCCCAAAGTACACGCCCACACACACACACACTAACACACACACACACACACAGTAACACACACTAACACACATGCACACGCCCACACACACACACACACACACACACACACACACAAATGCGTGAGTGCGTTTGCACACACACAAACGCGTGCGCGCATTTGCGCACACACACACTAACACACACACACACACACAAACACACATGCCCGCACACACTAACACACACACACACACACATTACATTTTTTACATTTTAAGCATTTAGCAGACGCTCTTATCCAGAGCGACTTACAAGATGTGCAATACAAGGTAAGAACAATCATGCGTGATGCGTGACTGCGTTTGCACACACACACACACACACACACACACACACACACACACACACACACACACACACACACACACACACACACACAGAAGCACACAGTTATACACTCACACACTGAAGGAATCCCAGCACATCAGTCCGAGTCATGAGCTCCCACAGCCCTTCGTCTTGAGACCATTGTTATGGCGCTCTACACACGAGCACCGCAAACAAGGAGCCTGTCCTCATGTTTTACACCTGACTGATCCTTTTGTCAAATGAAGAAGACAAAACGAACAAAACAACGGCAGCAGCACGGTGTTCGAGCTCCCCACGTCTCAGACCAGGGGGCAGCTGTGGGGAGCGACGGAATTCAACCTCCCCATTTCTGAACCTGAAACGTGGGGGAAGTGAAACGCTGAATATCCCAAACGCAAAAACGCAAAACCGTGAAGCGGAAGGATTTTATTCAGCTTCTGACCAAAGCGGGTTTCCTCACGCTCCAGAGCGGTCCGAGGGTCAACGCGTCACCTGAGTGCTCATGCACATCCCCCCGACTCGGCTACGCTGGCAGAGCCCCCCGCAGGGACGCCCCGACATCTAGTCCAGCGCCAACGCCACCCTGGCCTACACCTGCTCCGACAGAATAACACCAACGCACAGCTTTCAACCGATTCAGAGCGGGAGCGAGGGCCTTTACGTGATTATCTACCTCCTCTCCTCCGGCGCTCACACTGTGTATTTCCCCCCCAGACACGAGGTTATCTGGTGTGTGAGCACGTGAACCCCCCCCCCCCTCCCTCCAGCCCCCCCGATGGCACAGGGGGGCATTCAATCATCTCCCTAGCGTCTGGTGCATCGGTAGGTCACCGGTCGAGTCTCCATTCGCTTTGCCGAGCAGATGGCTAAGCCGTTTTCTAAATCACCGCCTCGTTTTTTTTCCCTCCGAGGCCGTAGTGGGGCTGCCGTGGCGACAGCCAGTGCAGGGAGGAGGGGGGCAGGGGGCAGGGGGGCAGGGGGGGCACTCACCTTTTCGGCCATGATCATGGACGAGCCCCCGTGGATCCCCAGGATGGGTATGAGCGTCTGCGAGGAGATAAAATCCAGAATCTGCGCGATGGCCTCCTGGTCGGTGCCGTCGCCGAACACGACGCCGTGGATCCGCGTGCCCGACATCAGGTCGCACACGTGCGTGATGATGCTCTTGGGGTCGGTCTCGTTCACCAGCAGCGTGGCCACGTTCACGTCGACGGGCTCGTCCTTGCTCCACAGCGAGCGGATCTCGCGGTCCGAGATGTAGCGCGTGCGGCCCAGGATCACGGCGATGTTGAGGATGGGGACCTTCTCCGCGCCCAGCGACACGCCCACCTGCGACAGCAGAGCCGGCAGGGCCAGGAGCACCAGCCGCAAGTTCCCCATGGTGGCCCACTTCATCCCCTGCGCAGGGCAGAGAGGGAGAGGGAGAGAGGGAGAGAGAGAGAGAGAGAGAGAGAGGGAGAGGGAGAGGGGGAGAGAGGGAGGGAGAGAGAGAGAGGGAGAGAGGAGAGAGGAGAGAGGGAGAGGGAGAGAGAGAGAGAGAGAGAGAGAGAGAGAGAGAGAGAGAGAGGGAGAGGAGAGAGAGGAGAGAGGAGAGAGAGGAGAGAGAGAGAGGAGAGGAGAGAGAGGGAGGGAGAGGGAGAGAGGGGGGAGAGAGGGAGAGAGAGAGAGGGAGAGGGGAGAGAGAGAGAGAGAGAGAGAGAGGGAGAGCGTCAGCGGCGTGCCACCGCACACGCACACCGGGTCAAACACACACATCAAACACAGGCTCTTTGGCCTCCCACGTGGTCTAGCGGTTACAACGTTCGCCGCTGGCCACTGCGACCGGGGTTCAATTCCACCGGCCGCACCAGTGTCGGCTCTGACCGGGAGAGCCACTAGGGGGTGACGATTGGCTGTCCGCCCCAGGGAGAGGGGAGGGAAGCCGACAAGAGTTTGCTGCCTATAGGAGTGGCTCTGGAGTACCGGAGTTACAGTCGACGGCTTGGAGAGCGCCGCTCCAAGGAGAGCTGCTTTGTTATTGGCACTGACTACGGCAGCGAACGCACTATAAGAGGGGGGGCTGACATGAAAGAGAGGGTGTAATTGGTTACTAAATTAGGAGAAAAATGGGATAAAATCAGAAACAATAAAAAGAAACGTGGGCTCTTTAGACGGCCAGTAAACATTTTTCAACGAGATGTGTCACAGAGCAGAAAACGTGTAATTGCGAGAGAGAGGAATATCGTTCCGATTCCTGGTGAAAGCACATGAGAGAGAGGAATATCGTTCCGATTACTGGTGAAAGCACATGTTTCTTTTCAATGTGTCAGCAACCTGAAGAAATGTTTTATTGATGTCCAAAAGAATGAAAATGTTTGAGATGATAATTTGGCCCAGGTCTGCTGTACGTTGTGGATGTAGGTGACACCTCCTACACATGGCATACGTACAGAGATATGACAGCGCATGGCAAACAATACACTTTAGCAGCAGAATCAAGCTTGCCTTAATTATAGTACTTTTACTGCTATACAGTATGTGAGTGTGTGTGTGTGTGTGTGTGTGTGTGTGTGTGTGCATACATATATATCAAACACACACAGACACACAGACGTGTGTTGGCTACATATATACACACACACACACACACGGCCCGGACTTGTTCCTCCACATTGTACAGTCGTTCATACAGCTGGATATGTGGTGGAGCAATTCATGTCAGCAGTTTCCCCACACGCTGGATTCAAACCTGCAAGGCCCGTTTAGCAGGTCCTCACGCACTATGCCACACCGCGCCGCGCCGTGCTACTGCAGGCCTGGGCCACTGCGGTAGCCTGAATGCGCTCTCGACTCCCGTGGTTCCTTTCTTCACCGGCTTTTCACCGAGTAAGGCACACCTTCCTAATGTACGGAACCCGTGGTGAACGAGAGGGGGGAGGAGGCGTTGCATCTTATTACCCGGGGGCTTAGAATTGCTCGGACTCGCCTCGTGAGGATGATTCCACGCCGCTTGTGACGGCGGTGGCGATGCATGCGCACGCGACCGAGCGGCGGTCGAGGGAGGGAGAGGAGAGGGGAGAGAATTCCGACTGGCGTTAACGCCCCGACACAAAAGGCAAGAGTGTGGGCGTGGTGAGGTCCTCCCGAGATGCGCATCTTGAACTGCATTAAAGGAACGCGTCCGGCCAGCTGAGTGCAATACTGCGAGTGGTAGATTGAGGGGAGGGGAGAGGGGGTCCTTAATATTACCGCATTCATTCATTGGTGAGTTTGTGTCTGCCCTGGCTCGCTCGCTGGTCCGTAATAATCGGCATTTGAAGGCCAGAGACGGGGCGGAATATGTTGAACGTGAGACCGCCGCGCACAAGTGTTGAAGTGTTGGCACGCGCCGAAGCGAGCAGGCATTACGTGCGTCTCGCACGCGAACGGATGTGAAGCACAGCGCGTGACGGCTTGCGTGTGCGAACCGGGGGTATGGATTGTAAAGAAAGAAAGAAAGAAAGAAAGAAAAATGCAATGTGCATTTTCAGCAAAATAGAAGACCGTATTTTGTGCAACGGACATTTAAGATGTTTTCTCGATCAATTATATACCGTTGGCAAAATAATGAAATTATGACCTATTGTCAGCAAAATAAGCAAAATAGGCAGAGGCTTTTTTTGGAATATTGGTTTTGCAACTTAAGGGCAAAGCAACAGCGACATAGCCTACCTAACTGCGTTAAAAATAATGAATGTGGGGGATATGTGTGCATTTATACCCCGCGGGCATTATCTGCCCATGCAAACTTCGCAAGAGCAGTCGCCTGACCCCCTCTCCTCCCTCGACTCCCCCTTTTTCGCACAGCATAGATTGCGATTGGTTCGTCGTTGGACCAGTTTGTCTGTCGTCATGTAACGATTTGTGTGCTGGGTTAATTCATCAGCCCTTTTCCCCGTGTCGGAGCCGGCGCAGTTCTATAGTCCCAATCCGGCCGCCGGTGACTCACGCTTTCCATCGGATCTTCTTTTTATTCACTGTATCGAGTCAATGCGCGGATTTCGCTGAGCACAAATCTTCCCGCTATACTGTATGTTTCGTTCATAAGATAACATAAATGACGCATTTGCGTTAGCGCGCTTGCCCGCGTGAATGCGCGTGGAGCCGGGGGAACCTCTTTTAAACCCACATTGGGTTTTTTTTTTTTAAAAGCACCGCGTGAAATTTCTGAAAACGTCAGCGAATTAGCGCTGATACCCCGATTTCTATTTTTACATCACGGGTATTGCTGTGGATACGTCAGCATAAGTCATTCGCCCTGATCTTAGTATGAAGAAAAGAAAAAATGTTTAAACGTGAAACAATATAAGAACATTAGTTCACACGTTCGCAGTACACATTTCAAGGCCATTTGCTTTAAGGTAACCCCCCTTGTCCCCTTTTGAAATAACCACCAATTGTTTCGCTTCTTAAGGCACGCCGTTTAAGGTTCAAATTATATCTGCATATCTGACTGTGTGCTGCGATAAACGGAACAGATAGACCCGTTTAAACCTACGGGGCTAAACTCCCGTTATATAACGGTCCCCGTTTTTACAGCACACCTGAGTTTCGGCGAACACCTGTGCGCGTGGACATTCTAGAAATATGCGTTTAGCTATGGCCCCCCTTTTGCAAATCGTGTCGGTCAGCACGAATAACGCCTTCCTACATCCACAACTCGTGCGGAGTTCGCCTCGACGAAAGCGAGCAGGCACGCGTGCATGCGCATATCCCATAATAATAAACTGGAGCAAACACGGTGACTGCTTGCTAATTTTATTTTTCGCACGGCTGCTGTCACTGCCGCAGTAAAAGGAAAAAAAAGAAAAGAAAAAGAGAGAAGAGAAGAAAGAAAAGAAAAGAAAAAACCCCTCCCCTGTTATGTTAAGTAGAATCAAATGCACACAAAAAAACCCTCCGTTGCTTCAACGTGACTGTATTCGGGAGCATGAAAGAATTTTAGACGTAAATTCGTTTTGATTTCTCATTAACTTCCACCGAACGATCATTATACAATAGCGACCCCTAATGGCGCCAATTACGCTCCGATCCTTCCCCTGCCTGCCACGAATAGGTCTTGTGATATTTCTAGGGCACAGGCTACTTTCAATGTCACAAAACGTGGGTTGCAGATTTGAATATTGGAAGGTAGGTTACGTAGTGAATCTTGGCACTGGCTGGTCGTCTTCTCTCTCTCTACGTAACTCCAACGCCAAAGCGAATTAAACATTTGCGAGCATATATATACTGCCATGCAAGCAACTAGCCCAGGATGAAAAGTATTCAAAGTTGAGCTACAATTGGGGGGGTGGGGGAGGAGGGGGGGAGGGGATTCCGCAATGAATTGTAATTCTAAAATGTAGAATCGAAATTTAACAGCCGATTCGATTTCAATGATCGGTTCGTCAGCGTTGTGCTCGTTCAAACTCGCACCTGGCAAGAGCAGTGTTGGGATTCTCATTCACCGCAGTCGCAAACCTTTGCAGCTTCCAAGACACAGAGAGAGAGAGAGACTGAATCGCTTCAAAGATCTCTCTCTCTCTCTCTCCCGTGATCAGGACAACGACTTTTTAATACAGGTAAAAACAAAAACACGTAATGTTCTCACGAGGGTAAAATGACTAAATCTGATTTATCACCGCGACTAGGATTTAAAAAAATGACAAACTGCACTAAAGAAAACACGAGGGTTTTTTTTTTTTTATTATTCTGCTGGGGAAATATCTATAAGACTGCAGTACTTCCCGATTCGGTGTAGCCAATAAAACGCGTCCTGTATTCCCACGGTAAAGAAAAATCACCGCAGCCAGCATTTCGCGAGGAAATGTTTGCTTAATCGCGACAACAATTGAAATTCCACCGCCAGTGCCCACGACACGTCAGTCCCGCGGTGCGAAAATGACAACTGAACTGGGGGTGGGGGGTGGGGGAGAGATCTGCATTTCTTTCTCTTTGCAGTAACGTTGCACTTTGGCGAGTATGCGCCTGGAATGAAATGTCGCCACTCTCGGGGTGTAAAAAAAAAAAGGAAAGAAAGAAAGAATTGAGCAGCCGTAACGAAACGAGAAATTAACGCTTATACTTACAGCATCTCGCTTCCACATTTCTCCACGATTGTAGTCTGGGAAGACATTGCAACGGGGATCTTCCCTTAAACAGCCCAGTTGTGTATATGAATAATTATTTCCACCGCGGGGGAAGAAAAAAATCCCCTAACTTCACCCCCCCAAAAAACACGGAATCACATAAATCCAACAGTCTTCATCGTCTCGGATCGTCCACGGTCAATCCCTGATCCCCCGCCGCATCATCGAGTTTCTTGTTTTTCCCCAACACTGGCGAGGAGGAGGCACTCGACAGCCGGAACGTTAACCGGATCCGCCAGACGCGTGAGACGTGTGATTCTGCGGTAGGACTGCCGGACCGGAGCGACGACCAGAGCTCGTGCTGCGCTCCGCATTCCTCGCAGGCTCTCTGGGAACTGAGGGCGGCTCGCGCAGAAACGCGTCCTTAAGGTGAAGGCGGGAACTGCACCCTTCCTGCTTTCGGAGCGGGAGCACCTCTCGCGAAGACAAGACCGCGAGCGAGCAATGCAATGCAGTAAAAAAAAACTTCAGCGCCGGCGTGCGAACTTAACGACACAACCAATGCTATTTCGGTCTCTTCTACATTTCCCCAGATGTAGTAAAAAATAAATAAATAAATAAAGATCACGGTTCAAAACGTCGCCTCCCTCACACTTGTGTCATTCTAAAAAATAAAATAATAAATAAATAAAAACATCTCTCTGTAAGGCATGAAATATTTCTCCCCCAAAACTATCGTCTTCCAAATTATATGGACGTTGCGTGTGATGCGAAATTGCGAGTTAATTGTTCGTTAATGCTTCGAAGCCGCGCGCGAGTCTTGCGGTGTAAATTCTTCTCGTTTTTTTGGTCCGCCAGCAATCAAGAATCGCTTCATGCAGGGGTTGCCTCTGCCGGTGACGTACTATCATTCGAAATTCCACATGTCTCTCCGCCAAGGCAGCATCCGCACCTCCGGAGCACCGCCGCTACTCGCTCAGCTCAATCAAAGGCGCGCGCGCAATCATCTCCGCGTGAAGCGAGAGCGCGCTCCCAGAAGGGGAACGGAAACTCGTGCGTCTAACTGGATAACCGAAGCGCACATTGCTTGTGACTCGGGAGGCATTCATTCGGAATTAAAACCGAACGCAGACACGTGATCGCCTACTGTGTGCCTTTGTTAAGGATTTTTGTAACTATTCTTCTATCTTTACGTTTTTTTAAAACAGTAATTAATATACGCCATTTAGCAGACGCTTTTATCCAAAAGCGACTTACAGTAGTGAATGGCAGAATGTAGTTTTCACGTCTCATTTGCTCGTCTACAGTCCGACATACACAAATTGGTATTACTAGATTCAATAAATGACTGACAACCAATTTATATATTTTAACTGATAGAATGGTATGCCCAGATATGCAGACAAGACTGTTGACTTGACTCGCTTGGCACAATTCTACGACGTTTGAAATGAACTACGAATTATTCCTTTGGATTGTATGTAGGCATGACTAATTTATATTTGTGTGTGTAGCTATATATACACAGACTATGTATAGCAACAAGCAAAAAAAAAAAAAAAAAAAAAAAAAAGGAATCATAAAATATTAAAGAAACTGCTAGGTTGTGTCCAAACGCGGCTCGGTGCTGATCCGTGCTGGTTTTCGCATCGCTGTCCCTTCAGCACCACTCTCCAATAGTGGGCTAAAAGCAAGAAGCCGTTTATTCAGCCACCGGCGAGCTACGTGCATTCAGACGCAAACTTCAAACCTGCTTTTTTTAAACACTTAAATATAGGCTACATGTTTCAACAACCCCCGACGCACCCCCTGTTGTTGTTCACAGTCACGTGCGTGGGGTTTAGACTGCAGAACAAGATTTCTGCTCAATGGGACGAGCGACCCCTCCACACGCTATACGCTGAGCTGTGTACACACAAGAGAGGAGAGACTGCACAATGCATGCATGGCTGAACCCTATACCATTCTCCCGGAAAAGAAGAAGGTTAGAAAAAATGTTAGCGCCAAGGCTTAGGCGCCGAGGGCACGAGCCCCATCGTGTTGGATTGGAACGGAGAAACGCCCCCAAATCCCAGGGTGGCACTCCTTAAAAACAGTTAGACCACATAGAAAACATGCGGCAAGATCGAGAGGTTCTGGGTCCCCTAGAATTATAGGCTGATTGTACTGTAAAAAATAATACGAAGAAAGACAGTGATGAATTACAGGTTCTGCGAACCTCACCTGGCTGTCGAGACGCACGCACATCTGGCTGTCCAGACAGGTCAGATGGCGCCCCCCCCCCCCTCTCTCATCGCCGTGATACCGCGGCAGCGTTTTCCACGGAGGCATGAGAGGACGCCAAGATTTCACGTTTAATCACAGATATCCCTGAATTATGCTCTACATTAGAAAAATAAAATAAATCAGACTACATTTGCAGGTAATCAACAACTTCCTCTGAGCTGGACAGAGCCGTTCAGTTTGGCCACGCTGTGTCGCGGCTTCTCGTCACAGGCTAGGGGACGTGGTGGGGACCTGCAAGGTAGACAGTGTGTGAAGAAACAGCAGCGTGGTAGAATCTCGCAGAGGTGACACATTGGGTAATTCATTATTTTAAATGTGATATTCGTCCGCGTGCAGT
Source organism: Aldrovandia affinis (assembly GCA_029706075.1). Classification (NCBI taxonomy): domain Eukaryota; kingdom Metazoa; phylum Chordata; class Actinopteri; order Notacanthiformes; family Halosauridae; genus Aldrovandia; species Aldrovandia affinis. The sequence continues at coordinate 381,816 of JAINUG010000217.1, forward strand.
TATTATTATTATTTTGTAACAGAGGTTTGGTGCTATCCAAACGTTTTCTTTATCCGTTTGGTATAAAACATTCGGTTTTTTACTGTTATCTTCAGCCTAAACATACTAGCCTTGTTAACGGGCACTCCCCTGGCTGCACTATATTTTACTGTATGTGTGCGCTTGCATAAAGCTGGCAGGTTCTGTGTAAAACGCCACGAATCGCTGCGTGCACTCTCGGGTGCTGTTAAAAAGAACATTGCGCCACGAGTCACCACGTGCTCACAAGTGAGCTCCAGGCCCTGTCCACGGCGCCGGCAGATACAAGGGTATAGAAGGCTACAGCGAGTTTTGCAAAAAAAGCGACGAAGAAGTTAACTGCGATGTACGGTTGTCCAATTATTGTAATGGCACGGTTGTGTCCCTTGTTATATTTCTCCATATTGGGCTAAATGGACCGTCACGTTGCGCATTGATGGACTTCTCCGTGTGGATTCGGCGTGCTCTGCCTCGCGGCAACCGGCCTGGTAACAAGTCTTGTTACGCTTAGCTGCCTCGCTACTGCAGTGTCCGGAGCGGTTTAATTTTGTTAGGCTATGCTCCCGTAGCACCCGGTCCGCTATAAGCGAGCGCTGGTAGCCTACTTCTTGATGTAATCATATTTCGCATATATGGAATTTAGACGTGTCAATGAATGACGCAATCTTTTTTTTATTCTGGAACGAATAACGAATTTTTCTCATTAGTTCCAATAGAGATTTCCTCCCATAGTGGCGATTGGCTTTTGCGGAGTAGAATTAACGGGGTGGACGTGTATTCTCAGCCTGTTGTGTTGTGTGTGTGTGTTGTGTGTGTGTCAGGCTGGCGGTGTCCGTTGTTAAATTATCACTGTATAATTATCGGGGTTTTTTTCTAACAACTTATTAGACTGAATGGCTCTTACAGTGACAGCGTTGTTTTACAAAGCGCGTTAAGAGTGCTGCTTTCACACGACGGTTGTGACACTACATTGACCGTGTCCTCGTGAGCGCTGTTCGGCTACTGTCGGAATCGTGGATTCAGACAGTCGTCAGGTTCCGTGAGTTGGGTCAGACCCGTGTGACGTCGTTTGAAAGGTTGTGCATATTGGCATGCTATGACGTGGCAGGGCTTGTCACGTGGGTATTTTATTAGTTTTGGCTATAGTGTAATACTACCACTGTATGCAAATGTTCTCTACAGTTGTTAATATCTCAGGAAAAGGATTTCCCTTTCGTGATAATAAAACAGTCAATCGTTTAATCTACTTTAATCTATTCTGTTCTTGTGTCCTATTTGGCAAGTGGGGTGCACTTTACACTAAGTTGTGTTTACGTGCAGTAGCCTAGTCGTTAGGCTATTATAAATAACGCAAAATAACTGTTTTGTTTTATTTATCTCCTGGCTATAGCTCAGCTTTGATGTGTTCCTTTTCGGTCTTCGGCCGATAGTTCGGTATAATGAATCGACCGGCATAACGAAACAATCGGAGAGAGTTTCTTCCTTTGGGGGAAAAGCTGTGAACTGTGATCACCGAGCACGGCGTAACTTCTTTATGAATAAGTGACGCGAAACTGTTTTGGGGCGTTGTGACAGCTGATATAGAGTGCCGTGTCCGTCTTCCGCAAGAGACTCAGAACCCACCTCTTCAGACTCCACTACCACTGAACTCTGTCCATCTAGCTAATTTGTCGTCACCACTGTTTACTTGTTCTACACTATACTTAAAAAAAAAAAAAAATCACTAACCTTTTCCTTCCCTGTGTTACAGGTATGGTACGCAGACGCCTGCAATGATGTCTATCGCTGTATTACTGCACTGATCTTGTGCGCTAACTATGATTGTTCCTACCATGTGTTAATGCACATCTTGTAAGTCGCTCTGGATAAGAGCGTCTGCTAAATGCTTAAAATGTAAATGTAATGTGTCACATGTTTTCCCACGTGGTTTTATCAGTGACGGCACTCTATATCATTCTAATAGGCCCTCGTAAAGCTTTATAACGTTGTAAAGCCATGATGCCAGTGCAGGTGTCTTGTATGCTATATGACGTCGTTATTAGGTTACACTTCGCGTAAAGTGTGTGCTGCATCGCACTATATGCGGTGCTTTGATTTGCTACCAGGGTTAATACATGTCCATCTTGAGGGCAAACAAAGACACCAGAATCTTCAGTGTATTTTTAGCAACCTGCGAAATATTGCAGTTCAGAGCTTTACACCAATAAATAGGAGCTCTCTCTCGCTCTCGCTCTATCTCCCTCCCGCTCTCGCCCTCTCTCTCTCTCTCTGTCTCTCTCCCTCCTTCTCTCTCTCTCTCTCTCTCTCTCTCATTGTTCAATCAAGTGATATCTGTCGATCCATTACAGAGGAATATCGGCTGCCGCTGCCGACGGAGATTGAAGAATCAAAGCTGCTGCGCTACAGCCCGAATTTAAAAATAGAAAGGGTGGCAAAAATAACTCAAGGCAGACATGTTTGGGCTACAAACGGTCCTGAGTGTGGAAGAGAAGCACTATAAAAAAAACACAAAAAAACATGACAGCTTCTCTGCCGCCGGGGCGAGCGAGCGCGCGCTGCACCGACAGCGACCGCAGATGCCCTGCTGTGCCAGAGGCACGCGAACGGCGTTCGAACTCGAGCTTAGCCCGAGCCCCAAAATTCCACCCTTGTGCTCATCCAGAATCCGAGCTGGCTGCATCCGGGCACACGGCAGCACGAGAACACAAGTCGGACAGCGAAGCGCTGGCAAAGACTGGCCTCGCTCGCTCGCATGAAATCCCTTCTGAAACCTCTAGGAGTCAAGAGTGTTTCTGAGCCAACTCGAGGGGAAGAGGCAGGCACCGGGCGGGGCACATTGTGTGTGCGTGTGTGTGTGTGTGTGTGTGTGTGTGTGTGTGTGTGTGTGTGTGTATGAACGCTGAGAGGGCGTGTTATTTGTTTATTTATTTATTTATATCGATTTTGACACCTAACGTTCTGGCTCACAATGGGATCGCATCGACGAGGTCCCAATGACTTCCGGTTTATGCAGCTAGACTAGTTCTATAAATAGGCTAAACATGGGGGCAATCGATTTCCCGTGGGGCAATCGGATTCCCAATCGCCTTCCTGCAGTAGGCTACAGCGCGTGGGCTCTCTGGCAGTGGTCGGTCATACGGCTGGAACATGTAAATGTGAGACAAGAAAAAAAATGGACGCAGCGTGCTGGCACACTTTTACGACCTTTTACGATCTGCGTAGGAGAGCCGGCCCTGCTCGTGCGAACGCAGCTGTAAACAGGTCACCCCTGGAAACGGGTGAAAGGTGACCGCAGTGCAATGCGTCGGATCGGATGGATGGATAGATAGATAGATACAGCGCAAACCTTTATCGAAGCTCACAAAGCTGAGGGTTCACAACATTTGCTGTTCAATTTCTGGTGCGTGCATACTGGAGCAAGTATAGAAGAACATAAGAATACATAATGATGAGAACGGGCCGTTGAGCCCATCTAGGCTCATCATGTCCTAATCTAAAGAGTATCCAGTACTGCATCTAGCCTGGACTTGAATAGCCCAAGCGTTTCTGCCTCTACTACCCGACCTGGCAAGCTGTTCCAGGCATTGACAACTCTCTGTGTAAAGAAAAACTTCCTAATATCTGTGCGGAATTTGCCTTTAACTAATTTCCACCTGTGGCCTCTTGTTCTGCTGACACTGCTCCGGGGGTGGCAACTTGCCCTTATGAGTGCACTTCTGCCATCTAGTGGTTAAACGGAGGTACTGTCGTTACTCTGGGGGAGCCGCTCACTGAGCCAGAATACAAGACAGTGATGTTCACAGCAGCTTCTAGTGCTGCTAGGTCAAAGGAAAACAAGATGCACTTGTTCAGATGGTCACATTTAGTTATCATAATTATGTTAGGCGAAGTATACTTCAAATGTAGCATTTATTTTTATTATTACTTTATTTATTTTATGTCAATAAAACACAAATTAAAATAAAAAAGCAACCACTGAATTAATGTTTGAAATAAATGTACAGAATAGGTTAGTCATACATGAAAAATGGTTCAAATGTTTACATTGCTGCTGTAATTATACCTGAGATAGTAATGTGAGTTTTCTTATAACAAGGTCTAGCATCTAGCTAAATTGTCTTCACCACTGTTTACTTGTTCAACACTATACTCCCCAAAATTCACGAACCTTTTCCTTCCCGGTGTTACAGGTATGGTGCGCAGCTGCCTGCAATGATGTCCATCGCTGTATTCCTGCACTGATCTTGTGCGCTAACTATGATTGTTCTTACCATGTATTAATGCACATCTTGTAAGTCGCTCTGGATAAGAGCGTCTGCTAAATGCTTAAAATGTAAATGTAAAATGTAAGGTAAGTATGGCTTAGGCCTACATGTGAGGCCTAGCAAGGCTTGACATGCAAGCACAGCCTTAATCAGGAATGGACCGGGTGTCACTGTTTGGCATTTTTGTGGAAAGCCTGCACTAACACTTTAACAATGTATCAAACAATCTGCTCTATCAATGGGCAACAGAAGGAGAAAGATTCTTATCGGAGTTATTCAGAAAGTAAAAGTGTTTGCTCAGCAAATATATTATATACTCTAGTGATCTGATAGCAACTTTGTTGTTGTCTATTACACAATACAATACAATACAAAAAGCTTGTATATATCGCTCTTCTTGCAAACAACCCAGGGTGCTGTCATCCATTATCAAACCTGCTTATTCCTGGTCAGGGTCGTGGGGGAGGTGGGGGCTGGAGCCTATCCCAGCATGCATTGGGCGAGAGGCAGGAATACACCCTGGACAGGTCGCCAATCCATCGCAGGGCACACACACCATTCACTCACACACTCATACCTACGGGCAATTTAGACTCTCCAATTAGCCTAACGTGCATGTCTTTGGACTGTGGGAGGAAACCGGAGTACCCGGAGGAAACCCACGCGGACACGGGGAGAACATGCAAACTCCACACAGAAAGGCCCCCGGCCTGGATTCTAACCCGGAACCATTTTGGTGTGCGGCGACAGTGCTATCCACTGCACCACGGTACCGCCCAGGGCGGTTTACAAAGAGAAAATAAAATACATATTAAAATTACAGAGCGGTTCTCTGTTGAATCTTGGACAGATGCGTTATATTTTCCCTCACCCTGACGCTAAGCCACGCGAACGCCCTGAACTCTCACCGCTAGGTGGCACTCTTTCGTCTCTTTTAAAGGAACACAGTCAGTTCATAAACCGAAACCTACATAGCGAAATGTTCTTTTTCCGTCACAACTTTAACAACAAGTTAGCACAAATGTGAAATAACACGGCGATGGGCAAGACGGTTTTAAAACGCCAGCAACAAATTGATTCCAAAGTCTTCCGCGTGCGGGATGAACTTTTCCCACATTTCCGCATTACTTCATGAGAATAGTCCAGCTTCCGGAAGATGAACACATTTGGTGGGCGTCCTTGGCGACTTGGTGGGTGTCCATTCAAAAAAAATAACGTGAATCGTTGTGCGTTGTCTCTGGAAATCAGGACATTTGTCAATAGCCGAGTAAATCACTGCATCGCATTTCGCGCAGAGAGATAACTTTACTCACGGAAGAAGACAAACTTTCCTCGCAGAGCAGGGGGCGGTGACCACGATGCGACTGACCAAACACGCGAGTCGGAGTCGACGTGACGTCACGCACAGGAAGCGAGAGCACTGAAAACAGAAGCTTGGCAGGCAAGTTCCACGCGCAGAAGAAGTCAAATAAAACCCTCGAACAAAACACCATTTTTTTTTCCGGTGGAGGGGGTTAACGAATAAACAGCCGCAAGTATGCCTACTTGCTCCGTCACGGGTTGTCAGAACAGACCCGAGCCGGGGTCAAATATAATTTTTTACCGCCTACCTGTCGGATCGCACCCTTTTCAAAAGCGTCGCCGGCAACTCTGGCTGGAGGCCATGCGACGGCCGGACGCCAGCGAGGACTTCATTAGGATTGCCCGCATTTGCAGCGCGCATTTCATATCAGGTAAGCGCGGAAAAGGTGTTCCGTCATGTTCTGCCCAGTTACAGCCAAGTTGCGTGTCATAACACACATTCCACGTCTTGCTAACTAGCCAACTATCCGTTTGCCCACTACTGACGTTACATTCAATTCGATTACGGCTTGGCTGCTAATTGTTTGGATAAAAGGACGCTACTGACTCAGCGAGAGATCGTACATCGGTTTAATATTCACACAGCTCTGTTCTGGAAGAATGCTGTGTTCTAGTCGGCTAGCTAGGAAGAGAAACGGAAATAAGCACGATTTGAGCGGATGTACCGAGTGAAAGGAACCACTTGTCTTTGCCATTTAACGTTTGGGCAAACTTTGGTAACCATGTTTACGAACTAGGTGGCGCGTATTTGCCTCGCGACTGAGCGAGCGAGCGAGCTAGCTAGCTGAACTTTGAGCTAGAACTCCGAGAGCAGTCGGTGCGAGCTGTGTGCGTTATCAGCCATTGTTATCGTTTCCCCACTTTCCGCCCCCACATTCCGTGTGCTACACGAACACTTCCCCAAGGTTAGTTACCAGAGTCACCGTGGTTAATTGGCCCATGCTATCTCCACACCTAATTTCTGCACGAAGAATTTGTGGGGGCGGTAGGTATGTGAAACGCAACTAAGATTTTGTGGGGGCGGTAGGTATGTGAAACGCGACGAAGATTTAAAGTGTCCGTTGAATAGGATCACAAGTTCAACGTCGCTAACGCTGTAGTGAAACCGCTGTCGTGTCACATGCTGGTGTGTTGCTTGTATTTGTGTCACTTGGGGGGGGTTTACTCGCTTTTGTTAAAATAGTTCTCTCTCTCTCTCTCTCTCTCTCTCTCTCTGTCTCTGTCTCTCTCTCTCTCTCTCTCTCTCTCTCTCTCTCTCTCTCTCTCTCTCTCTCTCTCTCTCCTCAAGCATGGCAAGCCAAAATAGGGGGTTTCCTTCGTACGCCGGAATTCGGGTTAACCGAATTACATTTTAAGTGGTGTAATTCCTCAAAGCCAGTCAATTTTTAACACGCATTTCATGATTTCTGTACAATTGCAATAACACTTCTGCAGGCCATTTCCGAGGCCACCAGTACTTAATTTGTGCCAAATGCCAAGAATCCGATTTTGCGCCCCGGCAAATGTCTTACTCAGAATCAGAGCCCTGGGCTCCTAAATATCTAAAGTGCGACAACAACGCGTATTTTAACAGACTTAACAGCCGAGAAACAAATCGTGCTTTCAGAGTGTTCACAGAGACATCGGGAGAACAAGTTACACAGCCCTTGAAAGATCTCTTAACCGCTGTAAAGAGCAATTTCCAGCGAGATAGGTTTCTCACAAATTAATCTAATCTGCACGTCAACAAGAGCGTCTTTAAAAACAGCAACCATATCACCGCTTCTGTTGCTCCACCACTGGAAAGTTACCATTAGACCAGAGGGAGGGACAGAAATGTAGCAACACAGAGGTAGGAAAAGTTTACCCTTTTTCCTCTGCGGGGGGCGTGAGTTGAGCCCCGGCATCACTTATTTTACAAATTAAGCACTGGGGGGCACTCAAATGTGGGTGTGTGTTTACAAGGTGTAAATGGAGGAAGGCCCATTGGCGGCATTGTGACCTTTCTAGGGGGCCCTGTTTGGATAGGCGATTGGCGGCGCGCACAGTCGCAGCGGCTCAGCGCTCTCCCTTTCGGTGCACATTACACGTGTTTTTGTTTATATTTGTTTATATGTCGGTCCTGATAATGTTAGGTTTTAGCCGTGCGAACTCCGTCTACAGCCGCTCAGATCTTCTGATCATAGGAGTACAGCGTAATCAGCCCCTTACGAGTTAATTTCTGCACTCACACAACATACCGGAGGAGATAGCCAGGACACCGGGCTCTCCGTGGATTATTGTCAGCTCCGACAGGCGTCGTAGGCGGAGAAGACACAGGAAGCAAAAGCGTGGATGCCGGTCCGGCCTACTTGCTAGGCTGAAGAGACAACCACACAAACCACCGCTGCCCAGCATCTTTCTCACCAACGCTAGATCCATTACCAACAAAATGGACAAACTGAATCTTCAGATCTCCGCGAACAAACAAATTGAGAACTGTTGCATTATGCCAATAACAGAGACGTAGCTACACTCACGTATCCCAGATGTAGCCATTGAGCTAGCAGGCCGCACAGCATTTCTCTGGGATAGGAACAAAGACTCCGGTAAGAGCAAGGGAGGGGGGCTATGCATTTATGTTCACAACAACTGGTGTACTAATACCAAAGTCATAGACAGTCACTGTTCTTCTGACGTGGAGTACTTGTCAGTTAAATGCAGGCCTATTTACCTCCCACACGAGTTTACCGCTGTTATAGTCACAGCTGTTTACATTCCACCGGAGGCTAATGCTAGCATAGCGTTAGGCTACCTGTTCAGTGCTATAAATGCACAACAGGGCACCCATCCCGAAGCAGCCCATATCATAGCCGGTGATTTCAACCATGCCGATTTAAAGGCAGTTCTCCCGAAATTTCAACAACACATCAAATGTGCTACTAGGGGAAAAATACACTGGACAAGGTTTATTCAAACATCAAGAACGGCTTTAGGTCAACACCGCTAGGCCAGTCAGATCACCTATCCATACTCCTAACTCCAGCATATACCCCCCTCAGAAGAAAAACTCAACCCACCACAAAGACTGTTAAAACATGGCCTGAAGGAGCTTCCTCGCAGCTACAGGATTGCTTTGGAAGGACAAATTGGGACATTTTTGAGGATCAGGACTTGGAGGTGTACACATCAACTGTACTCTGTTACATTCAGAACTGTCGACAAACAAATCCGGGTGTACCCCAATCAGAAGCCCTGGATGTCTAAGGAGGTCCGTACCCTCCTCAAGGACCGTAACACCGCCTTCAGGTCCGGCGACAGAGCCCGATACAGTGCTGCTAGAGTCAACCTGAAGAGAGGCATCAGGGATGCTAAAGCAGCCTACAAGAGGAAGATTGGGGACCACTTCACCAACAACGACCCACGGCGGGTGTGGCAGGGCATCCAGCACATCACCAACTACAAACCCAGGAATCGCACGGCTGTCAACGGGGACGCCTCGCTGGCAGAGGAACTTAATTGTTTCTTTGCTCGCTCTGAGGTGAAAGCAGCAGTGTCTGACACAACACCTCCACCAGCCTCCAACAGCCACATCCTCACTGTGCAGGAGCATGATGTGAGGCGTGTGCTCAGAGCGGTGAACCCGAGGAAAGCTGCTGGCCCTGATGGTGTGACAGGAAGGGTGCTGAAGGAATGTGCAGACCAGCTCTCCAAGGTCTTCACAAAGATCTTCAACCTGTCCCTTTCCAAATCCATCATCCCACCTTGCCTGAAGTCTGCCACAATCATTCCACAGCCAAAAAGACTGTCATCAGCGGCCTCAACGACTACCGTCCGGAGAGCACTTCACCAGTCATTATGAAGTGCTTAGAGAGGCTGGTCCTTCAGCTGCATCAAAGCCAGCCTCCCACCCACCTTCACCCATTCCAGTTTGCCCACAGAGCAGAACAGGTCTACTGAAAGATGCCATCGCCACTGCTCTTCACACGGCATTGTTTGCACCTGGAACCCCAGGGGAGCTATGTGAGGATGCTCTTCATAGACCTTAGCTCTGCCTTTAACACCATCATTCCGGGCAGACTCGTCATAAAACTTACTGACCTAGGACTTTCCCAACCCACCTGCCACTGGATAAAAGACTTCACCAGACCGTTAGACTAGGCCCCCACCTTTCCCCTACCCTTACACTCAGCTGTGTGTTGAACCCCTTCTCACAGAACACTCACGACTGTGCCCCACCCATCCCACTAACACCATCATCAAGTTTGCGGACGACACGACTGTGGTTGGTCTTATTTCAGGAGGAGACGAGACAGCCTACAGGGATGAAGTCAAAGACTGGCAACGTGGTGTTCAGAGGAAATCTCGTCCTGAACTCCTCAAAAACAAAATAACTCATAATGGACTTCCGGATCAAACAGTGCAGACCCCGACCCACTATACATCAACGGGACTGTGTGGAAAGGAGTCCACAATATAATTTTATATTTAGAATCTTAATTTGTTTCTGCTGTACTGTTGTGTTTTGTCTTTGTTATTGTAAATGCACCGTCAGGATTGTCACTCAATTTCGTTGTACTCTGTGCAATGACAATAAAAAAGAAATCTAATCTAATCTAATCTTTCTCGTAACGTCATAGGTAAAGCATCTGTGGATTCGAACAGCCCGGATTTTGTGCCCTCTGTATTTGCGTACACGGACGAGACTCCAAAATCACAAAACCGTCTTGGCAGGTAGGCTCCATTCTTGAACAAACAAAATATACAGGTGACTGCCAAAGTAAAGGAAACGCTTCAGTAAACAAGGGATACTGGTGGCTCTGTTTTTGGTGTGGGGCGCAGTGTGGTGAAGCATTTCTATGCTGATGGGAGTGGTCTCTTATCGGATGACACTGCCCCCATCCACAGGGCACGAGTGGTCACCGAATGGTTTGATGAGCATTAATTCAACGTAAACCATATGCCATGGCTGTCTCAGTCACCAGATCCCAACCCAAACGGCATTTTCCACCACCATCAACCCACAACGTCAAATGATGGAATTTATCGTGGAAGAACGGTGTTGCATCCCTACCATAGAGTTCCAGAAACTTGTAGAATCTATGCCAAGGTCGCATTGAAACTGTGCTGGCAGCCCAAAGCCGTATTTTTTTATGTGCCATTTCGCAGACGCTTTTTCAGTGTGTGATCCCAGTGGGGATTGAACCCACAACCTAAGTGTTGCCAACGCCGTGCTCTACCTACTGAGCCACACACAACCACTGTAAGACACTTGGTGTTTCCTTTATTTTGGCAGTTACCTGTATGTGTATGCATGTATGTATGTTTTTATTTTATGAAAACCTGTATCAACTTGTATTGAGATGCTAAGTTGTTACTGCGCTCTCCCGAATTGACATGATGGTGTTGCCATGATGAGACAGGCCTAAGATTCTGCATTTAAAATTGGTTCCAAAACAAAGGGAGATTTTAAAAAAAAATGATTACGTTAATTATGAAACTGAACTGCTGAGTTCCTTCTACCTTACATTTTGTTAATTTTATTTAAGTTTACAGAAAAAGAGAAAAGGGGATGAGAATGCTACACCTCCGGAGAAGAGAAGTAACGTCACCGTGTCAGAGGAGCAGCCGGCTGCCCCACAGGTACCGGACACGGGTACCCCCTCAACTCCTTTAGGTAAACCCCCCCCACCAAAAATCAACAACAACCTGCTCTTTTTTTCTGTTCTTTTCTTTTCTATTTTCTCTTTCTGCTTTCCCCCCCATTTTCTCCTCAATTTAGTAGCCAATTATACCCCCTTTTTCATGTCAATTATCCCCTCCATCGTCTTTGAGAGCTCGCTGGCGTAGTGGCAGTGACATGTGGCGGAGCACCGCCTCCTCCGAGCCGGGAACCCGCCAAGCCGTCACCGTAACTCCGGTACGCAGAGAGGGCCACTCCTATATGCAGCGAGATCGCATCGGCTTCCCTTCCCCCACTGGGGTGGCACCCCCGGCCAGAGCCGAAACTGGCGGTTAAAAAAAAAAAAACGGTAAAAACAAACCTGGATATGCAACCCAATGAACCCTTCTCAACTTCAGGGGAAAATATGAAGACATGGGTCAGAACAATGTTTTGTATTAGTTTAAGCGTTGCACTGATCCAGGGTCAGTTTTCAGCGAGTTGGGATTTTACGTGCGGTTAGAGCAGCTGATCCTGAATCAGAGTTTGGTGTTTCAAATAGTTCTCTCCCCGCAGGTGGTCAGAAATTGACCTGTGTGTAAGGCCATGTCTACGCTAATGCAGATACGTTTAAAACGCCGTTTACGTGTTTCCGTCCACACTAGCGTTTTCACAACGTTTTCGAAAAGCTGACCGTCCACACTCTGAATTGTCAAAAAACACTTATAACACACTATATTTAATGGGCATGCGCAGGAAACATGAGGGATCAACGGGGCAGGTTTACGCCATGAATGCAAAAAGGTATTCTTATGCTCGTTTTTAAAACCAGTGTTTATTTGTGGACTGGAGTGTAAGGTCATTTGTGTTTGCAATGAGTACAATTTGAACGCAATTTTTTAAGATAAACAATAAAGGGGTGAGTGCTGTGATCTGTGTTATAACCAATCAAGTGGCCATTACAATATAGTGATTATTTTTCTATTTTAAAAGTAATTAATACATTATTGAATAAATGATATAAATGATTATTTGAAATAGAGATGCGCTTATGGTAATTTCTTTTCTTGAGGCACATGCTCAGCTGTCGCTCAGTTACACTGAAAGAAAATGTCCCTGGATTTGCTCCAAGAAATCTGGTCACCTTATGTTGTGTGTGAATGCTGCTTGTACATTATACAAAGCTACAATCATACATCAGCATTTTCAAAAACCTCCGTCTTCCCCGTCTGTACTATCACGCGAAACCAGCGTTTTAAAATGTAACCACCTGGGAGAGCGTCTTCGAAAAGCTCAGTTTTCGGTGAGGAGGAAGTCGGTCTCGGCCACGTTGGAGTGGCATGGTTGTCTCTGTCTTTGCATGTTGTGGAGGCCTTTGGAGCAGGTAGACTTTCCGGGGGCAGGTTTGGCACTCTCACAGGGTGTGAGAGTAAATCGTGGCCCGGAAGGTTGCTCCAAAGGCCATAATTGGTTTAATTATTTCTTTAAAAGTTATCTGATCCCCGACACGGGCAGAGAACTAGACCGGGAGTTTTTCAAACAAATAAACAAAACTAAATCTGTCTGTCGCCCTCACGGGTTCAGGACACAAAAACAATAAACTTCAAAACACAACAAACTTGTCACAAAATAAACTGTTTTACTTTTACTTTCACTTTCTTTTCTTTCTTTTTCGGTTGCTTTTTTTCTCCTCGGTCTCCCACGCCTTTGCCTTCCTTGTTCCAGCCGCCTACTGAAGAGAGCAGAGCAGTTTTACAGCACACTGATGTGATTAGTAAACACAAGACTGGTGTGTGCGTTGGCTGCTCTGCCAGTAGACGTGGCCGCTAATCGCCCTGATCAGCTGCCGAGACCGACGCCTTCCACATAAGCATTTAGCAGACGCTCTTATCCAGAGCGACTTACAAGATGTGCATTAATACATGGTAGGAACAATCATAGTTTGCGCACAAGATCAGTGCAGTAATGCAGCGATAGACATTGTTGTAGGCAGCTGCGTACCATACCTGTAACACTGGGAAGGAAAAGGTTCGTGTTTTTTATTAAATGAGAAGGCAGGGATGCATGTACAAGTGTTGAGCAAGTTGGCAGTGGTGATGACAATTGGCTAGCTGTACAGAATTCAGTGGTAGTGGAGTCTGAAGAGGTGGGTTTTGAGTCTCTTGCGGAAGATCGCAAGTGATTCCACGGAAGAGGCGTGACCGTGAGGAGCGGCTGCCAGGCGCCCGGAGGGATGGGGCAGTCAGTTTGCCAGAGGAGGCAGAGCGGAGGGGTCTGGCTGGGGTGTAGGGTGTGATGAGTGTCTGGAGGTAAGGAGGAGCAGTTCCTCTACCCGCCTGAAAAGCAAGCACCAGTGATTTGAATCATGCATGCTGCGATGGGGAGCCAGTGCAGAGAGGAGAGTAGAGGGGTGACGTGGGTGAACTTGGGTTGATTGAACACCAGACGTGCGGCAGCATTCTGAACTAGTTCCAACGGCAACGGCCACGGCCAAAATGGGGGGAAAGATGCGTTTTCAAATGTATCCGCATTAGTATGGACATGGCCTACAGTCGTTTCAGGAAACGAGAGGGGATCAGTAAGTCAGGGCTATTCAACTGCTTCTCATTTGGGGCCAGATTTTAAAAACCAAAGGTTTAGGTGGGCCAAACGTTTTCCATTACAAAGTGGAAAAGGTTTGTGTGTGTGTGTGGAGGGGAGTTAGGTGTTTAAGGCAAGGCTAGCTAACGTTAACTTTACTAACACCAGATTTTTAAGGAGTGCAATACAAGCTATGCAGCTATGTAGCAAGCTACCATAACACTCAATGCAGATTGATAAATTCGCTAACATTAACTAAAATGAAGTAAACAGTGTAGCTAGGGGCATAGCTAAGTGTCATACATACGTACATAATGTACAATCTACAATTGGTGATCCCAATATTTCACATGGAAACGGATTTGAACTAACAGATGCAACCGCCATCGTCGATTAAAAGACACGCGCATTTGTTTATGTCAGCTAGCTAAATTTACCGAATCAGTCAACTTGGCTAGCATCAGCTTGCTTTGTTACAGAGTTGGCTAGCTAGATACCGTTTCTCAATGTCGCCAGCCAGCCAAGTTGGATAACTGACACAAATCACTGTATTGCATTAAACCCCATTGTGTGTTCCGAGATATGAGTAGTATTTTATGTAACCCCAACAGCAAGATGAAACAATTTAAGAACAAATATTATCCCCCACCTTTGCCTGTTTTGGCTAACCAAAATCTTCAATTAGTAGAATCGGGTGTGTTTTGGCCTACTGTTTGGTTGGAACAAAAGCCTGTGTGAAACAGCACACCAGCCCTTTCTGAGTAAGATTTGACATCTTGAGGGAGAACCTGACCCCGGTAGACTGAGAGATCCCACCACACTGGATATTTCTTCAAAAAACTAAACAATCTTCAGAGTCTGATGCAATAAGGTTTATTGTATATAATGCGAGGTTGCATACAAGAAGCGAGGCTTGTTCGCGAAGCAGCAACTGACTCGTCTCTAAAGACATCTTCTTTTTATCCTATCCTAAACCCCTCCTTGTGGAGCCTAAAGTCATTACCAAACCCTCTGACTCAACTCCTCCCCATGATCTCATACCATGTTCTCTATACACCATTGTTTTCCTTCCTCTTATCTATTTACATTTTTTATGTTCCCATCACATGTTGTCTGTTGTTTCTTCTTATGCCCCTATCTATTTAGTATATAGTATACGCCATTTATCAGATGCTTTTTTCCCCAAAGCGACTTACAGTAGTGAATGCATACATTTTTCAGTATATGTGGTCCCAGTGGGAATTGAACTCACAACCTAGACATTGTCAGCGCCATGCTCTACCTACTGAGCCACACAGAACCACATATATTTTTATGTTCTCCCCCCCTGTTTTCTACCATTATTTCTCTGCCCTTCACTCTTCAGTATAAAAAATAAACAGTCACTTAAGCTGACCTACCTACATACTATATATATATATATATAGCATGCATTAATAATGCTGTTTGCTAAATGGCTGTACCAGTAATTCAATAAGATACACCATTAGATAATGCCTACTCACTACGATGCATCATTAGATAATGTTTATAAAGACAGAATAGGGACAGATCACGGACTTGGGTTTATTCTGGTAGCTAAGTTTGTCGTGTGTGTGAGCCCCTCAGGCAGATGTTTTCACACTAACATGTTGTGACCATATTAGACCGTTAAATGTATCCTGGCGTTACAACGGAGTGAAGTATGCTTAGGCCTCAAGTCATCCACTCTAATTCATGTTACATTTTAATCATTTAGCAGACGCTCTTATCCAGAGCAACTTACAAGATGAGCATTAATACATGGTAAAATCAATCATAGTTCGCGCAAGAGATCGGTGCAGTAATACAGCGATAGACATAATTGTTGGCAGCTGCGTACCATACCTGTAACACCGATAAGGAAACGGTTAGTCAATAAAAAAATTATTTTTTGAAAAAGTTTTAAGCAGGGATACATATTACGAGAAGCAGTGGTGATGACAATTGTTGTGCACAGGTCAGATCCACTGCACTGATCTCTGATGTTGTCCGTGTTGTTTGGTAGAAACATAAGCGCTCTCTGTAACATCACCTGGGAAGCTAAGTAATCATTCCGGGAGCGGGCAAGCGTTTGATCTATTGATCTGATGTCATAGGGGGTGGCCGGAATTTCATAGGGAGTGGCCGGAATGCTCTTTGTCTGGCCTGCCAGAGGAGAATTCTTCCCGTTTGAATAATGTTCACTGAGGGCGAAGAAGAGTGTATAGTTTATTTATTTGTTTGTTTAATTTTTTTTTTGTCTCCCAAACCCCCGCCCCCTCCCCAAAAGTTACGAAGAAAAGAAGAAGACCCATTTCACGTACAATCTCTCCGCACAAGTCCCCAGCAGCTGCACCAGGGACAGCCAATGGCCTCGATCGACCGTTAAAAACGCTCTCTAAATCAGAGGTAAAAAGTTTTTAAAAAACATTATTTTCCAGAAGTGAAAGTGTTCAGCCATGTAATAGATCGGGACGTTGTATGCGTGTTGATTTTGTGTGTTTTTCTTTTCCAGATTCAGGAGTTGATAAAGCAGGAGATCCTCGTCACCATCAAGCAGTCGGAGAACAGGATGAACGAGCTCATCGAGAGGGCCCAGAAGACGGACGCACAAGCGACCGTCCCCAAATATGACGCCATTATCGCCAGAATGCAAGTCAGTGTTTCTGATGGGGGTGGTGATATTGTGCTTTTTCTTCTGGGATAGGGCAGCACAGACCCCTTCATAAATATCAGCTCTGCTGGGTAGGAGGATGGTCTCCTCTCTTCCCCCCCCCCCCCCACCCACCACCACAACCACAGTTGAGTGGGGGCTGGCGGATAGCGTAGCGCTCTAACGCACATGGCTAGTCCTGTACGAGTGTGAGCTGCCTATCAAGGACACGGTTCTAAACCTGTCTCTGCCAGACCGGCCCTGGCCGTTAGCCCCAATCGGGGGAGGCATTTGGCTGTCCACCCCGGGGGAGGTGGGGAGGGGGAGAGTGGTCGCCACAAACCCGCTGTGAAACGTGTAAGGGTGTCTCCAGAAAGGGGGTCGGTGAGTTCCGTCTCGAAGGAGGCGGATCATCGCCGGCCTCGGGGAATAGCTTGCCCTGTAGAGACGGGCGGTGAGTTCGTGGGGGAGGGTAAATCTAAATAAATAGAGGATATAATTGGCTTCCAAACTGGGGAGAAAAACTGGGAAAAATCGGAAACGAAAAATAAAATAATTGGATCTTGTACTCATTGGACACATACTGTTCCGTACAAATGAAAGCAAAGCTTTATCAAACTTTTATCAAAATTATTATTTTGAAATGTATTCAACTTGCAAGTTGTAACATCCAATTAACAGTTGTTGCCGTAAGGGGAGTGGGGGGCATAGCAGAGAGCACACACTTCTCTACGCCCTCATAAATTGAAGTGACGTTGCGATAACTAGACAGGCATACAAATATAATGGGACATTCCCCCCCCCAAAAAAAGTTTTTAAATAAGGAGGACGAGAGAGAAAAGTTTGAATTGAAAACTGTGCGAGTGATTGACATTGCATTTCACAAGTACAACGTCATAATTGAGTTTCCCGTGGTTTGGGGGGCGGGGTCACCTTTGGCAGGCAGACATTGCGAAGATTAAGAGGCGGGAGCAGGCTGTGCTGACCTTCATGAGGAAGCAGAGACACCCCGCACTGGCGCCCCTTGCTGGTCACAATCAGGTTTGTCATGCCGAGCATTCAAGTGTGTTTCTTCTCTTACGCTGTCCGTCTGTCCTGGACTGGACTGTGTCTGGCCTTTCCGACTTCAATCCCTCAGTAACACCAGGGCCCAACCACACATCTCCCCGCAAGGGCTGCCGACCATAGTCGGCACCGGCACAGTCAGGGTTCGATGCCCGTGGGGTGCGGCCCTACACTGTGTGCGTGAATAGATCACTCCCGCATCATTACATTTACGTTGACATTTTAGGCATTTTGCAGACGCTCTTATCCAGAGCGACTTACAAAAAGTGCATTAATACATGCACGCCTATCATCTCCATGCGGCAGACAGTGTGGTATAATGGTTAGGGAATTGGGCTTGTAATGTTAAGGTTGCAGGTTCAATCCCCAGGTGGGACACTGCCGTTGTACCCTTGAGCTAAAGGTACTTAACCTGAATTGCTTCAGTTAATATCCAGCTGTATAAATGGATTGTAAAGAAATGTAAACTGTGTAAGTCACTCTGGATAAGAGCGTCTGCTAAATGCCTGTAATGTAATGTAATGTAAGATTAATCATAGTCCGCACCAGAGATCTGGTGGTTCTCTGTGTGGCTCAGTTGGTAGAGCACGGCGTTGGCAACGCTTAGGTTGTGGGTTCAATCCCCACTGGGGCCACATATACTGAAAATGTATGCATTCACTACTGTAAGTCGCTTTGGATAAAAGCGTCTGCTAAATGGTGTATTTATAGATCAGTGTCGTGATACAGTAATAGACATAATCGTTGGCAGCTGCAAACTGTGCCTGTAACACAAGGAGGGAAAAGTTAGGTGTTTTTTTTGGGGGGGTCGGGGACAGTCCTCAACATAGGTGCATATTATAAAATGACAGTTAGTGGTAGTGGAGTCTGAAGAGGCGAGACCGCGAGGAGCAGCTGCCAGGTGCCTGGAGGGATGGGACAGTCAGTTTGCCAGAGGAGGCGGAGCGTGGGGGTCTGGCTGGGCTGTAGGGTGTGATGAGAGTCTGGAGGTAACTGGAGGCTGTTCAAGGTTCGTACGCAGTTCATGCCGGGAGTCATTGATTTATTGGCATGGCTAAGATTTCTTCAGCAAGCTTGGCTGCGGTGTTGTGTGTCACTACACCGGAATTACAGTGTACTATAAAAACATCCCAGGAAAGTGCATTTCTGAGCAGGTATTGTTGTAACAGCTGGCAGTTGTTTGATGTGTTTTGTGTTTGTTGTCTTTGGTTTAATGTGTTGTGTTGTTGTTTGTTATTGGTTAATGCATTTTGTGTTGTTTCTTATTGGTTGATGTGTTTTGTGTTGTTGTTTCTTATTGGTTGATGTGTTTTGTGTTGCTGTTTGTTATTGGTTGATGCGTTTTGTGTTGGTGTTTGTTATTGGTTGATGTGTTTTGTGTTGTTTGTTGGTGTTGCAGAGGCCCCCCAGCACTCCCCCTCACACTCGACCTATCCTCTCCAGAGAGGCGTCGCTCTGCATTTCGGACCCCCCCTCCCCTTCGTCCCCCTGCCCGACGACCTCCTCTGCAGCACCAGACACCCCTGATGCTTTCTCCAGGTACTCTCATTCCCTCTCCTGCTCAGGGCTGCTGCCATTTCAATTTCATTTACTAATGGTGTACCATGGTGGTTCTGTGGTGACTCAGTAGGTAGAGTGTCGTTCTGTGTGGCTCAGTAGGTAGAACGTGGTTCTGTGTGTCTCAGTAGGTAGAGTGTGGTTCTGTGTGTTTCAGTAGGTAGAGCGTGGTTCTGTGGTGACTCAGTAGGTAGAGCGTGGTTCTGTGTGTCTCAGTAGGTAGTGGTTCTGTGTGGCTCAGTAGGTAGAGCGTGGTTCTGTGTGGCTCAGTAGGTAGAGCGTGGTTCTGTGTTGCTCAGTAGGTAGAGCGTGGTTCTGTGTTGCTCAGTAGGTAGAGCGTGGTTCTGTGTTGCTCAGTAGGTAGAGCGTGGTTCTGTGTGTCTCAGTAGGTAGAGCGTGGTTCTGTGTTGCTCAGTAGGTAGAGCGTGGTTCTGTGTGGCTCAGTAGGTAGAGTGTGGTTCTGTGTGGCTCAGTAGGTAGAACATGGTTCTGTGTGGCTCAGTAGGTAGAGCATGGTTCTGTGTGGCTCAGTAGGTAGAGTGTGGTTCTGTGTGTCAGTAGGTAGAGCGTGGTTCTGTGTGTGTCAGTAGGTAGAGCGTGGTTCTGTGTGTCTCAGTAGGTAGAGCGTGGTTCTGTGTTGCTCAGTAGGTAGAGCGTGGTTCTGTGTGGCTCAGTAGGTAGAGTGTGGTTCTGTGTGGCTCAGTAGGTAGAGCATGGTTCTGTGTGGCTCAGTAGGTAGAGCGTGGTTCTGTGTGGCTCAGTAGGTAGAGCACGGCGCTGACAACGCTTAGGTTGTGGGTTCAATTCCCACTGGGACCACATGTACTGAAAAATGTATGCATTCACTACTGTAAGTCGCTTTGGATAAAAGCGTCTGCTAAATGGCGTATATTATATTATTAATCTAAAGGTTCTACGGGTGGTACAGGTTCTAAAGGTTCTACAGGTGCTAAAGTGTCAGTAGTGCAGACTGGTCGAGGAGGAATGCTGGGACACTATCAGGAGGCGGAGTGGCCCTCAGGCCCTGTCAGAACGTGTCCTTGAGCTCTTCCTGTGTTGGAGGTGCTCAAGGATTCCTGGCGTGAGGACGTCTGTCTGTCTGCCCGTCTGTCCTCCGCTCTGGCACGCACAGTCAGGCAGCTGTTGTTTGTCTCCTGGCTACGCACGCGGCTCCGACCGTATCAGCTGTCGCTGAGGCTAACGCAGAAATAAAATGGGAGTCGTGCATAAATTCAGCACGCGCCCCCGTTCCAAGAGTCCCGTTTGAAGGACGAGCAGCGCTTTGCTGCTTACGCTTTCAAGTCTGGACGCCGTGCTCTCTCTTTCTCTCTCTCTCTCTCTCTCTCTCTCTCTCTCTCTCTCTCTCTCTCTCTCTCTCTCCCTCTCTCCCTCTCTCTCTCCTCTCCCTCCCTCCTCTCTCCCTCTCCCTCCCTCTCTCTCTTTGGTTTATTTTACAGAGACAAATGGCTCCCGTTCAGCCCTTTCTCTCCTCTTTACAGAAGACTGTTCTCGGATAAACGCTCAGCATAGTTTTACCTTTTTATATAGTTTACACTCCATTTCTGCTTGGGAGTCTTTTTGTTGTTGTTGCAGTTGCACCCATCAAGCCCAGGAAAGATGGTGGACATGTGACAAGATTGAAATGTTAGCTTACAAGTCATTTGGAGAACAGGTGTCTGCTTCAGTCTGATTTGGAACTTCTCGCACGCGCATTGAGAGCAAACAATCTTTAATATCCGAACGTTTACATGAATATTCAAGCGCACGTGGGCACTGAAGCGAAACGATGATCTTGAAGGCTAGCTAGCAGGACTGTTTTGTCGGTTGTTTTAAGACCGCTTGAACAAATTCATGAAGTTATTCAAAGCGGCGAGGTAACTTTGCGAGCCAGCCGCTTCATAAATATGCATGTAGAACGGCGCTTGTGTCTCGCAAAATTATCTAAAGAAACTTAATTATTCTGACATTTGCATTTTCATTTGCATTTTTCTTGACCACCTAAGCATTACTGATAAACTATTCCAAAAAAAGAATATAATAAATGTGAGCAAAATAAGTCTTATTTTGGCAAAACTAAAATCCCATTCAAACGGGTGTACCAC
The DNA here is from genome assembly GCA_029706075.1 of Aldrovandia affinis. Taxonomy (NCBI): domain Eukaryota; kingdom Metazoa; phylum Chordata; class Actinopteri; order Notacanthiformes; family Halosauridae; genus Aldrovandia; species Aldrovandia affinis. The sequence goes on from JAINUG010000217.1 coordinate 403,038, forward strand.
TTCCTGTCTACCGCTTCCTGTGCACCACTTCCTGTGCACAATCTTGCCGTTTCTCTCAAATGGAGAATCCAGCAAGGTGTCGCTCTCAGTATAAGTATTGACTATAAATCAAAGGAGCTGAAATCCCCCAAAGCAACTAGTCCCTCAAACCCCCTTAACGAAATACAGTTTTACATTTACATTTTACATTTTAGGCATTTAGTAGACGCTCTTATCCAGAGCGACTTGTGCAGCCAGCTTGTGACAGCTGCGGCGTTAGAAAGCTTGAGGTTGTCGTCCAGGTGCGATGGTTTGTGCTGAACGCCGCCACAAACTGACTGTGCTGACTCATGATCCTCACGCTTCACGTCTGCGCTTGACTCCCCTGCAGTACCACCGTGTACCCCTAGGGGTCCCCAGACACAAGGTTTAAACCACAGACGTGGGGCTTTGCGTTTGACATCATTACATCATTACAGGCGTTTAGCAGACGCTCTTATCCAGAGCGACTTACATAGTTTGCATTTCTTTTACATACAATCCATTTATACAGCTGGATATTTTACTGAAGCAATTCACAACGGGTACAACAGCAGTGGCCCCACCTGGGATCGAACCTGCCACCTTTGCGTTCCAAGCCCAGTTCCTTAACCATTATGCTAACACTGCCGCCATTTGAAACCCATATCCTGAAGTTCACCCCCATCTCTACCCCCCCAGTAAAATCTGTCACGTCTAACAGTGAATCCTTAGAAATAGCGCCCTTCATACATTTACATCTTGGCATTTAGCAGACGCTCTTATCCAGAGCGACTTACAAGATGTGCATTAATACATGGTAAGATCAGTCCTGGTTAGTGGAAGAGATCAGTGCAGTAATACAGTGATAAACATTGTTGGCAGCTGCACATTCATAATGAATTCATAATGTCACCAGCGCAGAACATGCAGTTTAAAAATAGAGACACACTAAAAATGGTGATGACAATTGGTTAAATGTACAGAGTCAGTGGTAGTGGAGTCTGAAGAGGTGGGTTTTGAGTCTCTCGCGGAAGATGGCCAGTGATTCCGCGTTTCTGACCGAGTGAACCTTCAGCATAGGGGCCAGACTTAACACAGTTTGCAGCTTGTGTTTTTGGTGCTCACTAACGTCATATATTTTGGCATAGTTTAAAGCTCCTGATTGGAGAGTTCCTTCCGTGCCAGGCACCCAGATTCTGCCGTTACTCCATCAGCAGACCAGAGCCACCTGGTGGTGGAGGTGAGGAAGTGCAGCACGCATTAATCTGCTGACGTTTGTCTTATTCGTGCAGTTTTACGATGCGGCAGAACTCTAATTATCGAGTGGAATTGTTTTCCTCCAAAATGTTTTTTTCATCTAGTGTTGTACCTCAAAGCACCATTAATATAAAACAAATTGTAAAAAGCATTATATTTTACGATGTAATATTCGTTTTGGGGCATGCGCTTTGTTCAAATGGATTTTGTTTTTGTTTCATTCGGTTCATCGTTAAGATTTATGCATGCGCTGATTTGATATATTTAGCCATGTGGTTTGTGCTCTAAACCTATTAGTTTGCTCCTGTGTCGAGTGTCCTCGTTTAAGGGAAAGGGTTTTATTGTTCATGTTTACAAAAAAAAAAAAAAAAGAACCCCAAAAAAACTTGTATTACTTTTTGCCTTTTGTATGGCGGACCATTTTTCAATGATGGCAAAGATGCCTTTGAATAAAAGCCGCCTCATTCAGAAGTAAAGTTGCAGGACTGGTTCTGAGCGGCTGGTTCCCGTGGTTACAGGACATTGTTCGCGCCTCTGTTGCCGGGGACGATCATTAATCACCGCGCCTTTTGTTGGATGAAGAGCGCCGTCTCGCAGCTCCGGCGCTTAACTGCTGCTGTAAGAACCGGATTTTCTCGAGTAGCATCCCACCCCTGGGGGGTCCTCTACCTGGTGAAGCCGCAGGGCGTGGCTGGTCTTCCCTTTCGACTTTAAGATCAGCAACCTGGGTGGAGCAGCAGTGAAGGCGCTTGCCCCGGACTGCAGGTCGCCCACTGCGGTCGGGGGTTCGAGCCCCGGCTCTGGCCAGGAGTCCCATTCGGGGGGCGGCTGATTGGCTGAGAGGGAAGCCGATATGAGCTCGCTGCGTATAATAGTGTATCTTTTTGTATCTTTTTTATTAAGTTGAGTAAGCAGGGGTATACAGTGTAGAGCAAGTAGGCAGTGGTGATGACAATTGGTTAGATGTACAGAGTTTAGTGGTAGTGGAATCTGAAAAGGTGGGTTTTGAGTCTCTTGCGGAAGATCGCCAAGTGATTTCACGGTCCTGACCGAGTGCGGAAGGTGGGGTCAGGGCAGAGAAGAGACGAGACCGTGAGGAGCGGCTGGAGGGATGGGGCAGTCAGTTTGCCAGAGGAGGCAGAGCGGAGGGGTCTGGCTGGGGTGTAGGGAGTGATGAGTGACTGGAGGTATGGGGAAGCAGTACCTCTAGCCGCTTGAAAAGCAAGCACCAGTGATTTGAATCTGATGCGTGCTGCGATGGGGAGCCAGTGCAGAGAGGAGAGTAGAGGGGTGACGTGGGTGAACTTCGGCTGGTTAAACAGCAGACGAGCGGCAGCGTTCTGGACTAGTTGCAGTGGCCTGATGGTACAGGCCGGTAGGGGTTCAGCTCTCTCTATGTGTGTGTAACCTGTGAACTGTGGAGGTCACTCTGTAAGGGCTTCTGATACTCAAACCAATAATGATGATAATTTAATCATCACTAACGATGGTGATGTTATTCGAATTATGGTGTTATGATTCATATTCACTGTATTGACAATTGCTATTTGGTATTATTCATTAATAATAATTGCGATGATTGTATTTTTATGAATGAAAATGTGTCCCTCCCCCAGGACTGATGCTGAGGGAGAATGTGGGCAGAGCAGAGAGCCCTCCAATCAGGGGAGCCCGGAGACTTCACGTACACAGACCGCTCCAACGGATGCTTCTGTCACCATAGCAACAGGTGTACACCGTTTACCTTCTGTCACCATAGCAACAGGTGTACACCGTTTACCTTCTGTCACCATAGCAACAGGTGTACACCGTTTACCTTCTGTCACCATAGCAACAGGTGTACACCATTTACCTTCTGTCACCATAACAACAGGTGCACACCATTTACCTTCTGTCACCATAGCAACAGGTGTACACCGTTTACCTTCTGTCACCATAGCAACAGGTGTACACCATTTACCTTCTGTCACCATAGCAACAGGTATACAGCACAGATACATTTACCTTCCTCTGTCACCATAGCAACAGGTATACAGCAAAGATACATTTACCTTCTGTCGCCATAGCAACAGGTATATTGCACAAATACCTTTACCTTCTTCTGTCACCATAGCGACAGGTATACAGCAAAGATACATTGACCTTCCTCTGTCACCATAGCAACAGGTATACAGCAAAGATACATTTACCTTCCTCTGTCACCATAGCAACAGGTATACAGCAAAGATACATTTACCTTCTGTCGCCATAGCAACAGGTATATTGCACAAATACCTTTACCTTCTTCTGTCACCATAGCGACAGGTATACAGCAAAGATACATTGACCTTCTTCTGTCACCATAGCAACAGGTATACAGCAAAGATGCATTGACCTTCTTCTGTCACCATAGCTACGTGAGCCCATGCATGAGTTTGAAGCATTTCAATCATAGGTCATAGGTCATTTGCCCCCCCCCTCTTGGAAGTAAAACTGACATCTGATTGGTCGATCCGCTGTGCAGGAAGGGACAAGGAGGTGGTGTTCTGTGGCGTCAGCTTGCCAAGGAAGAGGATCGTGGAGGGGTTCTGGCAGAGACGGGTACCTACCTCACGCTTCTCTCTCTCTCTCTCTTAACTACGTGTCTGTAGTGCACACCAGTGACGGGACGATGGGGTGTCACGAGCTACAATTACCTGCCAGTCACTCACCTGTTGGAACCAATCAAAAGGCCGTCGTATTTCAATCTGTGTCCGGCAGTTTGGATACAGGAGTGTGTTTTTCTGCCTTTTCATATTGTGCACCCACAACATGAAACACCTTACAAAAGGTTCTCCAGTTAGAGTTGCTGGTACCACTTAGGGAGTTCAAGACCCTGGTTGCAGATGTCCTTAAGGAGGAGTGTAGATGTTTCCCATAGGCTGGATTCTTTAAGTATATATATAGGTGTCTTGGGAGATGTTTTAATGTATTGTAGTGTAATGTGTGTCAATGTAACTCTTAAATGCTGTTCTGCTGCCTTTCTTGGCCAGGCCTCCCTTGAAAAAGAGATTGTATCTCAATGGGCTTTTTTTCCTGGTTAAATAAAATAAAATAAATAACCCACACACAACGACCGGTTCAGATCAGTGACTCACAGGTGGCAGCTCCACCCGTCTCTGTGTGTTACGACACCTCCGCTATCGCTAGTGTACGCTCCGCACCCTGATACGCCCGGGCCTGCCGACACGGCGCTGAGTCTCTCTCTGTCCCCCTGTCCTCCAGCTCAAAGGACACCGGGTCGTGGACCTCACGGAAGACAGAGAGACGGACGCAGGTAACCTCTCGCTCTCCCGGGGTAGTGCGCGCGGTTCATCACTGCAAACTGTGCAGCTGTTGGACACTCGGTCGTCTCTCTCTCTGTGATCTCTCCCCAGAACCGGGCCCAGACCTGGCCAGTGAGACGCCCCAGAACCAAAGCCAGGTATTCATTACATTACATTACAGGCATTTAGCAGACGCTCTTATCCAGAGCGACTTACAGTTTACATTTCTTTACATACAATCCATTTATACAGCTGGATATTTTACTGAAGCAATTCAGGTTAAGTACCTTTAGCTCAAGGGTACAACAGCAGTGCCCCCACCTGGGGATTGAACCTGCAACCTCTGAGTTACAAGCCCAGTTCCCTAACCATTACACTACACTGCCAGCTCTGCTGGATCGTCCTGTCCCGTAGAGGCTCTGCAGGGGGTGCGTGCCCTCTGAGTGATGTCATAATCGGCTGTGTTTGTTCTAATTGATTTCACGGGTGATGTCATGTGTGATGTCATAATTATTTGTGTTCTGAGGACTCCGTGGAAGCCGAGGAGCAGCGAGCGGAGTCCCCCCCGGACACTGTCCCAGGTAAACCTGGTCGCCGTGGATACTGTGGGTGACTCCAGATTGGTTAAGAGACGGAACTCTGGTGTTCGTAGCAGGCAAGGTTTACGAGCATTGGTTAGGGCACAGACGGAACTCTGGTGTTCTGTGTGAGAGCAGGCAAGTCTGTTTACGAGATTGGGGGTGTCGAGATTGGGGTGTGTCTGTGTATGGATTGGGGTGCGTCGAGATTGGGGGTGTGTCTGTGTGTTACCGGCCAGAAGAGTGGAGCCCTGTTTTTGTGCACAGGGCACAGTCGAGGGGTGCGTCTGTGAGAGAGATTGGGGTGTGTCTGTGTGAGATTGGGGTGTGTCTGTGTGAGATTGGGGTGTGTCTGTGTGAGATTGGGGTGTGTCTGTGTGAGATTGGGGTGTGTCTGTGTGAGATTGGGGTGTCTGTGTGAGATTGGGGTGTGTCTGTGTGAGATTCGTCTGTGTGAGATTGGGGTGTGTCTGTGTGAGAGTGGGGTGTCTGTGTGAGATGGGTGTGTCTGTGTGAGATTGGGGTGTCTGTGTGAGATTGGGGTGTGTCTGTCTGTGAGATTGGGGTGTGTCTGTGTGAGATTGGGGTGTGTCTGTGTGGGAGATTGGGGGTGTCTGTGTGAGATTGGGGTGTGTCTGTGTGAGATTGGGGGTGTCTGTGTGAGATTGGGGTGTGTCTGTGTGAGATTGGGGTGTGTCTGTGTGAGATTGGGGTGTGTCTGTGTGAGATTGGGGTGTCTGTGTGAGATTGGGGTGTGTCTGTGTGAGATTGGGGTGTCTGTGTGAGATTGGGGTGTGTCTGTGTGAGATTGGGGTGTGTCTGTGTGAGTGTCTGTGTGAGATTGGGGTGTCTGTGTGGGGTGTGTGTGTGAGTGTGTGTGTGTGTCTGTGTGAGATTGGGGTGTGTCTGTGTGAGATTGGGGTGTGTCTGTGTGAGATTGGGGTGTGTCTGTGTGAGATTGGGGTGTGTCTGTGTGAGATTGGGGTGTCTGTGTGAGATTGGGTGTGTGTATCTGTGTGAGATTGGGGTGTGTCTGTGTGAGATTGGGGTGGGGTGAGATTGGGGTGTCTGTGTGAGATTGGGGTGTGTCTGTGTGAGATTGGGGTGTCTGTGTGAGATTGGGGTGTGTCTGTGTGAGATTGGGGTGTGTCTGTGTGAGAGGGGTGTGTCTGTGTGAGATTGTGGGGTGTCTGTGTGAGAGATTGGGGTGTGTCTGTGTGAGATTGGGGTGTGTCTGTGTGAGATTGGGGTGTGTCTGTGTGAGATTGGGGTGTGTCTGTGTGAGATTGGGGTGTGTCTGTGTGAGATTGGGGTGTGTCTGTGTGAGATTGGGGTGTGTCTGTGTGAGATTGGGGGGTGTCTGTGTGAGATTGGGGTGTGTCTGTGAGATTGGGGTGTGTCTGTGTGAGATTGGGGTGTGTCTGTGTGAGACTGGGTGTGTCTGTGTGAGATTGGGGTGTATCTGTGTGAGATTGGGGTGCGTCTGTGTGAGATTGGGGGTGTGTGTGTGTGAGATTGGGGTGTATCTGTGTGAGATTGGGGTGCGTCTGTGTGAGATTGGGGTGTGTGTGTGTGAGATTGGGGTGTGTCTGTGTGAGATTGGGGTGTGTCTGTGTGAGATTGGGGTGTGTGTGTGAGATTGGGGTGTGTGTGTGTGAGATTGGGGTGTGTGTGTGTGTGAGATTGGGGTGTATCTGTTGCCTGATTGAATGTGGAGGACCGCCACAGGTCATAATTAACAAGCGTCACCTGTGTGCTCTCCCACCAAATTCTGTCTTCTACACAATAAAAGGTGGCCCTCATTTCACTCATTTTGGCATAGTATGTGCGTACATACACACACACACACACACACACACACACACTCCCTCTCACTGAAACACACACACACACACACACTCCCTCACTTTCACTGAAACACACACACACACTCCCTCACTTTCACTGACACACACACACACACACACACTCCCTCACTTTCACTGAAACACACACACACACTCCCTCACTTTCACTGAAACACACACACACACACAAATACTCCCTCACTTTCACTGAAACACACACACACACACACACACACACACACACACAACTTTCACTGAAACACACACACAGACACACCACAAACGGTCCAAGCCGTTGTGAACTGAGTGACATCAGCACTTCTGTCCCTGAAGCCCTGGGTATAGTGTGAGAGCAGAACACAGGCGATGTGCTTTTGTGCATATTCAGTAAAATAAATGGCTTATTCAATCTGTAAAATCCTTAAAAACTTGTTGTTGAAGGTGCTTGAAGAATGATTGAGTTTTTAATTATAAATACTGTAGAGCCCCTGACAGATGCATGTTGTGTCTTTAATAGTGTTTTAAATCAAACTCCAGTCCTGTTGCATTAGATGGGCCTGTGTTAGCATTGAGGGGGGATTTGCTTAGTCACACTGACTAATGGATCCAACCTCATTGCATCAGTTTTCCATTCCCCCTCCACTGGAGGACCATTAGCTGATGAAACGACACTAAAGGGACTTCTCTTCTTCTTCTGCTGTTTCTTACCAGGAAGTGCGCCAGGGACGCCCTGCAGCCAGAGAGAGGAGGGAGCTGAGGAGCTCAGTGCAGCTGATGTGAGGGCCGTGTGTGTGTGTGTGTGTGTGTGTGTGTGTGTGTGTGAGATGTATGTATCTGTGTGTGTGTGTATGCATGGGTTTGAGTGAAAGTGAGTGTGTGTGTGTGTATAAGAGATGTGATGGATGTACGTGTGTGTGTGCTTATTTGTGTATATGTGTTTTTGTGTGTGTGTGTTTTTGCGTGCGCGCGTGTGTGTGTGTGTGTGTGTGTGTGTGTGAGAGAGAGAGAGAGAGAGAGAGTGTGTGAGTGTGTGAGTGAGTGAGTGTGAGTGAGTGTGTGTGAGTGAGTGTGTGTGAGCGAGTGTGTGTGAGAGCGAGAGGGTGAGAGAGTGTGAGAACCAAGGCGAGTGCCTCCTTCTCCACGGTTGAGTATCCACGCTGCTGCGGACTGAACTTCTTGGAGAAGTAGCAGACTGGATGTTCCACGCAATCAGGAGCAACCTGGAGAAGGACGGCACCCGCCCCGAAGTCACTCCACAGCGAGACGGGAAGGCTTTGAGAAGTCTGGAGCCACTAATACTGGGGCACTAACTAACAGGGCTTTGGCGTTCTCGAACGCACACTGGGGTGATATAACATAATCGCGTTCGGATACCCTACGTTCAACCACGTATGGACCACTATACCGTGCCTGCAAAACAGAACCAGCAATGGGCAGCAGAACCAACACCTTATCACCGGGGTCAAACTTGCGGACCTGGGCTTTACGGTCAAACCAGTGTTTCATTTTCCCCTGAGTAAATTCAATGTTCTGCTTTGCCAAGTCACGGGCTCGGTGTAACCGAGAGCAAAATTTGCTGACGTACTCCAACAGGTTATGCTGAGGTGTGTCCTTAAGCCACTGGTCCCTCAACAGGGCCAGAGGACCACGCACCGTGTGGCCAAACACTAATTCCGCAGGACTGAATCCTAAAGACTCCTGCACTACCTCTCGGGATGCAAAAACCAACCATGGAATGCCCTCCTCCCAATCCTTCCCCAGCTCCAAACAGTAAGTGCGAAGCATAGTCTTAAGGGTTTGGTGAAACCTTTCTAAGGCCCCTTGGCTCTCAGCATGATGAGCACTGGAGACATTATGCTTGATTTGGAGCTGTTGAAGGACTTGGGCAAAGACACGTGACATGAAGTTGGTTCCCTGGTCGCTTTAAATGACCCTAGGGAGGCTGAAAACAGAGAAGAACTTTATTAAGGCTTTGATGACTGCTTTTGCAGTAATATTCCGCAGAGGGACAGCCTCTGGGAAGCGAGTAACAGCACACATGATCGTCAATAAGTACTGATGACCCCCTTTCGACCGTGGAAGAGGCCCAACACAATCCAAAATCATATGGTCAAAGGGCTCTCCAACTACTGGAATTGGGTAAAGGGGTGCAGGAGGAATGGTCTGGTTAGGTTTCCTGATAACCTGACAGACATGACACGTTCTACAGAATTTCACCACATCTCGCTTTAACATGTCTCCAAACATTTCCACCTGCCAGATCGTTTCCCAAAATGAATGTAACACCAGGCACAGGGAGGGACGGTCGCACTCCCACTACGACACTTGCCAGTCACTAGGTCAGAGGTGAAATCAACCCGATGTAAAGGCACGTCAACAAAACCCATCTCAAACCCTCGGATTAAGACACTAGTGCCAGTGGAGGTCTGCTCAGACAGGGGTAAAACTCCTGCTAGCAAGAAGGACTGAGCAGCGCCTGTATCTCTGAGAATACAGACGGGTGCTTTTCCACCCTGGCCGGGCATTGACACAGAGCCACTCATGAGGAATGGCGTGTAATCCATTCGATTACTGGGGCATTTAGATGGTGAGACATGGAATTGAGGTTCAGCAGAGTCACAAGAAGCCAAAGAAGCTACCAGGCCGACAGATTTAGCACCCTGCTGTTTTTTCCTGAGAACAGGGCAATTGGAAATCCTATGTCCTGGCTTTTTGCAGTAAGAACAGACTCCATCAGGGTATTTACCCACAGGGCTGCTAGACTTCTCAGCCAGCGGCACAGATGGCACAGGGCCAGTGGAAGTGGGCTTTGAGGAACAAAAACCCCTTTGGTGTTTGTCTTTGCCCTCATTACGAGGTTTTTCACCAAACACAACCTTATGGGTCAACACAAATTCATCAGCAAGGATGGCAGCATCTGACACATTGGTTACTTTTTCTTCATTAAGATAAGTGGCAATGGCCTCAGGCAGACAATTCTTAAACTCCTCCATAACCATCATCTCACGGAGGTGTTCCATAGTCTCAACCTTTTGAGATCGACACAACCTATCAAACAACTGCCCCTTCTCCCTTGCAAACTCCACATAAGTGTGTTTATCCTGCTTAGCATAGTGTCGGAACTTCTGCCGGTATGCCTCAGGTACCAGTTCGTATGCCCGCAAGATGGCAGCCCGGACTAAATCATAATCAGCACTGTCATCAAACGATAAAGAGGAATATGCCTCTTGGGCCTTACCAGTAAGGACACATTGCAGCAGCAAAGTCCAAATGTCCTTGGGCCAATTTAAAGAGGTGGCCACCCTCTCAAAATGAGAAAAGTACTTCTCTACTTCCTTTTCTGAAAACGGAGGGACTATGCGAATATGCTTACCTACCTCAAATGCAACAGGAGAGGTAGTCTTCTTACTTGCAACATCTAACCTCTTTATTTCCAAATCTGCCTCTTTTGCTGCTAATTCCAACCTTTTTATTTCCAATTCACGATCAAGTAACTGCAATTTCAATGAAACCTCAGACTCTATGAGTCACGAGGGAGACTCACACATCTCACTCAAACTGAGTGACTCCTCTTTAACTTTAAACACCCTCATGTCAGTCAAAATTGTCTTAAAGGTGTTAACAACGTTGGCCCTAAGTCGTTTATCACTACTAGTAATCTCAATTTGGTAGTGTTCTGCAATTCTAAACAGCTGATCTTTGGTAAACTCATCTAGCAAGTCCTCAGAGGGATCATCAAAAAACATCTGAATGTCAACAGTAGCCATCTTAAGATAATATAGACTAAATGCAGTCAAGAATCCTAGAACACAATTAGAACCACCTACCTAAGAAAACACATTAATACCTGAGGCAAGAGAAAATTGGATCAACAGTGCACCAGCACCACAATAGCAGTAATACAGTGTAGTACAATCAACACTAACAACTGCCAATACCATAGGTTACACAAAAGGCTATAGGAAGGCAAAACAAGTACCATTAACCTAATCACTACACTTTGTGCAGTATCACAGCCCAGGAAAACTGCGTGACAGTACAATAATGAACAATAACAGTATCACCATAAGTAACCATTTACAGTGATGCACAAAATTACACTGTTACGTGACTAGCGCTACCAAAATGAACATTAGCCTACTAAGTGACAATGGTAGCATCAAAACCATCCCATATAACATGAGAATGAATTACGAAAGTAGCACATAGAATTACCTACTTTCGCTCTCTCAGAAAAGCACACAGAAGTAATTCTATCACAGCTCACAGCCACCACGGCTTGAAAGCACACGCGTCACAGTTCACGAAGCAAGTTGCAATGTGGACGCGCCAAGTTTGCTACACTCAAAAGCACGAACAAACAAATGGCCATGAACATGGAAATGGAAATGGCTCTAAAGAACGTGCAAAAACATAGCTACCGATTGCATTACCGAAAGCAAAAAAAAAAACTGCAAATGTAAAAATGTAGCAAATTTACACACTTACCCAAAGACAACCGCACGCTCTCTCGTCATAGCATCCTCCGCCTCCGTCAAAATGACAAGCGATACTAATCACAGTAATTACAACGATAAGCGGAGCGGGTACAAGGGGTAGGGGGCCAGAGTGTGAGTGAGTGTGTGTGAGAGTGAGAGAGTGAGCAAGAGTGTGAGTGCGAGAGAGAGTGAGTGTGAGTGCAAGAGTGTAAGAGTGAGTGTGTGCGAGAGTGTGTGCAGGAGTGTGAGAGTGAGTGTAAGAGAGAGAGTGAGAGTGAGGGAGAAAGTGCGAGAGTGCGTGAGTGCGAGAGTGTGAGTGTGAGAGTGAGTGTGAGTGCAGGAGTGAGATGGAGAGTGAGTCAGAGGGAGTGAGAGAAAGAGAGAGCGTGAGAGTGAGAGAGAGTGACTGTGAGAGTGTGTGAGTGAGTGAGAGTGAGTGTGTGCGAGAGTGTGTGCAGGAGTGTGAGAGAGAGTGTGAGAGAGAGAGAGTGAGTCAGAGAGTGAGTGCGAGAGTGAGTGCGAGTGTGCGAGAGTGAGTGAGTGTGAGAGAGAGTGAGTGAGTGTGAGAGAGAGACTGTGTGTGAGAGAGAGTCAGAGAGTGCGTGAGAGTGTGAGAGAGAGTGACTGTGAGAGAGTGTGTGAGAGGGGGTGAGAGTGAGCGAGAGTGAGTTCGAGAGTGTGTGTGCAAGAGTGAGTCAGAGAGTGAGTGTGTGAGAGAGGGGGTGTGAGTGCGAGAGTGAGTGTGTGAGAGAGAGTGTGAGTGTGTGAGAGTGAGTGTGTGCAAGAGTGAGTGAGAGTCAGTGTGTGAGAGAGAGAGTGAGTCAGAGTGAGTGTGTGAGAATGTGTGAGAGTGAGTGAGTTAGAGTGGGAGTGAGTGTTAGAGAGTGGGAGTGAGTGAGTGTTAGAGTGAGTGTGTGTGAGAGTGAGTGTGAGAGTGACTGCGTGAGAGAGAGTGTGTGTGAGAGTGGGAGTGAGTGTTAGAGAGTGGGAGTGTGAGAGTGTGAGTGTGAGTGAGAGAGTGAGTGTGTGAGAGTGAGTGAGTGTTGAGAGTGAGTGTGGTGTGTGGTGTGTGTTCACTTATGGCTGTGGTCCTGTGTTGTCACAGGAGGTGGTAGTGTCGGCTCTCTCTCAGACCCCCTGTGGCTCTGAACCCCCCGCTGACCCTGACGGCCAGACGACCCCAGAAGGTGACCCTGAGCAGCCAGCGCCCACCGACCCGCCCTGCCCCACCCCCAGCCCTGTAAAGGCCCTTCTCCAAGCCCCCAGGTAACCCTGCCCCACCCCCAGCCCCATACAGGTAACCCCGCCCTTCTCCACCCCCAGCCCTGTACAGGTAACCCCGCCCTGCCCCACCTGCATGCTGTGTCCATTCTGCTCATTCTATCGAGATTCAAATCCACATTCCCCTCCCCCCACCAGGACGAGTGGCGCTCGAGGCTGCCCCCCCCCCCAGGCCCGCCCCGGCCCGGCTCCCGGACGCGGCGGGCACCACCAACCCCCCCCAGCAGGTGGCGCTGACGCTGGCGCGCATCCGGAACCCCAAGGGCATCGGGGCGCTGTGGACCGTGGAGCGTCCGGACCCGCGCGCGGCCGACGTGCGGCAGTACCACCTGTACGCGCTGCAGGAGGACCGCCAGGGCCGTCTGTCCGACTGGCGCAGCGTGGGCGTGCTGCGCGCCATGTCCCTGCCCATGGCCTGCAAGCTCTCCGACCACGGGCCCGCCCGACGCTTCTGCTTCGCCATCGTCAGCGAGGACGTCCACGGCCGCTACGGACCCTACAGCGAGATCCAGTCCATCTTGACCCCCGGAGACTAGCGCTGCGTTCCTCCAGCCCCCGCCCCTCCAGCCCTGCCTAACCCCGCCCCCAGCCCTGCGTAACCCCGCCCCCAGCCCTGCGTAACCCCGCCCCCAGCCCTGCTTAACCCCGCCCACTTATCCATGGCATGCCCTGCTTAGCCCCGCCCCCACCCCAGCCCTGCCCACTTAGCCATGCCCCGCCCACCCTGCTTAGCCCCACCCACCCTGCTTAGCCCCACCCACTTAGCCATGCCATGCCGTTTAGCCCCACCCACCCTGCTTAGCCCCGCCCACTTAGCCATGCCATGCCATGCCCCGCCCCAGCCCTGCTTAGCCACGCCCCTACTGCAGCTGAATCGCTCTGCACTTTTCTTCCGCCAAATTGTTTTGTTTTTTTTTGTTGGGTTTTTTTCCCCACGAACTGCCATCAGTTTGGCCAATGCTTTGACACGCTTTGCTCCTTCCCTTCACACAAAATGACTTTTTCCAACAAAGGATTTGTCCTTCAGCATTCAGCAACGACTTTTTTGAGTTTTTGAGTTTTAAGTAGGTTTCCCGCCCGCTTTCTCAGTTCTTCAGACACTTGATCCTCTGGTTTCAGTGACCGCCGTGGCCGAGTACCAAAAATCCTCGAAAGCTCATTACTGAAAATAAAGGAACGAGTCGATTTTGGGGTTAGATTGAATCTGCTTTGTGCCTTAGCCATAGCAGCGGTGCGACACTTGGGGCCAGAGCGTTTGGAGTATAGCGAGCAAGGGTTTCGTGTGCGAATTGTAGGCTGCATTTAATTCGGTGTTTTGTATTTACGACTCTCATGAAACTCCTGCGATGGGATTGAGTGAGATTTGTTCCACACACATTTGCATTTAGTACATGAAGGTCGTATCTATATAGACACACAAGTACTACGTGAATAAGATGTATTCGCGTCAGTACATGTTTACTGTATACAGATTATTCATGTGGACACGTCTTAATTTAATGTGTTCTCTTTGTGTAGATGGATACGTTTGCTCTAAGAAATGTTACTTTCATGTACGGCGTACTTCCATTTACTGTGTGTATTTATGTAGACGTTATTGTATGAGTGTTACTTATAAAAGCACAATTTTATTCATGTTTGTATTCCTGTAAGCATGATCACTGTATTGATGTTCTGTTCGTGGAGACACGTACAGTTACTGTTTTCTGAGAAGGGGGAAAAAAATCTGAGGGGAAGATTACTCTACTGCACAGTCCTAAATGCAGTTATGATTTACGATTTGATTGCCTCAGACATGCAGTCGATACTTTTGAAGATATAAGCACTTGTGTAAGAGTACTGCAAATCAAGCCAAGCGTGGAGTTTGAACGGATGATGGAGGGTGACTTGCATGGTGATCGGTGATAGAGAACTTTATGAAAACGGTCACAGCGCAAGACACTTATAGGCAAAGACAGTCCACGAGCAAAATTTGTACAACTGAACTTTTATTTTGGTCTCAAAATTCAGATATATATTTTTGTTCAATTTAACAGGGCTTACAAACAGAACTAGAATACATGGAACTTGGACAAAACAAAATAAAAACTAAATGGACCCCGTATTCCCTGTCGGAAGCGTAGCCGTGCTATAAACAGTTTTTCCATTTTTATTGGAGTGTCAAAAGCAGTTTTTCCGGAAACAAAATATGTTTTTGTTAAACTTTATGTTTTAACACAAACCTCAACCGAAATGCTTCCGAAAGAACTTTTCAATATTATCTTGCATAGTATAAAAAATGTCATCCACTCATTTGATTTGGAGCAAACAGTGCAGAGAACAGTGAATAAAGGGACACAAAAACGTTGTAGTGTTGTTAAAATGCTGCCAATGACGGATGCGATAGAGATTCACACTGGCCTAGCGGTCTCAGCATTCGCTTGGCTACTGCAGCCACGGTTCGAAACCCGACTGCGCCAGACCGGCTCTGGCCGAGGGCTCCAATCAAGGCCGGCGATTGGCTGTCCACCCCAGGAGGGGGGGGGGAGGGTGAGTCGGCATGAGCTCGCCGAGAAGCGCGAAGGGTGTCTCTAGAAAGTAGGTGGGCAGAGGAGGCAGATCATCGCCGGCCTCAGGGAATTCGTTTGCCCTGTAGTGATGGGTGGCGAGTTCGTGGGGGAGGGCGAATTGAAAGCAATAGAGGGTATAATTGGCTACTAAATTGGGAGAAAAACAGGGGGAAAAAATCTGAAACAAATTTAAGAAAAAATATATAAGATTCACACTTTTTAACTTTGAGCTTCACCGCTTGTGAAATTGTGTAGCATGCAAATACTCCAGATTTTAAAGTCCCACCTTTAACCTCGAACTGGAAAAAGAGTGGAGACTTAGTTTCAAGTAAGACCTAGTGCTGCTTTCAGGATTACGTCAACCGGGTAATTCAGTACTATTTGGCCGTTTCCAACAGAAACGACAGTGAAAAGGCACCTAGGGGTGGAACTACGAGGGGCTGAAACCCAGGGAACGTGTTTGGTTGGACGTATTTAACGCGTTTATAAATCGGGATCATTGGTAAATAGTAACCCTACGCGCATTTGCCGCTAAAGTGGTAAGTTTTAAAGACGAGCTGATAACCCTAGCCGTACCCTAAGTGTAAGACCCCCCCTTCCCCCAGAAAATACATCCATAATGATTCACTTCAAGATCCCATTAGGTCTGCATTAAATGCCATATGTAGGCTACAGTAAATCACGGATAACTCCTATTCTCCAGAGCTTCAGGTGCCCTTTTAAACACGAACGCGACCGCAGGACAAAAACGAACAACAACAACACGCAGTTTCCCAGGTCTAATACTTCAGAACGTGACACCTGTCTAGTGGTTTTGAACAATAAATATTTTTTTTCCTTTTTATTGTTTTTTTTTTTTTTCTCCGTTGGGTGCGCTTGTTTTGTATGCCGGTTAGCGTGTCTGTTTGTTTGTTTGTTCGTTTTTTTTTGCCTGGGTCGGCGTGGTTCTTCACTCGGTCGGACGAGTCGCTCCGAACAGAAGACTCGACACGGCTGACGGTAAACATTAAGCACGTGGACCGACACAGACAGCGCGCGTGAGCGGGCGATCGTTTCGAACGGCGTGACGGGCGACGTGCGCGCCACCGGTGGCTCGAGGTTTTTGCGCTTGGTTACGGTCGTGGCTAGATGGTAACCATATTTTCCCGCCAGATTGCCACTAGCTGGCGAGGGAAATCGCTAACGGCGGCGGCGGCATAGGGAACTTTCAGTTCTTTGACAGAGTTTAATATTTACATGAAACAATATAAAGAGCGAACAAAAACCTCCGTATATTCGACGATTTGAATTTGACTTAAGTCTTCACAAGTGTCGTAGAGACTGGAGTTTTGGTTCTGGAGACTCTTTTCTACTGGGTGTAAGACAGCTTTCCGTCGTTACCATGGGGACTCAGTCAAACCTCGCGGGAGTTGGACGAAATGGGGTTTACTATCTAGCCACGACCCTTGGTTACAGCAGCGGGACTCCTCCCTCGCTGTTTACGTAATCAGCTGTCAATAACCGACTCGTTTTGAACCAATCAAAAATCTAGTTTTTCCGCTTCACGACAAAAACACACAATGATTGTTACTGGTAGCCTATGGCAGCTTCACCCATTTGTTTTTGGTGTCGCGTTTACGCCCATCGCTGCTCCTGCCCGTCCACACGCCTGCGTTAAATTTCAAGTGTCAGCCTCGTAATCACAACATAACACGTTTTCACCAACAAATATGTACGGTTAAATGATATAATTAAGACAAAAGGGGTTAAAATTCTACACATAATATCACGCCTAGTTTAATACAAGTTTCTAGTAGCTACTGTTAATGTTTTAGTTGGGGGATTTTTTTTTCTTTTTTTCTTTTTCAGTCCTAGTAATATTTATTTTTGGCCTTTTTTCACTATACATTTAAAAAAAAGAGTATATACAAAATATATTCCTCTGCCCATGGCTCCTGTGGGCTGTAGCTGATGACCTGTGGGTAGTGACGGGCGAATAAGGTTTCAGGACACCAACAATGGAGGAGGGGAGGGAGGAGGGAGGGAGGAAGGGGGTGGGCGGTGCTACAATTAGCTGTCAATCACTGCCCTGTTTGAACCAATCAAAAGGTCTTTGGTCTTCACAACAAAACGCAGTGATTGGTTCAAATCAACGAGTGACCGGTAGCACGCGGTAGCTCCACCCGTTCTTGGCCCGTCACTGCCCATCGGTGAGGTGGTGGTGGCGTTGGTGTTGGCGTTTGGCGTTGGGGATTATTTGCGTTTCCTCAGCACCAGGTACATCAGCCCACTGACGAGGGTGAGCGGGAAGGCGATCCAGGCCAGGACGAACGAGTAGCCGTAGTCGCCGGTCCTGAGCTCCGGCTTCTGGAAGCTCTCGTGCTGAGCGGTGTAGATCGACGCTCCAATCATCACGCAGAGAGCTGGCGGGAAGAGAACCACGATTGGTCAAAGGCGGGCGATGCGTGATTCGCTCGCTTTAGCGGACGACCTTATCCAGGGTGATTTACACAGCGTACTTTTTTTAAAAAAACAAATCTGTTATTCATTTATAGCACTGGGTATTCTTACTGAAGCAATGCTGGTCAAGTACCTTTGCTCAAGGGTTTCGATTTTGTTATTTAAACCTGCAAACCTGCAAATAAATGTAGCTGCACTGCCACTTCTGATACAATACGAACTGTTGCCTCTGTGGAGGGGGGGGAGTCTCGAGTTGTGTGCAGTGCAACAATTTCTACACTTCTACAGGGGGTAACTTTAGGTCTGCTCCGATCGGACTTTACCACACGTTCTTGTCCCAAATTTTGAGCTACGAATTTGAGCAAATTATTCTCTCTCAGCGGAGCATTATAAAAATGTTTTCCAGAAGCAACAGATGAGAAAACTTAACACTTCAATGAAATTGGTTACTCCTTGTTTAAAAATAAAATGCAATGCAGGTAGATTGAATCTCGTGCCTGATTCAAAGTTAAGTCTTAAGACTACACATGCCTTAACTCTTTCCACAACGTCGTGGTAACGGGAGAATGAGGTGTCCTGACACCAAAAATGGGTGGCGCTACAATTTGCTGTCAATCGTTGACTGGCTTGAACCAATCAAAAGGTTTCGCTCTTGACAGAAAATGACAAAGATTGGCTCAAAGTCAGTGAGTTGCAGAAATCATACGGTAGCTCCACCCATTTCCGTGGTCATGGTGACACCTCATTCGCCCTTCGCCACAGAACCCTCTCTCCGGCGTGACTGATGCATTGTGGGGAGGGGGGGAGGGGAGCTTTCACACTCACAGGACAGAAGCTGGATGATGGCTGTGAAGACGAATCTCTCTCCCTGGCCAAGACGGAAGAGCTGCAGGATGAAGACGAAGAAGCCCACGCAGCACAAAATGGTGGCCAGGATCATGGTGGCCTGAACGGCCTGGAGGTAGCCTGCGAGGGGGAAGATGAGCTTTGAGCTTCTCGTTCGTAAAGGGTCCACGCTGCACCCTGACACCGATCTTTATAACACCTGGATTGGGTGGTGCCCTCCGCAGTGAAGGTGGAACATCCATCCAGATGTTTTAACGAACAGGGAATCTGCAGTGCCACCCCCGCCTATTAGACTCACAGAAGTGTGTGTGTGTGCGTGTATTAGAATCTCAGGGGGATGTGTGTACGTGTGTGCGCACGTGTTAGAATTTCAGGTGTGTGTGTTAGTATCTCAGAGGGATGTGTGTGCGTGTGTACGCGCATGTGTTACAATTTCATGTGTGTGTGTGTGTGTTTGTTTTCATGTATACGTTACAAATGTTAAACACGTATGTATATCCATCCATTGATGTGGCTGTCAGACCTGGTCAATTGTGAGAAACCTTTAAGTGCAACACTAGCATTGACCCAACAGACGGTGGCTGTTTGCTAAATGTCCCGTTGGGCAGGACCGTTGGGTCACACGTGTGTCTGGCCTTTAGGCTGCTCCACCACCGCCTGGCTACCGTGCACGCTTGTGGAAAATCTACATAAAGGACGACGAGTGTGTGATTCGTGACGCATCCTTCCACACACTCAGCGCTGATGGTTCTGTGGTGGCTCAGTAGGTAGAGCATGGCATTGGCAACGCTTAGGTTGTGGGTTCACTACTGTAAGTCGCTTTGGATAAAAGCGTCTGCTAAATGGCATATATTATATTATATTATATTATATATTGATGCGATAACCTCGCTCTTTAATCCTCCAGTAATTATGGATCCTCTACACAGGGCACTTGACTAGAGTGTGAGGATCACGAGGGCCTCACACACTGCGATAGGCCAACCGAGTCTGCAGAGCCCGTTTCATCATCTTCAGCGAATCACGATGCTGGAGAAACGTACTCTGCAGCAAGTTCAGAGGGCCTAAGTTCAATGTGGGTCTCATGATACGTGCACATGGTTGTTCTCGGCGTATTAAGCAATCCACATTGCTTAACGACAACCTCGGTATTGCCTTACATTTTCCAAATAAATAAATTGGGGGAGTGGTTTAACACAAGATGAACAGTGATCCTTTATTTTCTTATTTAACCACTGCCTCATTTTCCGGACTGTGATGTGTAATTTTTTGTATTGTTGTGGACAGGAGAGAAAGAAATGCATTATGGGAGATGTAGTTCCAGTAAGCCTGGTGGCGTGTGGGTTACCTGCTGCACTGGTTTCGCTGTTCTCCACCGGGAAGCAGGAGCTGTTGCAGGTGAACCACAGATCAGTGTAGAAATTTCCGGATACCCACCAAGCCTGGAAAAAATACATGCAAACGTTTTTTTAATACATTTTGTTTCAGATTTCCCCCCCCCACGAACTCGCTGCCCGTCTCTACGGGGCAAGCTACTCTCCAAGGCCGGCGATGATCCGCCTCCTCCGAGACGGAACTCACCGACCCCCTTTCTGGAGACACCCTTACATGCTTCACAGCGAGTTCCTGCCAACCGCCCTCCCCCGTCCCTCAGGAGCGGACAGCCAAACGCCGCCCCCGATCGGGGCTAACGGCCAGGGCCGGTCTGGCAGAGACAACATTTATTTTTTCTCTGAAGTGGTCAGAACGGCTCTTAAGTCCTACAATGCTGATCACACAAAAAAAAAAATGCATCGCGCACACACACAAAATCTGGACAACAGCTGGTGTATTATGGGTGGATCCTGTGTCCAAAGGTTGGACACTTTCCTCTCCACGCCCAATGAACACAATCCTGAACAACATGTCTTAATTTTGGCCAGCAGATTGAGATTGCTGCAGAATGTGACCGTTTTGCTCCAGAGTCTCCTGAACTCTGTAGAGCAGGAAGGGGGGGGGGACTGGGGGCTCTTCCCCCTGGAATATGTTCCCCACTTTGTGTATTTTCATCTTTTCTAGTGACTTTAATTTAAAGAATGTCACCTCTCTTACAGTTCCCGTGCCTAGTCTTTCTTCATACTCCGAAGGTATTTGGATCCAAGCGTCATGCTTATAGCTTACATTCTTGGGTATGTAAATATAAACCAGGTGCGATTTGAATCTGTGGTCCGGACTATCCCTTAACCGTCTCTCAAGCCCATGTAAATGTGGTTTTTGTTTTGATGAGTCCCAACGATTGCCAAAATGAGCTTGCCAGACTGTGTTTGCAAAGAAAACATGTTTTATTTGTCAATGTCAAGGAAAAAATGTTGATTGAATCCAGCCCTGTGAAAAGTTCTCAAATGCTTTTGGTCGTGACGGTCGTTCGTTCACACTGGGAGGGGAGAAAAGTCTTTCTGAGTGTACTCACATTGTTTATTGTTGATATGAATAGTAGGGTGGCAGAGATTATGTGGAACAGGATGATGAAGGCCAGGATTATCAACATGGTGAACGGACAGGAGGAAGCTAGCAGGAGTCAGAAATCTAGAAGGACAAAAACAAAATACAAAACACATTCACGTTAGAAACGCACAACTCGTACAGAACAGAGGTGTGTGTGTGTGTGTGTGTGTGTGTGTGTGTGTGAGAGATAGCATTAAAACAATGGCTACTTTCTTCCTCACTGCGATGTAGATGTTCTTAAAGGAATCGTTTTAGTTCCATGGAGCCGATTTTTAAATGTTCAAACATTTCCACCGCCCGCATTCCGGAATGCTTTGGTCACAGTCGAGCCATTATGGCACGGCTCTTGTTTGTCTGTACCATCCACCGCGTTTGCCCCTGTCTGAATGAACTCTGACCCCTCCCCCGCCCCCCGCATTGAATTCCGTTAAAGTCTCAGTAGAATTGTGGTTTGTAAAGGACGTCAGCCGGGAAAAAAAGAAAACAACAAAAAAAACGTTGCTCCTTGGGGTTTTAAGGACTTTGGTTTTGCGTACACATGTTCAGAACTCAGCTTGTATTGGGGGTGGTTCCCATCGTAAAGCAAACAGGGAAACAAGGATTTCTTTTTTATCGGGCTGGCTTGGAAACGTACCCAGAGCCACATGCTGCCTCTCACAAGGAAACAGACGTTTCTCCCTCGTCTCTTGGTCTCAGTCCTGGTCGGCATGGCCCGAATCGACCTCTGTGAATTCCCCCTCCCGCCGTTTGAAGGGTCATCCACAAGACAGCGTCACGTTCTGAGATCGCGTGCGTCGATGCATCTGTAAGTCCCGCGCTCACCTTAAAAGACGTGGGCGCTGGGCCTCCCGCGTGCTCTAGCGGTTACAACGTCCGACGCTGGCCATGGCGACCGGGGTTCGATTCCCCGGCCGCGCCAGAGTCAGCTCTGGCCGGGAGTGCCACCGGGGCGGCAATTGGCTGTCCGCCCCAGGGAGGGGGGAGGGAAGCCGACAAGACATTTGCTGCGTATAGGAGTGGCTCTGTAGTACCGGAGTTACGGTCGACAGCACGACGAGTGCCGTCTCGGAGGAAACAATACTTTGCCTTTGTCACTACCGGTCTCAGGGCTACGGCAGCGAACTACGAGGGAGGGGATTGACCTGAAAATAGCGGGTATAATTGGCTACCAAATTGGGAGAAAAACTATTAAAATCAGAAAACAAAATGTACAAAAAATAAAGACCGCACCAGAGCACTGCTCTCTGAAGAGCTGGCAGAGCATTTTATCTGATCGTTGTCATTTGGAAAATGTGTCTAATTGGGAGTTTAAATACATTTCTTTCGTCCTTTTTTGTTTGGAGACAGTAATTGCGTGAGAACAGCTCTCAGAGAAAGTGTTTGTCCAGTCGGTGGCTCTTGGTGTGCAGGGCCATTCATAACTGCTTATGAAAACCCAAATATGTTTTCTCTGAGAATCGCCATGCTTGTAGGTGCCAAAATGGGTGGGTGTATGAGTGTGTGTGTGTGAGAATGTGAGTGTGCGTGCGTGCGTGCGAGTGAGTGCATACATGCATGCATGCATTTGTGTGTGTGTGCGTGCACGCATAAGTGCGCGTGTGTGTGTGTGCATAAGTGTGCATGACTGTGGGTGGGTGTGTGTGTGCGTGCATATGTGAGTGAGTGTGCATGCGTGTGTGTGTGTAGGTGTGTGCACATGTGTGCATGCATATGTGAGTGTGCGTGTGTGCGTGAGTGTGTGTGTGAAGCTGGAGGAGTCGAGGTGATTCTGAAGCCACAGTGAAATATTGTTACCCACAGGGCCCAGAGCCCTTCATGATGAAAGCGGCAGAAAGACGCAGAATGTCTCTGTTTACTCTGGAGCTTCAGCAATATGAAAAGCAAACAGCACTGTTAGCATAAGGCCCTCTGTGGTTCAGACCCCACAGCTGACTCACGGGTGGTTGTGTGATCATGTCTCAGCGCTGCCAAAGGCAGGGGCAGAGCACGAAGTCTGTTCTCATCCGTCCAAAAAGATATATACAAGATATACAAGCCATATTTAAGATATGTCACGAAAAACTGGTCTCAGAGCATGACTTAGAAAATATTTAAATCATCACCACTTTGGTATCCTTTCTCTGCCTGTGCTGCACATTGCAAAATTACGAATGTGGAAATAATTGAAACGTTCTCATAATATGCGGTACTCGACATTTGATGTGTTTGTGATATTTGATATTCGTGGTATTCCATGTGGCTTGACCTCCATTTGATCGTATTGAGTTTTGGTCCTTTTTAATTGCAGAGCTGCTCTCACAAACTGTTTATTTTCCCGTTTCGTAGAACTTTGTAGAGGGAGGGCGTGGTGATGTTTGACTTTTTTTTCAAATGGTACAAAGTGGAACTGTTGCAAAATCAAATATAAGAATAGAGAGAGAGAGACTGGCTGATAGTGGAACAGAAGATGGGGGTAGATGGGAGATTTTTATAGTCTAGCCTCGTTCCAAAACACACAGTGCTCCCCGAATTGATATTTGAGTCATTCTGATTTTAGCTTTCGTCTGGAAAGTTGATCTTCAGTTTCCAAACTGTGTAGCTTTAACAAAGCACCTCTGTGCAAAAGAAACAGGACGGCTTTCCCCTGGTCTCTCCTTGTATAAAAAACCTTCACATCTCGTTTGTCTGAGCGGCGGCTGTCCTCCAGCGTAAATGGTGTCCGCCGGTCAGGAGGCCGCGAATAAAAAAGCGACACAAAGAGACATCGCTTCACCTAAAAACCGCGCACGGAGCGGAGTTAAATGCGCACCGCTATTGGTGCAATAGTCCTGGCAGGGTCGGTTGGCTGAGATCTGAAGTGGCGGGAAATCGAGGGATCTGCGCGGGACGCTGGGGCGGCAGGGGGCCAGCGAGATCTCCGGTTTCTCCTTTCTGAAACGCCACAGTTCTCAGAACTGGGTGGAGAGGATGCAGACAAACTGCACACAAAGGCAGGGAAGTGTTCCACGCGCTCTGCGCGGTGGCTAGCTTATCCTCTTTCTCGGTGAGCAAGCTTTGTAAGGCCACGGTCTGAATTCGAGGTGTGCCTGTGTTTCCATTGGGTTTACCCCCACTCCAGCCACAGTAGCCACTGATTAAATCAGGTCGTTAAACACAGCAGAACGACATTTTGCCAAACACAGAAAGCGGGCGGAGCCACCACCGGCGATCAGTAACTGTGACGGTCCAACCATTGTCTTGCCGTTGGTTTTTGATTGGCTCAAAGCCAGTGGTTGACAGCGGAAACGGATACAGTACCTTTCCAGGACCAGGGTTGAGGAGCATAACAACAAATAAAGCTCTGTGTAAAAACACAAACAAAAGATCCCCCCCATCGGCCATTAAATGGCGGTAAACGTCACATTTCCCCCCCAAGCCAGTGTGGGGGGCAGGGCAGGGCAGGGCAGGGCAGGGCGGGGCCAATCCCTGGCAGGAAGTCCGTCTCCCCACCAGGAGGGTACACCGCCTTGGCGTTGCCGTTGGTTACAAACGTGTGACAGGGGGAGGGGAAGGGGCGTGGGGGAGGGGGAAGGGGGAAAAACAAACGAATGGCGTGCGGTAGTCCCATCGCACATATGGTTTCAATTCTCGGCTCCCACCCCCCTTCCTCTGCTCGGGAGGAAGGGAGGAAGGGAAAGAGAGAGAGGGAGAGACACGGAGGGAGAGAGAGAATGCTGTGAGGGAAACAATGTGTAGGAGGTGGTGTAGAGGAGTGCAGCTATTTAGATGCTTTTTTTTTTAAAGGACACCAGTGACTGTCCTTCCCACCAGTGCTTGCTGTATACATCTGCCATAGTACTCTAGTCGCTGCATGAAACTAACTTTCGTGCTTTAGCTTTTCGCAGGGGAGAGGGGGAAGGGGTGGGGGTGTAACAGAAATGAAAATGAAATCCCCTCGGGGAGGGAGGGGTGGGGGCAGGAGCGGGTTAGTTAGACATGTCTGTGGGCCTTCGAGGACAACTCGGGTCATCAGCTTAGGGCGTGAGAGGAGGCTGCTGCTTCTCAAACCGCCCAATCAGAGTTCGCAAGCAAAGATGCTCAAATAAAAAACAAAGATACTCTTAAAAACAAACAAAGATACTCTTAAAAAACTAAGATACTAAAAAAAAAAAAAAAAAAAAAAAGATACTTTAAAAAAACTAAGATACTCCAAAAAAAACAAAGATGCTTTAAAAAAACAAAGATACTCTAAAAAAAACTAAGATACTTTGTGTGCTGACCAGATGTTCATGTGCTGTCTCCCGACTGACATCAGGAATATATCATATACCCCTTTGGGGAAATGCAGATGGTATAGGTGTCAGTGCACATATTCTACACAATATATTCCACTGTACTGTATATCTAATGTTACTATATATTATATAATACGTGCACAATTATGCTTTGGCAACACAATAGCATTTGTCATGCCAATAAAGTTCCATTTGATTTGATTTGATTTAGAAGGTGCGTATATTTAAAGATGCAATATTTCTGAAATAGTTTTCTAATGTGTGCAGTGTAGCCTATTCTAAAATTGTTGAAATACAATTGACAGATTTTTTAAAGCTTGTATAACATTTACATTTTACATTTACATTTTAGGCATTTAGCAGACGCTCTTATCCAGAGCGACTTACACCGTTTACATTTCTTTACATACAATCCATTTATTGTATGGATATTTTTTACTGAAGCAATTCAGGTTGAGTACCTTTAGCTCAAGGGTATAACAGCAGTGCCCCCACCTGGGAATTGAACCTGCAGCCTCTGAGTTACAAGCCCAGCTCCCTAACCATTACACTAGACTGCCAGCCACAGTATAAGGGCATGCTCTCGACGAAAGGCCATTCAGATGTGTAAAAACGACAACAACAACAAAAAGGCAGACTTGAATTAAGTGAAGGGGTCTCAATCAGCCTACGTGCACGCACACGCACACGCACACGCAAACGCACTCGCGCGCGGCGGCACGCTAACTGCTCCCACTCCATTTCTGCATGTTAGTGGCATTTAAGCCTAATGATCTATCATAGCCGGAAGGCTCTTCCGCAGACAAGAGATCCATTGTATGGTTGCCGCTGCACCCCCACTAAAGACCGTGAAATCCAACGCAGCATCTGTAGGACTCATTCCCAGCCTACACAACAGCTGTACATGGACCGCACCCGATCCACCCCCCACCCATATAACAAACATATTTTAATAACGGCTAACAACTCACAGGAATTCAACTGCTATCACCAACTTTACCCAACGACAGAGGGTCCCATTGTCAGTTTAAATTGTACATTAAACGTCTAACGCGTGTCATTCCTGCCACAGTTTCTTACACCTACTCGTAATCGAGTTTCTATTTAAAGGGCCGCCTGTGCCAGCTCTGGGGGGGGGGGGGTGCATCAAGCATTTGTAAATCTGTAGCTGTATACTGCTTACTGTTCTGTTTAGTACAGGGGTGTCAAACTCATTCCATCGAGGGCTGAGTGTATGCAGGTTTTTGTTGCAACCAATGCACTACTCCAGTTGATTTCAATTAGGTCCCTCCCTTGGTTGAAGAAGTGGGCTAATTCGTGAAATCACCTGGTGTAGTGCATTGGTTGCAACAAAAACCTGCACACACTCGGCCCTCGATGGAATGAGTTTGACACCTGTGGTTTAGTATGTAGATTTGTACCAGTGGTGTGTGCCCAGGGCACAAAAATGGCTCCATAACAGAATTGTTACCCAGCGGAAATGCCACCGTATTTACTGAAGTAGAAGGAATATCGGCACTGTCAAATTACGCTCTTCTACGGGGGACATCCCACGATGAAGACCCGGATTTTCGAACCGAATCGTGTCCAGTGATTCCACACTCGGTTTTAGTAGGCCAGTCTTTTAAGCACATTACATTCTTTTCCCATAGGCTACTATATGTTCATACTATTTGTAAGTAAATAAGGTAAAAGTGCGAACGTAGTACGAACAGCGCGAGATTTGAGACGCAGATCCTGCAGCTTGTTAATAACGACAGTCCAAATACCTTCGCTGGGATTGCTTCTGAACCGTGTAGACTTTGACCTACATAAACTGGTAGTTAATTTACTTCAAGCTCCTATTAGATGTTGATGTTAGGTGAAGTTAAAACTACTGATACATTTTCCAGAGGATCGCCCTGCCACTGAAACTGTTTACATCCATGCCACAGGAACGCTCAACACTGCTCATCATTAGCGCTCCCTGCCTTCGTGTTCGACGGTAAGACATCTGTGTTGCACCTGGTATTTTTCTTCTCTTTTTTTTTAAGAAAAGGGGGTTGTTACAGCTTTAAGATCGGCCTTTAATGGAAGTGGGGGTTGGAGGGCCTGTTAAAGTTTATGTATGGTGGAGAATGAAAACATTTTTGAGCGTTTGTCTTTGGGGAAAAGGCGGGATTAGGCAGCGCAACGAGGGCCTCGCTATCTGAAATCCTGCGGTTCAGTAATGCCAGTTGAGCTCAATCCTCGACAAAACGTTATTTGCAAATTAATTGGCGTCAGCTCTTTGCAACGGACGCTATTCTCCGTGTCCTAACCCCTGCCCAGTTTTTCGGGTTAGTGGGGGGGGGGGGCGCTGACTCGGATTTCCCATCCTAATTGAGTTTCTTCTCCTACTTCTTGACGCTTATTTATAAAAACAACATCCACCGTTTCCAGCGAAACGCACTCCGACAGATATTTCCCAGCGCGGCTACGCCTGAAGAAAAAAGAACAGGAAACTAACTGCAGCCAAGGAGCAAGTGACGGAGCCGTGGCTGGAGTTGTAAACGTGTAGATCCACACAACTAACGGCTTCGTGTCATGTCGTTAAATGTTCACGTTATCTCGCGGAGTAGGCGCGTCCGTTCTCCACCAGTAGCTTCGAAGATGTAGTACGCCATACCATAACGCCGTCATTCATGTGCTCGCGAAGACATTTGCGTTTGAGCCTGACGGATCAATTTAATGTAAATATATGGCAACACGGTTCACCGGTTGGTGACTTCATCTCCACTAAATGTATGCGAACGATGCTGAGCGGAGTTGATTTAATGGCGCGAGCGCTGTCTCGAGGACTGCGAGGATTGAGCGCGCGCCGCCGGGCAGTGGCTATGGGAGATTCATCGCCCTGCTCCGAAGCGACATTTGAACACGTGCCAGGTTAGGGTGGCCGTGCGTCTGGCATTATGCTGGAAGAGTCCTGTTTTCAAGTGCTCTGTCCTCTGCTGGACACCCATTTGTCCTCCGTTTATAAGTCTATACTAGAAAAACACTAAATTCTTCATTAAATCACGTTTGAAGATTCGAACGTGCTTCTTATCGGTTTATGCATTTGTCAAAAATGACGAATCGCCTGTGTCATTGGTCGAATAGATGTCAACAAATATCCACGCTTTGATATGGCATTCTTATGTACATTATGTGCGCGAGCGCAAGCCACGCGATTTTTCAAAAAGTGCTATCGGAGCCAGCCCTGCAAAATACCCAAACGGAAGACATACAACCCAGAGTGGTCAAAAGCGATTTACACGTTTTACACGTTAATTTGCCGCTGCCTGAAATGTCCTCCATTCTGGTAAATTGCCACCCTAGTGCCAGGTTAGTCCTCTCCCAATCACGCTTGGCATTCAGCGGTTTATGCCTATAGTGCAGTGTTTCTCAATCCATTCCTACAGGGCACGCTGCCCTGCATGTTTTCATTCCAACCACCACTTAATCACGCTCAAGTGGCCATTAACAGACGGCCGATGCAGATGATGGGTTGGGAGCGGAGGTTGGAATGAAAACATGCAGCGCAGTTTGCCTTGTTAGGAATGGATTGAGAAACACTACTATAGTGCACTCTGGGAGCCTAAATGGATGATGCCCCTGGTTGCAATGTCAGTGACGAGACAGCATTCCCCTTAACCACGGGGGTCAGGCCACGATGGTGGGGGGGTGAGAGGTGAATATTAATATGACCATGGTGGATACTGCGTTCAACGTTTTTATTGGGTTTCGGTACAAATATAAATTGCTCATATCAGTGGCGCCCTATTTAGGGGGCTTTATTAGCCCCTCTGTCTTTCATCTCAGCCCCTCTGAAAATGTTGTCATTATTTTCTAAAAAAACATTTTTTACTTAATATCTATTTTTAAAAACACCATAGATAGAGAGTGATATTTAAAATTTGAGAGAGAAACACCATTGTGGTGTTTTTGTTTTGGGGGAATGTAACAGTAAATTAAAAAAATGTAGGCTTGTGCTTTGCATGTGTACATCTCACATTCTCATTGGGGCCTGAGCCCCCCCTAAAGGTAAAATCCTAGAATCGCCCCCAGGCTCATATCTTGAAGCATCTGTGTTCTGCTTCTTCACAGAATATGAAGCACAGTAAAAGTATCCCATAACGTGTGGTGTGGAGAAAAAAATCCATGCACTTTTCACATTCTAAAAACTGTTATGGAGAAAAATACAGTGCTAATTTCTCCCATGCTGCCTTTACGAATGTCTATCCTTGTGCTAAAGCAATCATCAGCCTTTTCTGACAGTTCCCCCGCGCGTTCCCTCATAATCCTCACAGATAACATTAGAGCTGCTGAACTAAACCAGATGCAGGCCTATTTCAATCTACTGTAAGCACACATCATTAGAGTCAAACTTAAAGGGGTGCGATCTATGTTTGTGCTCAAGCGAATGCTCATGTATACATTATGAATATGGGGCTTGTAGCCTGGTGGTTACAGGCTCAAATCCCAGGTTGCTGTACCCTTGAATACAGGGAATTGTAACCTGGATGCTTTGTTATTTTATACAGTTCAGATGTGTGGTGGGTTTTTTTTAACCTGGATTGCTGTATTTATTCCCAAGGTACTGAACAAGCATTTAGAAACCTTGCACAAGGACACAGTGGCCGACGCGGTATTAAAACCTGCAAACGTCCCAAGTTTACAAGCCCCTTTGGAAGAGGAGGCCGCTTCCTGTGGGTCTGAGCCATGCCTGCCGAGCTTCTGTACGGTTTGTGGGAGGCGACCAGGGCGGTCATGCCCAATAAAAACGTCCAGTACACGGCACAACTCCCAAGTTCAAGTTTCTGTGGGACAGAGCACATGGAAAACACATCCGGGCGCGCGGAGAGGCTAACTCATTTCACACATGTTCCACCGCACCCCTTGCTTGCCTTTTGTTCAGTGCTGTCTTGAGAGGACAACAACAAGGTGCTCCTGTTCAGAGTAGTGATTGGACGAGCGAGGCTCCGTGAGCCCCACGATTGGTGGAGCTGCCGAATGCTGTCGGTCACTGAATGAACCTGCGTGAACCATTAAATGTTGGGGTTTCATGCCAAGCCCTTGCTGTCCTGTGATTGGTTTAGAAGTACTTTGGGACGTAAACATGGACGTGAACACAGACTGTAAACTGAGATCAACAGCTTAAATGAAGATCAATGCTTTTTTGGGGGCAATTCTTACTTCAAATTACATTTATTGAATCACCCTGGTGACAAGTAATCAGAATTCATTGTGACCACAAATTCCCACTGAATGTTGTGCATTATACAGTTTTTAGCAAGCTGCTGGAAAAAAAACTTCTTAGTGGTGGTTTGCCAAATAATGTTTGATACATTCAACTTATAAATATAAATATATATATAGATATATGATGCCGGAAAGCAGATGAAAGCACCAGCTGTTCAGCCAGAGGTTTGCAGCTGATAAACGAGAACTATAGTAAGAATATCTGGATTCTCATCTTGGTGTCATGCAGTGTCGTACACCACAAGCGGTCTGGCTGCAGTAAGCTGACGCCTAACCGTCGAGTGACACTGTGAAGCCGCTCACCACCTCCTTGAATCTGTCCCAGTTCCAGACTGACCGTTTATTTGGTACAGTGACACCGCGAACATTCTAAGAACAGGAGTTTGAGCGTCTCACCGCTTCAGTTCTGTTTCTTCAGGTCACAGCTCCGATACCACTCCAGCGCTCGTGACCTTTCGCCCTGATTTTCACCTAAATTTAGCCTGTAAACACTCGAGGTTTTCTTTTTACGAGTCGTACGCATATTCAACCCTAGCTGAAAAAAAGACGTGCCCATAAAGAGTCTCGATTTAGAGCGAGAGAACGACAGGAGGTGGTGATTTTAACTCGCCTGCCTATTGGTTGCTTTTAATGGTGGGAATTCTTTTTTTAAATTTTTTATTCTACTTCCTGTGTTTACAAAGCACAGAATCCGCCAAAGAGTCGACCACAAAACAAAGAGACCGTTCACTGGCAGGAGTGACTGCGGGCACTGTGCAATCTGAGGTCAGAGCTGAAACTTCACATTTTTACTACGAATGATTATTGCACAAGCTTGATTCTGGTGTTGCCCAAATGACAAACATACTCATGGCTGGGAATCGGTGGATAAACGAGGAACAAACTGCTGTCGCACTTTACCAACAGAAAGAAAGAAAAGCTCTGGTTGATTCCGGTTTGACTCCTGCAGAAGAATGTGGAGGTTTTTTTTTTAGCTTTGGGTTTCTCCCCTCTAATGTGCCACAATGGTTCAGCCCAACAACGTCCTTTTGTGTTTATGCACAACAAAGCAGATCCCCAGATTATTTTTAGAGAAAACACAAAAGCCCCGGCTCTTCCCTGGCCGCTATCCAGTTCCGTGTTTTAAAACAATGGGCAAAACAAAAGCCGTGTTTTGGGTACATGCCACGCTGACAGATAAGCTCCACCCAACGAAGGATTGGATTGGTCCGTGATTGAGCGCTCAAAAAAACAAATACAAAAAAATAACATGAGAAGAGGCATAACTGTGCCCTGGAGGTTAGGGGGTTGCAGTGTGAATTCTCCCATAGACCGCACTGCAGGTGAACCTAACAAAAGCCACTCAGGTCGGCCTTAAATTCTCCCAGTGTTTTTGGTACAGCGCCGCCCCCCCCCCCGCCCCGAAACGGCCCAAGTGTTAAAGCCCACAGCTGCTCTCTCTCTCCAATCAGCTGACGTCTGTGTCAGAGAATCCCAAACCTCCCAAAGCAGACCTTAAAGCACTTTAAGAGTTAATCCCTTCGCAGTTCTGTGGCCCGCCCTCCTCTGTACCGTGACCCTGTGTACAATACAAATGTGGAATTACACATCTTCTTAATTACACGTCAAAATAAAGGCGTGCACACACTGGCCAGTACAGAGTTTAGTTTGATTACACTCAAAGTCTATGGAAGGGGTATAATGCTTGTGTACCTCCCGCCCCACACAACCTCTCACACCCCACCACAGGCCAAGATGAAGCTGTTCAGGAGCAAATTAGAACCCCCCCCCCACACCCCCATATGATATGCTAGCACCTTTCCCTTTTTAAAAATACGATTATACTTCTAAAAGGACAAGAAGTGCCATCAACTGCCACTCTGCCCTGCCCTGCCCTGTTCACATTTTTCTGGAAAAAATATATACAGTATATAACATAACATAACATTTTGCTGTCCATTCCTACCACTAATCTGCTCACATGCTTAGTTTATCCAAAGGCTAGTATAAATATATATATATATACTAACCTTTTCCTTCCCAGTGTTACAGGTATGGTATGCAGCTGCCAACAATGATGTCTATCGCTGTATTACTGCACTGATCTCTTGCGCAAACTATGATTGTTCCTACCATGTATTAATGCACATCTTGTAAGTCACTCCGAATAAGAGCGTCTGCTAAATGCTTCAAATGTCAAATGTGTAAATGACTTGTGGTGATCCCAAAGTGAAGCTATCCAGATGGAAGTCACATAATGAACACCCCCCCCCCCCTCTTCCCTCAGTTAAATGGTAGTGCCCTCCAGGTTATCTTTTCTAGCCCATTACTAGTATGCATCTGTAACCGTGGACTGGCTCAAACCTGAATCTCCAGGTGGGGGGTGGGAGGGGGGTGTACTATCCCACCTCAAGCCACAAAAAAAATCCCCTTCCACCCCCCCCACCCCCAACCCTCCGCCCTCCTCCCGCTGTGTTGAAAGACCTCTTTTCTCTCTCTCTTCCTGCATCAAGTGTCTGCATCCTTTCATCTTGCCAACATCTGCCACGGGCTGTCAAAAACTTCAACATACTACCCCCCCAACATGGGCCCACCAAGGTGCTGTAGGACTGTGCCGTCTGCTCTGAGAACTCCACTGCAGGAGCCAATGGGAGCAGAGAGAGAGATGACAATACACCCCCTACGTTTGAGCACTCGGTCTTTCCTTCTCTCTCCCTCTTGTCTCCTTCTCGGTTTTTTACTGCAATTTTGAGCAATTTTAATACTTCAATTGAAACTTTTTTTTTTTGGTTGCATGAATATAACTTTGCATAAGGGTTATTAAACTTTAAATATATATACTGTATATGCTTCCTCTTATTAAACCCTTCGATACTGTTATATCTAAAGCTCTAAGAGTCGTAAGATTAGAAAAAAAAAGGATCAAACTACATACTTTAGACAACTGTAAAACAAGAACGGACATCCAACAACAAAACAAATCATACTTCACTCCTGGTGAGCAGGTGACATTGGTCTAGTTTGGGATGTCCCCCCCCCTCCCCACAATAATAATAATAATAATAAACCGCACGGAAGAACACACCGAACAGAAGGCTTGCTTCCCCCCAGCGCCCCGTCTGCAGATTTGTTTTGCTTCGCGTCAGATGTCACAGGCGTTATCGCTGAAATTGGTTTGTTTTGCCTGCTCGTGCAAATACCAGATTGTGCCTCCAAGCACCAACTGACTCTGTTTATAGTGCTCCTAATGTCACCGCCATATGCGCCTGCTTGGGCTGTCTCTCTCTGTCTGTCTGTCTTGTGTGTGTGTGTCCTCTGATCGCTCTGTGATTTCAGCAGTGTGTGTGTGTGTGTGTGAACCACCTCCTGTTGCTGTGTGATTTCTACTGTGTGTTTGTGTGTGGCCCTCCCACCTGCCCCCACCCCAATTGCTTGTGATTTCAGCAGTTTATGTGTGTGTGTGTGCGTGTGTCTGATGTGTGTGTGATTTCAGCAGTGTGTGTGTGTGAGAGTGTGTGTGTGTGTGTGAGTGTGTGTGAGAGAGTGTGTGTGTGTGTGTGTGTGTGTGTGTGCGCGCGCGCGCCCCCCCACGTGGCCGCCAGGGCCCACAGAACCGCGGGCCCGCGCTTCGCTCAAAGAATTTCACCTTCGCGCGGGTTTTTTTTTTTTCTTTCTTTCTTTTTCCTTCAGCGAACCTCGCTCGAGACATCTGCAATCTATTGTCTCGGTCCCAGAACGGAGGTTAAAAAAACCCGCCCAAAATCTCAGCTCGAGATTTAAAAACGCTCCAGACAACGCCAAACTCTCAGACACACCCACACACTCAAACGCACACGCTCTCTCTCCCCCTCACACACACACACACACACTCCCCTGACCTTTTGCTTTCGCCCATTAAAGACAGATGTGCTTCATTTGCATCCCTCTTTAACAGAGAAAATAAACAGGGATTGGCTGCGGCTGGTGGACGAGCCAGAGACAGGAAACCACGTCTCTCTCTCTGTGCCTTTTGTGTGCCAGGAGTTTTTCAACAAAACTTTTATTCCACTGTAATCGTTGTACAGAATACTTTCCACAATGAGTCTGGTCACACTGCTGCGTGCCGACTAAGCCAAAGTTGAATGTTGTGTATCAAATAAAATGCGTGTACGTCAGTGAGAGAAAGGGTGGGGGGGGGTTGGGGAGTGTGTTACACATACCGGACAGCCCCGTCCCAAGCCCCAGAAAGCAATGCTGACACAAACATTTGAATATCAACCGGCCGCGACCTTGCACTTTCGAAGTTGGACGTCCTGTGCGCCTGATTCAAACTCTGAAGGTAACTCTGAGTCAGAGCTGCACACTGGGTTTTTTTTTCTTCTTCCCAAAGTGATTTTATTACACCACAAAAAGACTCTTCGGCGCTACTGTGCCCACACCGCCAGCCAGAGAAAGCGGATCTTCCTGCTCCAAACGTTCATCCTATTCAAACACACCAGGCGCAAATGTTTTACCATCTAATCTCTGAAGCCGCGACAAACGCATATTTCTTTTTTTCGACTAGCCAACGGAACGCGGAGAGCCAGGTTCCACGTCCAAAATAAATCTGGTTTCTCAATCAAGCGGAACACCGTCTCATTCGGGCCGTCGTTGGAAACGGTGCGCGCTCATTTGTTAGGCGGAATGGAAAATTAAAACATGGAACGTGGACGATCCTGAAAAAGTGACGAATCTTTTGTCCTATACGCATAACTCTGGATCCACGTCTACAGCACCAAACCCACCGATTTAATGCAATTTATCAACAATCTGCGTGTCGCCTAGTTACGCTGTCTTTTTGTCCTGGCGTTCCGAACTGTGAAAAGTGTCTTGGCATCATGCGCGCGCGCTGGTCGCGACTGGCGGCACTGTTGTGACGTAGTGGTGTGAATCAGCGGCGTAAAAACTTCGCCCGGGACACATCGATGCCCTCTGGGTCTGCTCCCACGAGAGGCGCTGGTCTGGGAGAGCTGCCAGCGCGCGATGCGGTGTACACCATGCAAAATCGCGAGTAAACACGAGCCCATCAGCTCCTTTGTGACGGGCAACTTAAATCGCGCGTTTAGCCAGGCATTAGGGAAAGCGCTGAAGTAAAGCCGGGGTGTAAGGAATAAAGAACCGCCGTTGTTATCGGTTTTTTCTCTCCCCTTTCAGCCGGCTGCGCGAGCCAGCCCTAAATAGGCTACGAGATTCATCGCGTCCCTCTCGTTTCTGTTTGTGTAGTAATTCCAGACGTGACAGCCCACCGGAAATCCTTTTCGCCGAAGTCTGCTACGACTCATGAAAGCGCACTACTATTCCCCACCCCCCTAAAAACCTCAGCAACAGGGTGGAATGTGGGACAGGGAAAGTGTACTGATGGCCATAAAGGATGCCTGGACATTTTCATAACGTTTTTTTTTTTTTTTTAAACAAAAACACATGTTGTTAAATTCATAACTTCTATCTGTCGTTGTACACTCCACTCGGACACATTAAATTAATGTACAGATTTCGAACATGCACACTAGTTATTAGTCTGCTGCTAGAGACCGTGAGAGGCAATTATGCTAGCACGCCCGTGCCAATTTTCATGACAAATTCACACAACGCACACATACAACCACAAACCTGCATGCGTAAAACATAGAAATAATTACTGTTATTGCGTCAGCCACGCATGAGCCCACAAAACTATTTCCAGAGACGAGTTCACAGCAAATTCCAAGCACACGTCGAAACTGTTGAGCGAGGACCCAAGCGGAGTTTGTGTGGCACGCTCTGCACTGCACACACACACACGCGCGCGCCATGAACAACGGACCCCAGTCCCGCAGTACCAACAGCGGACACCAGGGGGCATCGTGAACGGGACGGAAAAGAATGAAAACTTAAAACGTCAAGGAGTTTAAAAGTTTAGATGTCTTGACTTTCCCTCGCGCCATGCAACAAAACAACAAAACAGGAATATTCCAAATAACAGGTTGCACAGGTCAACGCTATTCGAATTTTAATTATACATTCGCAGTCAATTCTACTAGATTTTTTTTGTTCCACAGAATCAAAAGTAGTCCCAAGTACAAATCACAATTATGATTAACTTGTACCTTTATTGTAACAAGTTGCATAGACAGAAAGACCAGACACATTGTGTTTACAGCAGATATATCGTGGATTTACATTTACAGTCTCAGGAAAACTCACGGCGCACATGCACTAGACAACGCCCCTTTGGTTGTAGGCGTCGGCACTTCATTGAGTTTAAATTAAGTTTATGAGCCTCCAGTAAACAACCACTGGCAAGCTCGCACAGTGCCAAACCATTGTGTTTTTTTGTGTGTTTATTAAAAATCTGCAAAGTAATGTACTTTTCTAAATAAATAACATTAGGTCGCTGCACCTTAAACACACGCTATCCGTATTGTGTTTAATAGATAGGCTACGCTTCCATTTACCCCCCAAAAAAAAGTTTTATAGAATATAAACGGAGATACTCACAGTTGCAGAGAGCGCGCGGAGTTGCTCAGAAGGCTTTAAAAATTAAAGCTAGAGGGGGGGATTGGGGGGGGCTAGCGACAGAATGATGTACGTACAAACGTGACTCGGTCGGAGCAGTAGTATTAGTAGTTTGAAGAGTGTAACGGAGCGCTCCTCCTCCCGATCCTGCGACAGCCCAGAACTCAAACTGGGTGTGGTTTGGAATTTGATACTCCCTCTCCTTGTTGCCGTGAGATGGAGGGGACGTTAAGAGACGCGATCGTTGCAATCTGGCCGTCAACTCATTCAGTAACACAAAAAAACGTATTTGGGGGAGGGGGAGGCGGAGGGGGTGGGGGATTTTTATACGGGGCGGGGTGGGGGGGTGTAGACATTGGGAAGCGGCCAGTGTCAAGGCGGCCAGTATTTGTCAGCGTTTGACATGTTTGTGAGCGCGCGTTCAAGACATTAATCTCGTTGGCGTAACGCGCGTGGCTTGCTTGCATCCTTAGGTCGGGCTCGGCGGGGGGACGGGGGGGCAGGGGGGGGGGCACCCCACCAATCGGATTAACCCTCCTGACTGAAAATACCCAAATCGATAAGACAAAGGGACTTACATCCCACACAGCAAACTGTTTCGTGTTCAATCAAGTCCGATTCGCGACATGTTTACTACGATAAGAGCTGCTGCATTGTATACATTTCGAACTCCTAGGCTATGTGAATTCTGTTGAGAGTCGAATTATCACCGAACATTTAACTGTGTATTACGGGTCGTCTCCCCCCCCCCCCTCAAAACCGTTAAAATATCCATACAATTCAAAATATGTCGACAATGGGAGTGGTGGGAATAGGTAATGACCCAGAAAATATGCGGCTAACGAATGTTTTTGTTAACATGTCAATTTTCCCCGCGGAAATTTCTCGCCAGGGCATATTTAGTTACCGCGGCGAGGGCTAACCCAAACACTGGCTAATGTGTTTTATTGTTTTATAAAGATTAAAGGAGGAAAACGTGGCGGGAAGGCGCCAGTGGGAGGAATCTACGCGATAATGTAAATATTCAATGTCGTAAATTGCCATTCTCCTGGGGAATTTTTATTTTATTTTCCACAGAGCAGCAACAACAAAAAACGGAGCTTTCAAAGTGACGCCGCGGTGACGGTGAAGCAGTTTGAAAAGTAAAGGAAACGGACCAGGCTGAGACCACTGACTGCCCTGCGAGTGGATCAAGTTCTCTTACAGAAGAAACAAGTCGCACAAGTGAACGCGCTCTGTAGCCCGACACACACACAACCATTTTTTTATAACGTTTTTATAGTTTAAACCCTTGTGTGCGCGCGCGTGTGTGTGTGTGTGTGCGCGCGCGCGCACGTGTAGTATGTTGCTGTTTAGAACAGGCGTGTATCACGTTGCCTAACTGTATACATTGCGTCGCTCCGGGCTCGTCGTGCGTGGTCAGAGCGGAGCGCTTATCGGGCCCCGTTGGCTCTTTTATATCACTGTTGATTTCCTGCGTTCCCCTCCCTTTCTGCACACACGTTTCCGCCTATCACAAGCATTTACGTGTGTGCCCGGTGGACCAATGCAGATAACTCTCTCTCTCTCTCTCTCTCTCTCTCTCTCTCTCTCTCTCTCTCTCTCTCGTTCTCTCTCTCTCTCTCTCGTTTCTGTGCGTCAAATTGATTTAGACACTATTGGGTTTTAAAACAACAGCCCTAAAACACGTCTGGCGTCTGCCAGGAACGGCCTGTAATTCACGGGCCCGTCCGCGTGATTAATGACCTCATCGAGCGTGACGTCACAGAGCAGAACCTCAATCGAAGTGTTCGTAAAACAAACTGTGCCGCTCGTTGTGTCACGTGTCTGATTAATGTCATAGCTACATCGTCTCCAACCAGAACCCCGTGTTGACTTTCATTGTATTCGGATCCCTTCAGCTTTGTTATGATGATGATAATAATGGGCTGTTTTAATCATCAACATCATCATCACCATCATATTTACTTAATGGATTAAGTCCAACAGTTGTGACATGTTATCTATTCAGTGCCATCTTGATGTGGCCAATCACGTCAGGGAATGCGTAGCCAAGTAACACAGTGACCGTGACTGAGAGAACCCCCCCAACCTCCCCGTGCTTCGCTTGTCACTGTTGGAGGTTTGGTGTGTAATGGCGCGTAAAAAAAAAAAAAAGCACGTCCTGCACGCAATTGCGTGCTATCCCGGCTCTGGACGTTGACGCAACAGCGTGGACCGAGATCCAGGAATCCGAGGAATTGCGTGTGGCGGCGTCGAGACCAAAAGGCTACAGAACAAGAGCAACACGTCTGCGCCAAACAGACTGTCTGCGAATCAAATCAAATCAAGTTTATTTGTACAGCGCTTTTCACAATAGAATTGTCACAAAACGCTTAACAGAGGGGGAACCCAGGCCTAGACCCCCCCCAAAAGCAAGCCTAAAGGCAACAGTGGTAAGGAAAAACTCCTTGGTAGGGAGAAACCTTGGGAGGAACCAGACTAAAAAGGGGGGGAGACCATCCTCTTCTGGCCGGCACAGGGTATGTCCAAAAAAAGACCATGTCATGGTAACATCTGTGCTAACATCCACAGGGACGAGTGTCTCCCTAGCCACACGTAGACTACGCCATGAATTCATTTACAAGCTTGCTAAACAACCCCCCTCACTACCCCTTAAAACATCCCCAGCCGCAGAGTTTAGGACAGTGGTGCGAGGGGGTGTTTAAGGGGGGAGGATGGTGGTGCGAGGGGGGGAGTGTTTAAGGGTGTAGGACAGTGGTGCGAGGTGGGGGGTTAAGGGGGTAGGATGGTGGTGCAAGGGGGGGTGTTTAAGGGGGTAGAGTATATCTACTTTCACGAGCATATTGTCTTCGTAATTAACAGGGTACGGCCAACACGCGCTTAATTGCCACATAACTCTGCTTCGGTTGATTCATGGCGCGCCTGGCTTTCAGATCTAAAGCCAATTACACGAGCGATTACATGAAAACACATTCCAGACAAGCGCGGTCGCAGTTTACACGACTGTCTCGCTCACCCCCCGTCTCCGGAAGAAGAAGTGTGGCATGGGACAGAAGACCCTGTATGATGCGCGCGCGGCAGGATTTAGTCGGCGTTGTCTCTCTCCTTTTTCGTGCGCCCATTCTTTTCTTTTTTTTTCTTCTCCACGCGCGGCTATAAATACGACACCCCCCCCGCCCCCACGCCCCCCACCCCACGCTGCGCGCGCACACTTAAATGAGTTTTTGGTCCTCGATTCGCGCGTGGCGGCGCGATCAGAGGGCGGAGGCGAGGTCCCGCGGTGCGCGCGAGGGAGGAAACTGGTTCGGCCTCCTCCTCCATCATCACTGCAGGTGTCAGGTGGTCACTTTTGTTCCGTGACACCTGAGC
The DNA here is from genome assembly GCA_029706075.1 of Aldrovandia affinis. Taxonomy (NCBI): domain Eukaryota; kingdom Metazoa; phylum Chordata; class Actinopteri; order Notacanthiformes; family Halosauridae; genus Aldrovandia; species Aldrovandia affinis. The sequence goes on from JAINUG010000217.1 coordinate 443,457, forward strand.
CCCGAGCGAGGTGAAAACACCCCCGCGCGAGAATAAACGCGCGACTCCTGTTTAAAGCACACCCGCGACACTTCAAGGGACATATTATCCTCAATATCGCCGTTGATACTGTAATATTGGATATACTTTTTTTCTTTTCAATTCATGTTTTTTTTCAGACTCGCTGTCGCTGCCTATAGTGGATGCCGTTGTAGTTTTGCCCATCTCCCATTACAGATGTCTCGAAACTATGCATGTAATTCATAAACGTTGGCCGTGTGTAATACGCGGTATGGTGAATGTGGGGGCAGGTATATCTTGTCCGAAGAGCAGGATCAAGGTTGCGTGAAGTGGTCTTTTAATTAGGCCTATTTTAAACACTTTTATAAATCCATTTAAGCCCCAATACAAGTCCTGCAGATGACAGATTATTTTAAAAAGAAGTATCTATTTTCACCAATTTTAATTCATAAACAAAAAATGACTTCTTTCTTTCACATGACTGTACGTTTTTTGGGTAAGTTCTCAGGGATCCGCACCAGCAGTGTCTTCAGATCTCACTGGCACCAAAAGAGTTCAAAGTAATTTCACAGGCATATTTTGACCCGAGTCTGATTGAATCCACCTATGTAGCCTACCGCGCGTGGTGTGTGCGAGGGTCTGCTGAATAACCGCGCTGAACTGTACCGACTTAACAGCGTCCCACCCGTGAACTCTCCCTGTCCAGCACTCTGTCGTATATACGCTTTAACGAAGGGAAGCTGTACTAATAAAATAAAAACTGCTTCATTTATTATACTTTCATTTTTTGAACGACAATTCGAGTTGTTTTTTCAAAGCCTCATAAGCAGCCTATAACAGTAATTTATTGTTCAAATAAAATGGTGGATCATGAGATCAAGAGTCAATACGGATGTTAAAATGCACCCTGGGGAAATTGTGCACACCAGTGCACACCAGTCCGACCGCTCCTCGCTTACAAACGGCCGGCGAGTCCCTGTAAGCACTATACCCAAGAACTTCGTCTATCCAAACCAAGCCTTACGCCCTCGCAAAGCTGGCCTAAGATGTGTTTTTTAAAGCTGGTTCTAGGCTCTAAAGACTCAAAAGACATAGTTTTTCCCCCCCCAAAAAGCTATTTCAGCACTTTGTTTCCAAATATGGCAACGTTTTCTGTCTCCACCGTTCGCGCGCAGACACGAGCGCAGCCTCCACGCGCGTTTTTCTGCGTGGGATGACGGAAGTGCCTCCATCCACTTGTCTCGGCTGCGTATGAATTATAGATTCTGCACATAAATAAAACACATGCCCCCGACAATGACAAGAGAACCTGAACAGAAAATGTGTTATTGTTTATTTAAAAACTGCGCATCTATAAATATGAAGCATTCAATTTGAAGTGTGGCTTTGGGAGGAGAGCGCTTCCCTGACACGGTGGCACAGCCGGTGTAATTTAACAATGATAATTATTATAATGGGTCTGATAATGTATTTGTAGTGTAGTAGGGAGTAGTGGTGTGCCGTGTTTTATTCATAAAAAAGTACTTCTGTATTCAAACTGCTGAGCGCAAATTGAAAGCAGACGACCATGAAACAGGCTGACGTTGGCGGCGTTCCTTTCCTGTCTCGGGAATGGGATGGGAAATGCGGGTTTGAATCTCGGGTGGAGCGTCGCTGCTGTGTCTGGCTGTGAGCCAGACTATGTGCGGATACCGCTCAAGCGCAAGCCCCGACTGCTGCCCTCCGCCAGGTTATCTGCCCCGCAAATACGGAGTCAAATTAAACTCTTCAACTCCAGCCTCGAATTAGACCCAGAGCGTGCCCTGTGTAAACAGCATGGGGGCGTCCGGGGGAAAGGGCAAGGGCCTGGTGACCCTAAAAGTCAGCATTGAGTCAAAGATGACTCCCACCAGGATGTCGATATCCAGAATGTTTAAGGAGACCCAAACAAAGAACCCTCCTGAAGATATCAGATTGGAGACCGTCCCGCCCTCAAGCCACCAGGAGGGGGACACCGGGACTTTGTGTTTGCTGTGCCCCTGAATGGAAAGAGTGAGGGAGGGGAGGGAAGGAGGAGGGGAGTGAGGGGGAGGGAGGAGGAGAGAGAGGAGGGATGGAGAGAGAGAGAGAGACAGAGAGAGAGAGAGAGAGAGAGGAGGAGGGAGGGAGGGAGAGGGGAGAGAGAGGGGGAGAGAGAGAGATTGAGACAGAGAGAGAGATGGGGAGAGAGGGAGAGAAGGGAGACAGAGAGAGATGGGGGAGAGACAGAGAGAGAGAGAGAGAGACAGAGATGGGGGAGAGACAGACAGAGTGTGGGAGTGATGTTGAGCTTATTTTTGTAACAAGCTGTTTAAAGAAGTGTTGTTGCTCCCCCCCCCCCCTCCCCCCCTCCCCCCCCCCCCTCCTGGCTTCACGGCAGCGCATGGCTCTCTCTCTCGCAGGCCTGCTGTTTGCATTGTGATTTTCCTGTATTTGCCTAATCCCGTCGGCCTCTGGTTTGTCTCCGTAGACAAAAGGTCAAAATCTCTTGTCTGCTGAGTGGAGCCTCTCTCTCTCTCAATTCAATTCAATTCAAAGGGCTTTATTGGCATGGGAAACATACGTTTACATTGCCAAAGCAAGCGTGAATTAAAACAATCAAAACAAACAAAACTTATAAAAACTAATAAATCTATGTACAATTAAAATATAGGCCTACTAGAATAAAGAAATGTGTACACAGAGCTGTGTCACAGTGCAACTTTGCAATCAAATATACTATGTAGAAAATGTAATCTCTCTCTCTCTCTCTCTCCTCTCTCTCTCTCCCCTCTCTCTCTCTCCCCCTCTCTCTCCCTCTCTCTCTCTCCCCCTCTCCCCTCTCTCTCTCTCTCTCCCCCTCTCTCTCTCTCTCCACCCCTCTCTCTCCTCTCTCTCTCTCTCTCTCCCCCTCTCTCTCTCTCTCTCTCCCCCTCTCTCTCTCTCTCTCTCTCCCCCTCTCTCTCTCTCCTCCCCCCTCTCTCCCCCTCTCTCTCTTTCTCCCCCTCTCTCTCTCTTTCCCCCTCTCTCTCTCTCTCTCTCTCCCCCTCTCTCTCTCTCTCTCTCTCTCTCTCTATCTCTCAGAACTTGTGTAAAAGTCGTTACTGAAATAGGAATGTGCTCTTTTGTGACGCACTTTCGTCACGCAATTGTTAAACGCAAACACAGAACAATGCTATAATAAGGGGCATGAGGATCTTCGGGAAGCTTGGCATCCTGACAGTGAATTTGTCGTAAACCCTGAACAGACATGATGCTGAGCTCTAGAAAGAGAGAATATCCATTTCAGAGAGTTTCATTCCGAGCTCCAGAAGGACATGCAGTACGTTCTGTTCAAAGTCCAGGTGCAGGTGACACAGGAGGGGTGTGGTGTTCAGAACGCCGGAGTCTGGCTGGAGGGGGGCATGGATTGGGGTGGTGTCCCCGCATGCAAACGGGTCACTCCCTGTAATCCAATAAAGAAATCTGTGCTGACTCAGCAATACAGGGAGCGATTAATAATGTTCGACGCCTTTACGGAGGCAGGAGTCAACATTCCCCGCGCGAAGGAGGGTTTTACATTTACATTTACATCTTTTGGCATTTAGCAGACGCTCTTATCCAGAGCGACTTACAAAGTATACTTTTTTTTAACATACAATCCATTTATACAGCTGGATATTTTACTGAAGCAATTCAGGTTAAGTACCTTTAGCTCAAGGGTACAACAGCAGTGCCCCACCTGGGAATTGAACCTGCAACCTCTGAGTTACAAGCCCAGCTCCCTAAACATTATACTATACTGCCAGGGTGTAGTCTCAAACGTGCAGCTATGATAAATTGCGCAATGTCAGACAGAGAGCAGCATTTATTGAAAAAAAATCTGTTTATTTTTTTATTGCCACAAGGCTTATACTGTATCTTAAGTGTAAGAGCTTGGAAATCTCCATTTAAATAAATGAAATGTATAAATAAACAGAAATACACTGTGGTTTTTAAAGCATGGACATGGTGGCGTGTTTCGGTGCTGAACAGATAATAATCTCATATCTGTAAAATGTGTTCTATGCCTTTATTCAGAGGGAATTGTGAAGGCATTTCTGTAGGCTCCATTTTTTTATTTCTAATTTACTCCTAGTGTGCATTCCACGTGTGTCAACTCTGGCCGTCTAAAGTTTATTTATGTTTATTTCAAGATTGGGGGGGATAAAAAACAACAAAATAGAAAACAGATGTGCCTGCAAACCTACACAAACCTGGTACTGTGTGAAACCTACCTTGTTTGTGCCTCCCCTTCCCTTAAACACGGCAGCCGTCCCAGATTCAATTCGCGAACTAAACGCTGGGATTTTTAAGTGTCTTCTCAGTCGGATTGATTAATTCCGACATATTTGAGGAGTAATAACTGCGCGATGGGGACGCGTGGGGAATTGGGAGGGGATGTGTGGCGACAGTGTGGTATAATGGTTAGGGAACTGGGTTTGTAACGCTAAGGTTGCTGGTTCAATTCCCAGGTGGGAGCACTGCTGTTGTACCCTTGAGCTAAAGGTACTTAACCTGAATTGCTTCAGTAAAATATCCAGCTGTATAAATGGATTGTATGTAAAGAAATGTAAACTGTGTAAGTCGCTCTGGATAAGAGCGTCTGCTAAATGCCTGTAATGTAATGTAATGTAATGTAATGTAATGATGTGTAAACGCGTGGAATGTCCTGGTGTGGCTGGGAGATTTACTCAGGCGATGACGGGTTTCTCACGTCACAGCGGGGGCACACCCCGACACCTGCTGCCCCCACCGCCGCTGGTCCCGAGCCGACGAATGTGGCCGCGAGCGGTCCGGTCCGGAGCGAGCGCTTTTGTGTCACCGTGCGCCCGCCCTCTCCAGGAAGGGAAACGGCGCAAGTCAGCGCGCGCGCGCCCGAGGGATTCCCCCTCCACGCGCACACGCACCGTCATCGCTGGTGGCTCGTGTGTAGCGCGTTGTGTGTTTCTGTGAGTTGCCGCTGATGCTTTTCATTGCCTTTTGTCGTCTTGTTTGGGGCTTCACCCCCTCCCTGCACCCTCGCGTTTGATGCTGTGTTTGGAGCTTTATGTGCCTAAAAATGTAATTAAAATAATTAAAACCTCACAAAGATTTGGTCTACCATGACCGTGAATATTTGGGGGGTGCTTGGATAGATTTTAATTCAATGAAAGCCTAGAGGCTTAACGCATAAATGCAATAACGGTTTGGATATAAACGACGCTATATGGTAACTATTTTACCATGACCGGCAGTAAATTAGCGATCACAAATCAGTTTAAACATTTCGATAGGGGTAAGGGAGAGGCCGCCGGCTTTCAGATCTCGGAAACGGGCGTAGAGCAAAGATATTTCCCCCTCTTCTGATGTTTGTTGATGTGGAAAAGCCTCTTCTACGCCTGTTGCGGATTAGACTGAGAGCGCCGCTTCGTTACATTACATTAAATTGCATTATCAGGCGCTCTCGTCCGTAGCACTTCACAAAGTAGAAAACACCAATTTCTTTGGTCTGGCGTGAGAATGTTTGTGAGCTCTGAAAGAAAGATTGCGAGGTTCTGAAGGTTTTGGGTGCCTCGAGACAGCTGGGACGTGAAGATCCACGACTGCTCCAAACTGCCACTCTGAAACCTGCGTGTTAACAGCAGTTTGACCTCTGAATCTCTTGCAAGGGGATTTTGTACAGTTTTTCAAAAAGCCAAAATTGGGTATAAACTATTAAAGTGGGTATACAACTCTAACTATAAAACTCAGAAGATCAGCCTGGACTGCGTGCGTTGCCTAACCAGTGAGGTATTTGAAACTGGCCCCGTGTGTACCAGTGCAGTAAAATAGATATAAATTAGGTGCCTAAATTTATACAACGATATAATAAACATGTATGTCTTTGGGTGTTTGTTTAACATAATATATTATGTTATGTAGGCTAGATTGTCAGTGACAGTCAGACTAAGTATTGCACTTAAGACATCTTTATATGGGCTTGTTTTTGTAACTCACTTGAGTTTTTTTGTAAAGTAGTTGCTGGATATCCAGTAGAATTGGTTACTGGTGCATGTGACCAATGTCACCTTGCGGGGCAAATACAGGCGGGCTAAACAGCGCTAAATGGGCCAGAGCAGAGCTGTTGGCACAACAGTGACGCGTCGCCGCTATTTCTGTGCAAACACAGGTCTTTGTGTAAAACACAACGTCCATCTTTGTCTCGAAATAAGACCAGAATCCACCGGCAAGACTGCTGCCACGTACGGCTCAAAATTTCCCAGAGTTTGATTCCGTTTTTGTCGCAGTGTAATTTGACGCAACGTAAAAGACGCAACGTAGCGTAATTCTGCGTGCACGTCACGCAGAGTAGAAGCGTCACCACCACCTCTTATTCTGACAGATGCCATATCGGTTTTTTATTTTTTTATTTTTGACGCTCTTATCCAGAGCGATTTACAAGATGTGCATTAATACATGGTAAGAACAATCATAGTTAGCGCACAAGATCAGTGCAGTAAAACGGCAATAGACATCATTGTAGGCGTCTGCATATCATACCTGTAACACTGGGAAAGAAAAGGTTAGTGGGTTTTTATTTATTTTTTATTTTATTTTTTTGTACAGTGTAGAACAGGTAGACAGTGGTGACGACAGATTGACTAGATGGACAGTGTTCAGTGGTAGTGGAGTCTGAAGAGGTGGGTTTTGAGTCTCTTGCGGAAGATTGGAAGTGATTCCGCAGTCCTGACCGATTGTTATTTTATATCGTTACAGTGTTATTTTATATCGTTATTTTACAGTGTCGGGAGAATAATCCTCTTTACGCGATAGCCCCATACGTCACGCCTCCACGAGGTTTATAAACAGGTGCCATGGTTACCGTAATTGGCGCGTGTGAGATGACAGCGCCGTAAACTGCTGCGGTCGCTCAACATTTGTCATCTTGGAGAATGTGGGCAGGTTCCATTTAAGCCCAATTAAATCTCGTTTAGAGAAGAAGGGTGCAGTAGGCCTACTCCAAACATTAAAATTAGATGGTTACTAAAGTGATCCGAGCGCACGGGAAAGAACCATTATAATTATTTGGCTAAAAATCTGTCTGTTCAGGTCAGGGCAGATTTTTTAAAAAAGGAGAGCTCCACCCACAATAAGGCGCCAATATTAAAACAGCAACAAAAACTTTTTACTACTAAAAAAATGTATTTCTGTGCAGGTCCCCTTTAAAAAGAGTGTACACATCGAAAGTCTTCAAACTGTATCAGAACTTAGTACCATAATACACGTTATATTCTGTGTGGTAAAAACGAAAACCAAACACATAATGTGATGTATGTCTAGCTATCCCATATGCAATGTATGTTGCAGAATACAATCAATACATTCTACAATTTGCAATGTATTCTACGATTGACAAATATTCAAACATATAGGCCTACATACTGTACAGAAGGGCTCAAAGACCCCAAAACCTGGTTCTGTGACATATGGAGCCATCCTGACAGCTGAAAAAACAGTGATTCTGGCCTGAGGATAAATCACACGTGGAATTCTGTAGTGCCAGAATGCACTGCGGCCACCGCCCTTTACCTCAAACAATGAGACACGAGGAGGAGACGTGCCACCGTTCTCTTTTCCCCTTCTGCCTCAAAGACGGCACGAGACGAGGTGTTTTGCATGCGCCGGGGACCTTGCGAGCGACGTCAAGCACTTAGCCAGAGTTTGCCGGTAGCAGGGGTGAGCACATTCACGTGCTGCACACCGCAATAAACTGGAGCGTGCATTTTATCTCATCTCATCTCATTGTCTAAGCCGCTTTTATTCCTGGTCAGGGTCGCGGGGGGCTGGAGCCTATCCCAGCATGCATTGGGGCGAGAGGCAGGAATACACCTTGGACAGGTCGCCAATCCATCGCAGGGCACTACATACACCATTCACTCACACACTCATACCTACGGGCAATTTAGACTCTCCAATTAGCCTAACGTGCATGTCTTTGGACTGTGGGAGGAAACCGGAGTACCCGGAGGAAACCCACACGGACACGAGGAGAACATGCAAACTCCGCACAGAAAGGCCCCCGGCCTGGATTCGCACCCGAGACCTTCTTGCTGTGAGGCGACAGTGCTATCCACTGCACCACCGTGCCGCCATGCATTTTATCAGATGGCGCTATTACGGCGAGTCGACTGCGCGAGCGTGTTGATGTGTTGAGTTGTCATCAGAGGCTGGTGGGTAATGCCGTTTTCTGGCGTTTATTGAGCTCGTGAATTGTTACAAAACGGCGCACTGTTACTTTTGAGACATGGATGCGGCCCGGGTTCAGACACCAGCTCATTTTATTGCTGTTACGGCAGCGTGGCGGGAAATGAGAAAGGACATGAAATTACCCAGGCTTGATATTAACAATGAATATTATGCGTGTTGTAAAAAAAGAAATTGCTGTTTTTTTTTTTTTTTTTTTTGCATCTTGCTATAGAACAAAATGTTCCACAGTGTATGTTTGAAAATATGGAAATGGCAACAATTGTTTTTTGCTAAGATGGTTTGTTACTCTCTGATTTCACCAGTCAAACCAAAAAAAAGCACACACAAGCACACACACACAAGTACAGTCACACATACGCACACACATGCACACACATTCACAGACACACACGCACACACATATGCACACACGCACATTCACAGACACACACACGCACACACATGTACACATACAGGCGCACACACACAAGTACAGTCACACACACACATGCACACACTTAAAGACACACATGCTCACACACGTACACACACACGCACACACACTCACAGACACACGCGCTCACACACATGTACACACATATACACACACACGCGTACACATACACACATGAGTACACACACACACACACGCATACACATATACACGCACACACACACACACACTGGATTCAGAAACAGCTGAGACTCTTGGCCTCTGTGTGTAGATGATGTGAACAATGCCAGTAAGGTGGGAATGTGGGAATTATCCATTTTTAACCATGGAGCTGTGGGGGGTCGGGCGGTGGGGGGGGTCAGGGGGGCACAGCTGAGAATGTGACGTGCTCAGTAAGGGCGGAGTCCTTTCCCAAGGCCTCGGTGAGAATGTTGACTGTGTGAGGAATGCCCAACAATAGCACACACTCCTCGACACCCCCCCCATGCCCCCACCCCTCCCTCCTCGACCCCCCCCACCGGCCCTCTACCAGGGCTACCGCCACAGAGGGCGCTGTGCGGAAAAAATGGCGAACCCAGCGAGATGATGCAGCTTTCGCTCAGACGCGTCCACATGACACACGTGCGTGTTACAGGTGCTTCGCCACTGAGTGACACCTGGAATAACAGGTGACTCAGGTTTCCCATACTGTTAGTGTCTGGCAAAAACATTCCAAGATCTCCAAAAATGGAATTCTTCTAAACAGAATTATTAAATTCCTTTCACCAACACAACTTTGCAGTATAGTCACGTGGGACTTTAAAACCAGTTCTGTTAGTTTTTTGAGTTGTGAGACATTTACAGTACATACAGATACATGAGAACTGTAAAAAAAAGACAGATAGGACAAAAACACCTTTTTTTTTGCATGACACTGACAATTATGCACAATCAAAAATCCGCTGGGGCATGGCATTTTATTTCACACCAGTTCTCTGGACAGTTTTATCAGTGTTAAATTGAAACCCGGTGGTGCAGCGGATAGCACTGCCACCGCACAGCAAGAAGGTCCCGGGTTTTGGGAAACCCCCCTTTCTGTGTGGAGTTTGCATGTTCTCCCCGTGTCCACATGGGTTTCCTCCGGGTACTCCGGTTTCCTCCCACAGTCCAAAGACATGCACGTTAGGCTAATAGGAGAGTCTAAATTGCCCGTAGGTATGAGTGTGTGAGTGAATGGTGTGTGTGCCCTGCGATGGATTGGCGACCTGTCCAGGATGTATTCCTGCCTCTCGCCCCAATGCATGCTGGGATAGGCTCCAGCCCCCTGCGATAGCGTTAGATAATGAATGAATGAATGAAGGATGAAACAGTGAAACCAAGGGAAGGTGTTTGGTTGGCCAGTCCAAGCAGGCGCTAGGTAAACCACCCATGGAGATGTTAGGATCTATGAACAGTCAGAAAATCATGACAAAACACTCTGGAATTTCAGTTCCAATTCATTACCCATTGTGAGGAAATGTAGCTCATGCACGTACAGACATTAAGTTAAAAAAATACATTGAACACGATACAAAGCATAAACGGGCAATTAAAATAACTTTATGAGAATGCTGAGTCTACATTTAATCTTTCAGTTTATTAAACATGTAAAGATACACATTTTTTGTATTAGCACTTTTCTGAAAATGTATATTTAAATGTATATATTAAATGTGCAAATTAGGTGTGAACTCATTAAACATGCTAATTTATGCATACAACTGTAATCCAGTTACAGCAAGGAGTGAGTGACTAACATTGTTTTTATCTCCTTTTGTTAAGACACTTAATTAAAAAAAAAAGGGGGATTTTGAATATTTGCTTCATAAATTTCAGGAACTTACAAGATGTAACTGTACTGCAAATACAAATGCATTGTCACCTATTTTTTGGGATATAATTTCTCATAAAATCTTAAATAAACAAGATATCAAAAATCCCCTCTGTAATCTTAGGAACACATCCAAGAATCATCAGATAAAAGTTGGTGACAATAACCTATTCACAAGTTGAGATAACTGGAAAAAGTATGCGCTTAAAACCTAGTTTTGAGAAAACTAAAACACTAAACATTTTTAATTATGCAGTATGATAAAATAGATGTTTATTTAGCAAAATATTTAAAAATGTGAAAAATCGGGGGGGGGGGGGACCAAAAATGACCATTTTATTGGGTGTGTCTCGCCCTAATCCCCCCCCCAACCCCGCTTTGCGGCTCAGCTTGTCCATTGTCTTTGCTTCTCCTGTATGTTCTCACTCATGCTTGAAAGATGTGTCACGATTTGCATTTTTCGTTAGTTGCAAATCTCGTCGGCTCATCTGACCGTCGGCTTCCTCTCCTTCAGGGGCAGGTCCTCTCTGGGCGGGGTGCGTTGGTCGAGGCAGGGTTCCTCTTTTTTGGGGGGTATTTTCTGCTCCTGGTCTTTGTCATTTTGGCCTACTGTACTATAATCCTATTATTGTTTTATATTTTCCCTCTTGATTCTATTTTCCCTCTCTTTTCTTCTTTTCTGTGTATATCCCCACTGGGGCCACATATACTGAAAACGTATGCGTTCACTACTGTAAGTCGCGTTTGGATAAAAGCGTCTGCTAAATGGCATATATTATATTCTCCTTGGTGATGTTGATATTCTCTCACGTGACTCATGTTCACTGTCCTTGGGTTTTTAGAAAGATGCTATACAAATACAACTATTATTGTTGTCATTGTTATTACTGCAGGGGTTGGGAGTTGGATGTAGGTGGGTGGTGTTTGGGTGGGGGCAGGGGAAACATCACTGGAACCAAGTGGAAGGCCAGGGAGCTTGAAACAGGGCAGGTGGAAACCTCCCCTTTAACCGGCTGCTGGTCCTGAGCCTGGTTTAGAGTGTTTTGTGCGATTAATAGACATCTACAACCCTCCTCCTCCAACTACAACCCTCCTCCTACAACTATATACAGACTGAAATAATAATCACGCGCCAGCTAATTCTCTCTTTTTTTTTAAAGAATTTGTTTCTGATTTCATCCCATTTTCTCCAAATTTAGTAGCCATTTACACCCTCTCTTTTTCATGTCAATCCCCCCCTCGTATTGTGAGTTTGCTGCCGTAGCCCTGTGACCAGCAGTGACAAAGGCAAAGTATCGCCTCCTCCGAGGCGGCACTCGCCAAGCCGTCAACCGTAACTCTGGTACTCCAGAGCCACTCCTATATGCAGAGAACTTCATGTCAGCTTCCCTCCCCCCTCCCTGGGGCAGACATCCTAGTGGCACTCCCGACCAGAGCCGTCTCTGGTGCGGCCGGTGGAATCGAACCCCGGTTGCAGTGGCCAGCGTCGAACGTTGTAACCGCTAGACCACCTGGGAGGCCCTGCTAATTCTATTTGAACTTAAATCTTGTCCAAAGTGGTGTCAGGATCTTCTCTTAACCCTCGTGCGCTTTGTATAAAAAGTTGAATCCCGGCGGTGCCTGCAGTGTTATAGCTGTGAAAGCTTGAGTTGGGACGTCCCGAGAAAACTCTCGAAAAGACTCCCTCTTTACACCCAACTCCCAGTTGTCATGTTGAGTCTTGTGTCCCCGTCTCTGATTCTTTACGGACAGAAGATTGAGGGAGCGTTGATACTACAGGGGAAAACAAATGTCGAAAAATGATGTCATGCTGATGTAATCTGAGCCTCGATCTCTGCGTGTCGTTACAGTTATTTGTAAAAATGAGAAAGGACCGGGGCCCAAGGACGCTGTTGCTCGGATCGCTTTTGTTTTCCAGCTCTTGACTGACACAGACGGTCTCCCAGTTACAACAATAGCACAGACTGGAAAGCTCAGCACAACGCTGCAGGCAGGACAGAGACCCTGCACAGCTAATAATGTGAATCTTACCCCCCCCCCTCCCTGTTTCTCTGCTTCTGGGGGAGGTCATCTTGGGTCGTAGTGGTGCGGCTGAGAAGTTTCGATATTTCCCATTACGGAAATTACAGTTATTGACTTCAAAGGGAGACTAAGGCTCTGAAAATGATTACCTAAATATCTGCCCGCCAACCGCCCCCCACAGCAGTAATCTCCATCTCTCTCTCTGTATGTTTCACAATGTGTCTGTACTCCGTGTCACGTCACAATGTGTCCCTCTCTGTGCGTGTCACAATGTGTCTCTGTCACTGTATGTGTCTCAATACCTCGCCAAGGAAGAAACTTTCTTTCTAATCCCTCATTCCAGACACTGCGGTCGTCCTGCAGTGCAGCTTTGCAAAAATTTAACCGAGTCTGACTCAAATCACCCCGCTGGGGAACTAACCAGTAACCGTATGCAGCACATCTGATATTGCTCTCCCCCCCCGAAGGCCTACTGTAAGCTGTGCAGCACACATGTTCGTGTCCAGTGGGAGAGGGCGTAAATGGGAGCCATCGTGCCTGGATAGCCAGGAGGGTCAGGGCCTGTCATTATTCGTGCGGTGTGATCCAGTTCAGCGCCGGGCCACGATCCAGCGCCGTGTGTGAGCGCACACCAGCTCGGCACAGCGCCAGCGGCCCGATCCAAGCGCTCCGGGGCTTACAGACACTATGGATTACGCCTTTCAAATGCTAATTCAGACTTGGCCGGGGGTTGAACCCACAACCTCCTGGGGCCCGGAGACGGGGCCGGCCTCTTTTTCTACAGTGGCTGCAATGGTCCAAATGACTTAGGTGTGGTTCTGTGGAGTAAAGTAAAGAGCAGAGATGACGGGTTTGACTGGACACACCAATCGTCCATGAGCCTTGTAAGGGCCTGGTTTGCTCTGCACTCGATACCAGTGTTTCCCAAACTGTGTGGTGGGAGGGGTTATGAGATACACATGAAAAAAATGACATATTGTATATTATATTGTATATTGTATATTGCACACACTATCCACTGAAATTCACAGCAGTCAAGTGAAACACTGCGCCTTTAACATGACCTGCACTAGTTTACAGTGTACATGCAGCTGTTTTAATGTACAGTATGTTACAATATTTAAATTCCATATTTGATCATATATCAGGCAACGTTTTAATAAGTCGTGAATCACAGAATATGTGTTTGCTCTGTAAGTGGTCCATAGGCACCCCTGCTCTTTATCAATGTCTATACTTGGTGCGTTCAATAAAAGACTTTCCATGGATTTTATTTTTTTAAACGGCTTTTTTCCCCCAGAAAACTTCTAATCTGTAGGCCTATCCCAAGGTGCCTTTTTAAGAGTACGTCAAGGCGCGTCATGACAAAACATCGACTGCGAGATGCTGTCGACAAACCGTTGACGTTCGAATGCCACGAGGACAATTCCTTCACTGCTCCACTTCAGCGCCAAGTAACGTTCTCGCATGTTGGCATTTTTTTGTGTGACGTGTGAGCGTGCGAAGGCAGAAAGTACATTTCCTACGTGTCGCAGTGACACGTTTTCTAACGATGGCTTCTGGGTCATGGCTACGGGACGCCGGCTCGGTCCTGGTGACTGAAGACCCCGACCAAAGATTCCGCTCAGACCGACCCCGCATTGCCGTGCGCGTGCCAGCGTGCCCGCATTTGGCCCCCCGCAACCACCGAACGCAAACAAACACGACTGGTCACGTAAGCGTGGCGAGAGCCGGCCCACGTCCACCACGCCCGCCTGGCTGTGCACCTGGTGTCTGACCTGAGGGAGAGAGCTGTGGGAATCGCCAGAGTGCAGATCTGACACCAACCAAACATCTTGAGGGGGAGACGTTCAGAACATTGTTTACATAACTTCATAAGATTTATGTCTCACGCGTCCCCGTGCACCAGATACGTGCTGAAAATCGCTTATCTTGCGTGATTTCTGTCCTCTTTCTGACGCTAGCTTGGAGGAGGAGCAAGGACAGCGGTCTGTCGGCTGTGGGCTGCATTACGGGCTGGGCTTAGACGTCTGGACCAATAAGGAGGAGTGTTTCCCTGGACTCTCATAGCCTTGCTAATACCCCTATGACTCGTACATACACACACACACACATATAAACACAAGCATGCACAAACACACATACACACACACACGCATATCCACGCACACAAACACACATATAAACACACACAGGCACAAAAGCACACTTATGCACATAAACATATTACATTATAGGCATTTGGCAGACGCTCTTATCCAGAGCGGCGTACAACAAAGTGTTAACCGTAGTCAAGAACAGTTTAGCTGAAAGCCACCCTAGTGGGAAGTACGATTCCTGGGTGCTAGGAGCAACCACATAGTTAAACTAGGACCCTGTAGGTAAATCTGTAGCCACAATTCAGAGGTAGCAGTAAAGCACTCAATGCAGGAAATAATGCCTAAGCCTAATACAATACATAAACAAGTAGACGTGTAAACTAAGTGACTATGTCCCTAAATTAACAAAACCGGACTACGGGGAGAGGTGCACCTGAAGAGGTGAGTCTTCAGTCGGCGCTTGAAGGTGGCCAGGGTCTCAGCTGTTCTGACTTCCACCGGAAGGTCATTCCACCATCGTGGAGCCAGAACCGACAGGAGACGTGACCGGGAAGCGCAGGTGCGGAGGGGGGGAGGTGCTAGGCGTCCTGAGGTAGCAGAACGGAGAGGTCTGGCAGGTGTGTAGGGTTTGAAGATCTTGGTGAGGTATGTTGGGGCTGATCCCTTGACTGCCTGGTATGCTAGGACCAATGTCTTGAATTTGATGCGAGCTATAACAGGCAGCCAGTGGAGGGTAGTGAGCAGGGGGTGACATGGGAGTGTCGAGGAAGGTTGTAGATCAGACGGGCGCAGCATTCTGGATGAGTTGCAGGGGTCTGATGGCAGATGCGGGAAGGCCAGCCAGGAGCGAGTTGCAGTAGTCCAAGCGGGACAGTACCATTGCTTGGACCAGGAGCTGGGTAGAGTACGTGGTAAGGAAGGGACGGATCCTCCTGATGTTATACAGGAAGAATCTGCACGCCCGGCTTACCGCTGCAATGTTCATTGATAGGGACAGCCTGTTGTCCATCACCACACCGAGATTCTTCGCGCAGGGTGATGATGTCACCAGGGTGTCACCTAGAGAAATGGAGAAATCAAGGTGGGGAGAGTTTAGGGCAGGAATGAAGATTAGCTCTGTTTTACCTGGGTTGAGCTTTAGGTGGTGACTGTCCATCCAGCTCTGAATGTCCCCAGGCAAGCAGCGATGCGGGTAGAGACCTGAGTGTCTGATGGGGAGAAGGAGAGAAAGAGTTGAGTGTCATCAGCATAACAATGGTAAGATAAGCCGTGGGCAGAGATTACAGAGCCAAGGAGCGGGTGTACAGGAGAAGAGAAGGGGACCGAGGACTGAGCCCTGTGGAACCCCGGTGGGGAGGGAGCAAGGCGGTGATACTTTACCAGCCCAGGCAACCTGGAAGGAGCGACCGGAGAGGTAGGACTCGATCCAGGCGAGGGCTGTACCGCAGATCCCTGTTGCTGCCAGGAGGACAGGAGGATGGAGTGCTCCACAGTGTCGAAGGCAGCTGAGAGATCAAGCAGGATCAGGATGGAGGAGAGGGAGGCGGCTCGTGCGGTGTGAAGAGCTTCATTGACCGAGAGGAGAGCGGTTTCTGTTGAGTGGCCAGGTCTGAAGCCGGACTGGTAGGGGTCCAGCAGGTTATTTTCTGTAAGGAAAGCAGAGAGTTGGTGAGATACCGCTCTTTCGAGGGTTTTAGACAGGAAGGGGAGGAGGGATACTGGGCGATAATTCTGGATAACTGAGGGGTCTAGAGTGGGTTTTTTCAGCAGAGGGGTGATATGGGCCCTTTTGAAGGGCGAGGGGAAACAACCAGAGGACAGGGAGGAGTTCACAAGGGAGGTGACAAACGGGAGGATGTCAGGTGTGATCGCCTGGAGGAGGGATGAAGGGATAGGG